>ML677330.1:2212195-2440390 GCA_007922305.1 Dermatemys mawii
TAGGTGCATGGGTAGCCAGGGAGTCTCCGCCTGCAACCCCTGCGCCCGCCACCCCTGGCCAGTGGGAGGCTGTGGAACCAGCACTTGAGGCCTGGGCAGTGCGTGAAGCTTCCCTGGCTGCCCTTGTGCCCAGGGGCTGCAGGGTCCTGGCAACTGCTTCTGGGAGCCATGCAGAGCCAGGCCCCTGCTGCGTCGCTGACTTGACATTTAATGGTCTGGTTGGTGGTGCCGACTGGAGTCACCAGGGTCCCTTTTCGACTGGGCGTTCTGGTCAAAAACTGGACGCCTGGCAGTCCTATGATCAAGTAGAGACTTTGTTTGAAGGCACCAGGCCCAAATCATAACCTATCAGCCCCGCTAATATTTGAGCTTATTTTTTATGCAATGAAATATGCTTACTCGGGGCTCTGTTTTGCTCACTCAGGGCTGTGTCTGTAAGATGCAATCAAGTCCTGATATAATTGTTCCTATGCTGGCTTGTTGAGGCAAATTGTTTTCTCATGTATACCAACATAAATTTGGAGTAATTCCTGAATTCAGTGGAGATGAATTGAATTTCTTACTGATAGAGACAGTGGGCCCATTTTGGACTCTGCTTACAGTGTTTGTGCGTTGTAACTTCACTGGCTTTGATGGAGTTACTCCAAATCTGGAGTAGCTCCACAAATGCCAGTGATGTTTCTCCAGATTTACCCTTTATTGAGAGCAGCCCAGCCTCTCCAGCTCAGGAGTGAGGCACATTGCTGGGCTTGGCATTTATTTAGATTTATGAAAAGACAAAACTAGATAATACAAGAAGTTGTACTGTCCTATTGAACATACAGTGAACTGGGGAAAAATAGTCTGTTAGTGTCCAAGTTCTATATCTCATCGTCTTGGAGCTTCAAAATCAATTTTCGTGCTTAAGAAAGCTATCCTAAATTTCTGAATTAAAATTATCTATCTGTTTTGTTCTGGATTAATTCTCCATGGTAGATTATATGGAAACAGGAAGTTTTTTTTTCTGCCAGCTCCTGTGCTTGTTTGTTCACATGGTACTATGATTTTCATAATCCGTTTGGTCACTGCAGAAATATTTTGAAAGTGGATTAACATCTCATGTTATCAACCAGCAGAAAGAGGCAGTGAGTTCTGATGAAAACTTTCTGGGTATAACTGCAGTATAAGTTAATAGCTCACAAATATAAGATGAGAGTTTGAAAGAGTGCTTAATGTGAGTCTGATTTATGTTTAAATTATGTTTCAGACAGAGGGCAAAAGTTTGGCTTTGAATTGAACTCAGAGTTAGCTTTCAGCTCTGGAAAAATAGGGTCATTTTTCTAATGGCAAAATACAGTACCCTATTTATCAGAATTAAGAAAATGAAGGGTGGTTTAGTGGATTACAGTAGGCAGTATATTGGATTTATGAGGGATAGTGCAAAATCAGAGCAGCACCACGGGAGTCTGATAGTAAAATGTACAAAACTAGAAAATCCCATATCCAGAAGTGATGTGCTTATACATAGGATGCTGTTTTTCATGATACAGCCCTGAGACTATGAGGCTTTACTGCACAAACTGTCTCAGGCTTGGAAAAGAATTTATCCCAGAGAATGAAGAATCTGAGTATAAGATTAGGACTTCCCAGAATACTCTCTTAGCTTCACATTTACACAAAGACAGACGTACAAAAAGGATGTTTTCAGTTCTTGAAACATATTTTGTTATATCACTCTTAAATTTAGCGTTTTGAAATGACTACATGTAGCAGCCTGGGCTGCTTTTATATTTATTTTTCTTTGTTTTATTTTGTTTTTGAGGGGCCAAATTATTTTCAGAAAGTGAACATGAAGGGAGTCAGTAAAATTCCAGGAACAAGAGAGGCAGAACTCCCTAATGGGAAAGGGATTCAGAGAGAAAGATGGAAAAAATGGAACCAAAGTGCTGAATGTCATAGAAGCGTTCATATATGAACCTTCTGGCTGTCAGTATGATTAGTGGTGAATCCAGCCCAGCTAACTAAAAATCTTAGGCCTGAGGTTTTATTTCTTAATGTACTCCCATCTGAAAGTATGTGTGACACATTCTCTTCTCCATGAGGAAATGTAATTAAATTGTGGCTCTTTGTCTGTGCATTTACAATATGGTCTTTTGCATATGATCACACACTTGTGGGCACTGTGAGATGTTTTTCAGCAAGTATCACAATAGCATGCAATACAATGTAATGGAAAGGAACTACAGTAGAACCTCGGAGTTATGAACAACAGAGTTACAAACTGACCAATCAACCCCACAACTGGAACCAGAAGTATGTAATCAGGCAGCAGCAGAAACAAACAAACAAACCCCCAAAACATAGCACAGTACTGTGTTAAATGTTAAAATGCTATAAAAAAAAGTGTTTTTTAAAAAAAATCTGACAAGGTAACGAAACTGTTTTTGTGATTGTTTCATTTAAATTAAAATGGATAATAGGAGCATTTTTCTTCTGCATGGTAAAGTTTCAAAGCTGTATTAAGTCAATGTTCAGTTGTAACCTTTTGAAAGAACAATTATAATGTTCAGAGTTATGGACATTTCAGAGTTACAAACAGCCCCAATTCCCAAGCTCTAAATTCTCCTGTGTACTTTTTCCTATGGCCCCTATCCTGCAGCTGCATCCCTGTGAACGAATACTTATACTGCAAGAAATCCACCTTGGTACAAAGGACCCACCTGTGCATATCTAGTTGCAGGCTCAGAAACCTAGTTTATATAGCTGAATTATATTGTGCACTGCTGAGTTTTGGTTAAATTACACCTTTACCCACACAGCATTTTCTGTAATGGAATTTGTGTTGTGTGATCATGGAATGAAATACTCTGTTCTAATGCACATGAGAACAGAATTAATGTTCTTATGAAAATGCTAGAGCCCGATCCTGCAAAACCTTAGTCACAAAAGTAGTCTCACTGATATGGGTCCGAACTACTCACTTATGTGAATCAGAGTTTGCAGAATTAGGCCCTTTACTCTGAATCTGCTAGCTCTGTCCAATTTAATTCTGAGCCCTAGAGTTGCAGTAACAAAGATAATTTATTTATCGCTGAATGATGGTCAGTTTGCAATGCAGATGCCTAATATAACAAATAAGTAGTAGTTGTTTCGTAGCACTGAAATCCATTGACTGGTAGCGGTATGTTTGGGGGGGTTTTGGGTTTTTTTGGTGTGCTTTTGTAAGTGTTTAGAGATGTGTGTAATCTTTTCATGCAAAAGATTTTCCCAGCAAGTCTCTTGGCCTAGTAAAAAGCCTGCCAGAGAGGAAAACAGAAGCTTCAACTCATGAAAGTGAATAGGCAATCTTAGCTATGAAAAAGTGAATACACTCAGTCATCAAAGAGTACTTTAAAAACAGTCTGTAAATTATCAACAGAAACATAAGTCATTCTTTAGATCTGCAAGCATTGTGGCAGACTGTGAATTCCATGAGCCACTACTGCAGGGTCAAGCATGGCAAAGCGGCTTGTAAAAGTATTTAATTTTAAGTTATGCTATATATTGGGCATAAACAATTGCATTAAATTTGTTGCTTAAGGATCATGATATATACATGGAAATTTAGTTTATTTTAGAACTCAGGAAAGCTCTCATTGACTGACTGAATCAGGAATCTATAGATTGTACATGTTTGGTGGTTATGTAAGATAACTTTTTTATATCCTATTGCAAGTACTCCAGTTACAGAAACACTCAGGTGAGAAATCCAGACAGTGCGAAATAGATAACATCTACTGTAACAACAATTTAAAAAAGTAAGTCACTACTTCTGATGTGAAAAATAGCATAATGTAAATAGGCAATCCTAATTATCTTCCAGAATGTGGTCTGGTAAATGATGCTGAAATACCTGGCATGCGAACATTTCAGATAATTTCTCAACCTTCACTAATCAGAAGAAGCCAGAAATGTAGTAAATTATTGGGATGAAAGAGGACCAGATGGTCCCCTAAGATGTATGTATGTTTGTTTGTTTTTGTTTTAAGAAAATTTAGAAATTGTTTGTGGGGAAAATTACTGGTGGGAAACTAAGTGAAACTGAACTCTGACTTCAGGGAAGATATAACTGAGTGTAAGTTCATGTGTGAAAGGGGATTGCAGTCTCCATTCCCAAACTACTACAAGGTTTGGCATTGGGATGAGGAGAGTTAAAGAATCCGAGGGGTGGTGGATGTGCTGGCAGGCACTCGGAATTAAGCAACATATTTATTTCCATGCTCCATAAGTGATAGAAACAGCTCTTTATGAAGTTGATTAAACATAAAGATCCACATCCTCAGCTGATGTAAATCGGCATAGCTCTCATGGTTGGGGAAGCCAGTTTACAGTAGTGGAGGATCTGGCCCACTGACACAAATGGCACAAAATTTAGAATTGAAAAATACATGTCAATAATCAGTGCTCTTGGTCTGTATACATTAGCAAACAAATATTGATAAAGGATGTAATGATAGCTCAGATTCAGGTGCTGCTGTTTTAACTGTGTACCTGGAAGTAGGACATTCGTTGTTTCACTTTGGAATGGATTGTATCCAGTAATGTGACATAGACATTAGATTTGCTAATATCACGATAAATATAATATTTGAGATATTATGGAAGACAAAAAAGCAGCACAAGTTAAAGGAAAGTTTAAAGAGACTATTGACAATACACGTTTATAGTTCAGTAAGTCTGACTTAGTAAGATTTTTAAAAAAAGAATTGTTAGAAGCTATTAGAAGAGAATCCACACAAAGTAGTTGTTCACAGCCACAGGATTTTGTGGATCTCAGATGCTCTTGGAAGACTGAATCAGATTCCTTCCTCCCTCCACTCAATTGCCTTTTGTTAGAGTTATTTTCCTCTTATGTTTTGGTTCCTTCTCTTCTGGGCAAGTCAGCTGTTCTGCCCTTTGAATTTAGGATAAATGGGGTTAGATTGGATGACCCTTGTGGTCTCGTCTAACCTTAATGGGTCCATGATTCACTAGACCAATCAAGTTAGTTCCTTTTTGTACAAATATCCAGGAATTCTGCTATCGTGAAATCATTCCTTGGGAGGATAGTATGGCCAGCACTGTCAAAATTTGGGGCCAGATCCTTGGGCATACAGTGACAGTGTTGAGCTTTCCTGGTAATGCTAAGCAGCTGTAATGCCATTTTGACATGGTATGCGGGTTTTTCCCTGGAGATGTACGCATAACTATGCTTCCTGCCAGCCGGTAACTCCCTTTTAATGTTAAATGGAGTTGTGTGCAGGGAAGGGAAGAAGAGGGATGAAGGGAAAAAACAAGGGTTAATCTTTAATTATTGTTATATGTATAGTAGCACCCAAATGCCCCAGTCTGGATCTCAGCCCATCATGCTAGGCATTGTACAAACACGCAAGCTTACATTTTAATTAGACAGTACAAGCAAAGGGTGAGCAGAAAGAGATACAATGTGCTAGCAAAATAGTGAGAGTGAAATGTTAACTTGCTTATATGCATGTGTGTGCACACAGACACACATGGATCAAGTAGAGTGAGGGGGAATGGTAGGAAGTGCTGAGTCACTAGGAGCATTAGGGAGGAAGGAATGCAGGGATGTTTCAGAGAGGGACAGAGGATTTGCGGGAGGAGGGCAGGAAAGATGAGGGAGAGTTTGGAAAGGACTGACGGGGAATTAGGATCACAAACAGCCAATCAATGGAGAGGGAAGTCCAGCATCCTGACTGTGAAGTGTAGTGATACTCCTTGTGTCTGGTGGAGCCTAATAACAATCCTGCAAATACCTAGTCACCCAAGTGACTTAAGTCAATAAAAACTGCTGGTGAAAAATCATGCTGCTTATTTAAGTGGCTAAATATGGATATTAATGCCTCTTGGCACCAAGGACCAGATCCTCTAATCTGATCAAAATAGTTTAATTTAAACAGAGTTTACAGCTGCCTTGCATCATGGTTGCAGTACAAAGTAGTGTGAATGTACCATTCAAGTGCAAAGACTTAAGAACCAGAGTTGGAGTTTCATGGGGCAATACCGATTTGATGGCTTTGGTGTAATGACTTTTTTTATTAAAGGGTGAAATTATTCCCATGTGCTATAATTTCTGATCCACTGGGTTTTCACAATATACCTTGTCCAGTTCATGCACAGTCTGTTGGCTTTTAGCCTAAACCATAGAAAACTTATTAATTTGACAAAAAATCTGGAAAATATGTAGTTATGAAGAATGGAGGAGCCATCCAATTCCAGTTGGGGGCTGGCTAAAAAAGGGTTAAAGACTTTAAATCCTAGGACAGATCTAGGGGGATTGTTTGCATGATTATGCTTTGAGTGGATATTGCCTGCACACATGGTGCAAAGCTGAGGAAACACATGGCATTTCTTTGGGTGTTTGTATACAGGAAAAGCAGCCTGGTGAGATACATGACAAGTATGTGCAAAGACGAGTGGTATTCCACTTAGAAGCTTCAGAGCAGTGATGTCACACTTATAAAATGTGCTGTATATGAGAGGGAAAGCAAGACAGCTATTAATATTCCAGACCGAAGGTTCTTTGTCTTTGCGCTTAGCCTCTGTATCCGGAGCTGAAGCAACTCAAGTGGACGCAAGGTGAACTGAAAAGAAATCAATAGCTCCTCTGTTAATAACAAATCCATTTTTATGTGGAACCATTTAATTCATTTATTTGGAGTTCAAGTACCATGGAAGCACTTTATAATTATTGTCATAAAAAAGACTTATGAACATATCAGGAACTTAATCAGATAAATTAGTCATTGAAGTAGCTGTCTGGGGTGAGATTGGGGTTACTGGGGTTTCACTAACTCTACTTCAACAACAAATTCAGAATGTTTCCTGTGCTGTAAATTAAGAACTGCTCTATTTTAATTAAGACCATCTGGAAGCTCAAAAAGACTACAGGTCTAAAAGTACTTAAAGGTGAAAACACTATTTCATACTCACATTTTTGTCAGATGATACCTTCTTTATAAGCATGTGTTCTTCATGGTTTAAGCACTGAGGACTCTAAAGTGTTTTACTTTAGTCAGATGTATCTTTGACTATGTGTTTTTTAACTGCACTCTATTTGGGAAGAACATCTGATATATAAGAATGTCAGGAAGGGACCTTGAGAAGTCAAGTCCAGACCCCTGCATGGAGTCAGGACCAAATAAACCAAGACCATCCCTGCAAGCTATTTGTCAAACTTGTTTTTGAAGCTTCCAGTGATGGGGGACTCCATGACTTCCACTGGAAGCCTGTTCCTCTCTTGGAAGCCTCTACCTTTAGAGTTAGAAAGGTTTTCCTAATATCTAACATAAATCTCCCTTACTGCAGATTAAGCCCATTATTCCTTGTCCTACCTTCAGTGGACATGGAGAACAATTCATCACTGTCTTTTTTTTTTTTTTTTTTTTTTGTAACAGTCTAACATATGGGAAGACTGTTATCATGTCTGGCTGCGGTCGTCTTTTTCTCAAAACTAAACATGCCCAGTTTTTTAACATTTCCTTATAGGTCAGGTTTTCTAAACCTTTTATCATATTTCCTTATAGGTCAGGTTTTCTAAACCTTTTATCATTTTTGATGGTCTCCTTTGGACTCTCTCCAATTTGTCCACATCTTTCCTAAAGTGTGGTGCCCAGAATTTTACACAAGTCTCCAACTGGGACTTCACCAGTACCGAAAGGGACAATTACCTCCTGTGTCTTACATACAACACACCTGTTAATACACACCAGAATCATATTAGCATTCTTTGCAGCTATATCGTATTGAATTCATATTCAGTTTGTAGTCCACTATTCACTCCAGATCATTTTCAGCAGTACTGCTACATAGAGGGTTATTCCTCATTTTGTATTTGATTTTCCTTCTGAAGGGAAGTATTGTCTTTATTGAATTTCATCTTGTTAAATTGATACCAAGTCTCCAATTTGTCCATGTCATTTTCAATTTTAAACCTGTCCTCCAAAGTGCTTGCAACCTCTCCAAGCTTGGTGTCCTCTGCAGATTTTATAAGCATACTCTCTACTTCCATTATCCAAGTAATTAATGAAAATATTGATTTTTTTTTTCTGACCCCTCCAGGATGCCTTTAGATACACCCTTCCAAAAAAACATTGATATCTGCTCTTCCAACCAGTTGTGCACCAATCTTATAGTAGTTTCATCTAGACCACATTTGCCTAGTTTGCTTATGAGAATGTTGTATAAAACTGTGTCAAAAGCCTTACTAAAACCAAGATATCACATCTACTGCTTCCTCTCATCAGCTGGGTCAGTAATCCTATCAAAGAAGGAAATTAAGTTGGTATGACTTTTTTTTCTTGACAAATCCATGCTAACTATTCTCTATAACCCTGTTGTCATCAGAGTGCATACAAACTGATTGTTTAATAATTTGCTGCAGTATCTTTCAAGGTATTGAACTTAGGCTGATTGGTCTATAATTCCCAGACCTCTTTGTTCCCCTATTTAAAGACAGATACTATGTTTTACCTTTTTCCATTTTTCTGGGACCTCTCCTATCCTCCAGAAGTTCTCAAAGATAATTGCTAATGGCTCTGAGATTGTTTCAGTTAATTCCTTAAGTACCCTTGGATGAATTTCACCAGGTCCTGCTAACTTGAAAATGTCTAAATATTCTTTAACCAGTTCTTTTCCTATTTTGGCTTGCATTTCTTCTCCCTGGTTGTTAATACTAATTGTGCTGAGTGTCTGGTCACCATTAACCTTTTTAATGAAGACCGAAGCCAAATAGACTTTAAGCACCTGAGCTTTCTTGAGAACATCAGTTATTAGCTCTCCTTCCCCATTAAGTAGAAGACCTAAACTTTCCTTAATCTTTTTCTTGCTCCTAATCATTACTTAAAGAACCTCTTCTTGATACCTTTTATGTTGCTTGCTAGGTGTAACTCGTTTTGTGCCTTAGGGTTAGTCTACACTGTAGACTACGCCACGAGAGCTTTCCTGTTGGCATAATAAAACCACCTCTGTAAGAGGCAGTACCTGTGTTGGTGGGAAAAGCTCTCCTACCAACATAGCACTGACCGTACTGCTCAGAGTAAAATCACACTGTAAGTATCACCTGAAAGATGGTTCCCCTAAATCCTCTCTGTGGAATTGTTTTAGTGTGGACTTACAATGAAGAGTGTCATCAATTGCATCATTAAAACCATTTCTTGTAGCATTTGTGATTTTCCTTGGCAGTTTCCCATTGAGGTAATGAACAAGCTGAATTCCATCTAGTGAGTGAAATCTCATGAGATCACAGCAGTACTCACAGCCAGTCATATCACTTTTGTTTTTTGTAACCAAAGATTTTTTCACGGTTACCTCTATTGATAAAAAGTTATCTTATCGAAGATAATTATCCAAGGATCACTGTAAAATAGCTACTCTTCAGCAGCTTGTCTTCATAACATACAATTAGAAGTGATGTGACCCCTGTTCATCATTAATTCATAGATGACTTACAGGAGTTTTTGTGTTCCTCCAGTTTCTATGCCATAATGCTCTTTACCTGAATAGTCACAATCATCAAATCAGAGTTGCTGTTCTCACTAAGAAATACAGCTACACAGAAAAATATTTTTAGTGTGATATCTGGTTACCCATGCAAGGGACATGGTATTGTTACTATGTTCCCAGGATAAAACTAAGCATTGTGAGTAAAACAGAACACACTGTTCCTTTTACATGACTGATCTGAATCATACTAATTCAAATTTATGTTCATGGCAGGTTCATTTTCCAAGTTCACAGTGTAAATCAGATGGCAGTGTGTTAGACTCCCCCCCCCCCATCCCACATTTATCAACCCGTCTTTTTACAAGAGTTTGAAACAATGATTCTCCTCCGGCTTACACCAGTTTACCACCAAGGTGACCCCACCATCTTTAGTTGAGTGACTGTTGATTTATAATGGTAAGAGGAGAATCAGATCAAATATCTGTGGAGAACAAACAAACAGGAAGAGAGAGTTTAAATTTAAAATGTAATTGTGTTCATGAGATAATTAGCCTTAACCCTCTCAATTGTTAATGCAAGGACTATAAATCACATATTATATTGGTGGAACTAGATAGTGAGATGTACTTGTTGGGAAAGAGTGCAAATCTAATATATTGAACAGTATTTTGTGCTAAATTTCATTTTGTCCAAGGCCTCATAAAATGGGTATGATTTATTCATTTCCTGTGACTCTGAAGGAGTGAAATGTCCATTTGTGGTTGCATTTATCAATTAATAGGTTTTTTTGAAAATGAGCTGGAGAAGTTACAGGTGTACTGGGAGCTGCTTTGGGTTTTGTCCACTATAGATTTGACATGCCCTGCCAGCCCCAGTTGTGTGGCAGGCAGGAGAATATAGAAGAGCTCTTGTTGAGGGAAAATTAGATTTAGATGCATGTCATGCAATTTATTCAAGCTCTGTACTAACCTGGCTTTTTTTAAAAAATGGTGGCTGGTTGTATACAGGACATCAAACAACACTCTTTGACTTGACGAGAACTGAGTGACATGCCAAAGATCAGGGCCTTGGAAAAGGCTAGTTCTGTTTAACTGCTCTGAATGAGCAGTTATCAGCAATCTTTAGCATATTATTCTGCAATCATTTCCTTTCTTCTGAACTGCAAATTTGTTTAGCTACTTAAATGCAGATCAGAGTGATAGTTGTTAGTCTCCTGAAGAGCAGGCTGCCAGTGTTACTAATGGTGTTCTATTTAATACCTTGAGATTGTATTCAGACTTAAATTCTAAAAGGCTACATTGTGCCTTGTGGCACATCCTTGAGCAAAAGAGGCAGGGCAGAGAGGGAACCCCTGGTAGCACAGAGATGCCCCAATGAGGCACAATCCCGCTGCATCTCTCATGTTACATCACAGAGTAAATTGCTGCAACTGCTTAAAAGGTGCAGCATGTTTCCTCATGCATCCAGCCTTGTTTGCACTGCAGCTGGGTGGGTGAGTCCCAGCTCTGGTAGACAGATGTGCGGTTAGCTGGTGGTAGCACATTAGAAATAGCAGAGTGGATGTTGCGGCATGGGTGGTGTCTGGGTCTAGCCACCTGAGTCCAAGCCTGCCCACCCCATTTGTGTCTGAGCTCAGGTGCTGTGACAGTCACACTATTTTTGCTGAGCTAGAGTGAGTCTGTGAACTCGTGCTGGGAATCACACCTCTCAGTTCTTGGGTATATCTCTACATACCTTTTATGGGGGAAAGCCATGGTTCTGCCCCACCCTCCCTTCGGCCTGTCCACTCCAGAGCCCTCCCTGACCACTTGGTTTTACACCGAGCTTTCCTCCTGACCCCCTAGAGCTTAATCTGAATTATTGTGCAGGGGTTGGGAGGAGCCTTACTCTTTGCACAGCCACATGACACCAGGGCATGATCTAGCCCTATATTTTATGTTGTTCTTCATGCAAAACGTGGGTCTAATTCTGATTTCACTTACACGGGTGTAACACAGAGTGGAGTTACTCCTAATTGACCCAGGTGTAACTGAGAGCAGAATTTGGCTCAATGTCTACAGGAATAAAGTATGTAAAATTCTCCTGGAGTGCAGTTTGTTGCCTTAGAAAATATTTTGAATACTAGGGCTGAATAATATGCACTGAAGAGTTGACCTGATTAATTGTATCGTTTTCCCCCTCTCACAATTGTGGGATGTCACAAGTAAATGATTTACTCCACCATTTTTTTGAGTTTAAAAAAATATTGTTTGGACCAATGGCAGACTGGTTACTGTACATATCTTCTTCCTGATACACAACCTTTAAGCTGTGTAGTAGTTGTGATTGTCCACATTAGTTTCATGTTTTGTGTGTCTCAAACTGTGATCAATTTCGGGAACAGAGTTTAGAAGGGATATTGGAGAACTGAGGGGACTCACAGATGGGAAATGAGAGTGATTAAGGCAAATAATAATTCTCTTTTCAAGAAAATGAAGTGACTGCCACATGCTTCAAGTTAAGCAGGTGCTTAAGTGCTTTTCTGAAATGGGTCTTTATGCAAGTTATATTCTGAAACCTATAAAGTGTTAATGTGACTGTGCTGTTCCTGGTGGGATCCAACTGAGTGTGTCAAGTCAGGACAAATTGCTTCAAACAGGACATTTACAGCCCAAAGCTGGAGTTTCTCCACTTTTAAGGCAAACCAAACCAGCCAAACAGAAAAGACTTTGGTTTTGCCCCACTGGCTAGCCACAAGTCACAAGCAATTCCCTTAGACACTCCAGTTTTCCAGTATCATCACCAGCAGCCACCTGTCCTGGGGACAAATGCTTATGAAAACCAGTACCCCGATAAAAGAAAATTCTTCTTCCCAATTCCAAAGAATCAGGCCCCAGACCCAAGTCAATAAACAAATCAGATCTTACCCACAAATCATGCTGTTGCCAATCCTTTAGAATCTAAAATCTAAAGGTTTATTATACAAGGAAAAAGATATAGGTGAGGGTTAGAAATGGTTAAAGGAAATCAATTACATGCAGTAATGGCTTGCATCAGTTGTAGAATAAACTGCAGGTTCAAATCAAAGTCTCTGGAATACATCCCCTCCAGAGATGGGTCAGCAATCTTTTCTTCAGAGCTTCCTTGTGTAGCAAAGTTTCTGCCAGAGGTAGAAGCATGGCTGGAGACTGAAGACAAAATGGAGGATTCTCTCCCAGGTTTATATAGACTTTTCTTGTGGGTAGAGACTCCCCTCCTCCTTTCTATGCAAAGTCCCGTTGTAAAATGGAGTTTTGGAGCCACCTATACATATTACATGACCCTTCATGATTTTGGACTTTTAGGTGGCAGCCAGTATTCACAGGCTACCTTGCATGTCCTTTGCCAGACTTCTCATGTGGATTGGAGCATTTCAAGCTCCCAACAAGTCCATTGTGTAGCTGATAGTCCTTAATGGGCCATCAAGCAGGCCAGGTGGAGGTAACCACAACTTTGTCTGGGATTTCACCCAAAAGCAAGCATAAGTTTGAAATACAGACACTATACAGCCAACACTCACAACTTTAGCCACAAAAAAGATACACGCACACACACGCACGCACAAATAGCATAATCACAATCAGCAGACCATAACCTGGTCATAGACACCTTATATGACCCCCTTTACATAAGATTTGATGCCCTTACAGGACCTTGGTTGCACCAATGATTTATATGATCCCAGATAATTTCAGTAACGTGACAGTTACCCCGCAGTTTTTACACAGACACACATCACTGGTGTAAAGTCAGTAGAGGTTCTCTGTTCAGAAAGATTGCAGGACTAAGTTCCTAGAGCCAGATCTTGAGATCCTGAAGCCACTGGGTGCTCAGCACATTTCAGGATGGCCTGGGTTAATGACTAACAAAAAGCCATGACATTGGTAATGCCTAAGAAAAGCAAGACATGGTTATCTACAGTCAGATGGCTCGAAGTTCTCTCTAATCCCATCAGTGGTTGACTTCCTCTTTCTTTCTTAGAATGGTAATTAGCACTTTTTATATGACTTTGAAATATTAGAAGGGGAAGCATGATGGATAGTACTGAACACGCTTGAACTTTTTTTGGAACATTCTTTTCATGTAGTGGTGCCAGCTGTTTCTTTGGCTCTGTCTGGTTAACACTCTTTCTGTTGAAGTTTTAAAAATGCATATATATTTTACTGAAACCAAGGCATTGATCTAGTGGAGACTATTTTAAGTGTGCAACAAGTGTTAGAATCAGAGGTTGATTTACAATGCATTGTGCCTCATGTAATGGGCAAAAGTCTTAAAATTTGCCTCAGCCCAGACTTTCTCTAGATCCCTATCCAATAGGAAAATGATACCATGTAGAATGTGGTCCGTTACAGTATTTAATGTTTTACACCCACCAGGAGTTGTATCTAAATAAATTCTTCTTGCATGTAAGCAGGTGATTTTTTTTCATATGATCTGTGTGTCACAAGAGAATTTTCAGTAAAGGGGAAACCCCATCTTATATCCCAAAACCTCTTTTTCTTATTTCATCAAATTATCACAACAGTTTTCTTTGGCGCACTCTGTATATCAGCATTTGTGGGCATATCTTGATCCAAGATATATAGTGGTGTACTCATTACACTTCCATTACACTTCTTTCTTTTACTTAAATTTCTGTATCAGATTTCCTCCCAGTGGAAAATCAGCTTTCATCTTCTTATATGGATACTCTACAAAAGGGTGTTTGAATTTTAAATACAGAGCAAAGATATAAAGAAAAAATTAGTATAAATGAGTTGACATGAGTATATTTTTAGTGCCATCCTTCCTCGTCTTAAGACAAGCCGAGATCCTCCTTGTAAAACATACCGTAGGAGTCCTCCATATTTGAGTAATGGGGAGGGAGGGGAATAAAATTCCCAAATACATTATTTTTAGGCATTGATATTCAAATATTGTTGAATAAATAATTTGAACATCTGTAGAGCTAGTTGAATAATGCAAATAACATATTGAGGAGGGAATATTGATGGAAATATTACCATGGACAATTTGATGAGCGACATCTATATTTTAAGCATTTCTCAGTTTTAACTTGAGCTGTGATCCTGAATAACTTCTGAAAAACTTCCATCCTGCTCTTTTGCCTTTTTCCCCTCAGTCACTAACTTCACCCCTTCCACATCACACACACAGGTTTTCCTTATTTCTCTTGCATAAAATCATAACTAATTGGGTAAAATTTACAAAAATGCCTAAGTCCCATTTTCAGAAATGATTTTGGTACTTAGGAGACTAGATCTCATTGACTCTCATTGAGATCGAAGCTCCTTAGTGCCAAATCCATTTTGAGAAATGGGACTTAAGCTCCTAAATCACTTAGTGTGATTTTTCAAATTTGTAGACCAATTAAGCAGAGAGAAAAATAGAAACAAGAGAAAAAGGCATGTTTTTCATGAGGGGTGATGAAAAGGAATGATGAAAGATCAGAAAAACCTATGTGAAAACTGTGTCCTTGGGGCTATCCAACATTCCCTTTCATTTCAAGCACTCATTGATTTGCTGTTGTGAACTGTGATATAGAAAGACACTAGAAAGGATTTCTGATTAATATTGTACATGAAACAAGACTCAGATATATAATCATTGTTAATTGATTTCACTGTGAAGTTTTCATATTTGATTTATAGCCTACAACAAATAAACAAATAGTTTATTTAGAAATCAGTGAGTACTGATTATACAGTGATTAAGATCAGTTTCAGAGCCCACTAAATACAAAGATAGCATTCTATTTACTTCAGTGGGCTTTTGATCAGGTCCTAAATGTTGACTGTGCAGCTTCATAATTCTTGTATGTCATAGGCTTTTGATGAATTCTCTTCAACATTAGAAATAGTATTAATATATAAGAAAACAGAAGGCTCATTTTAGATTTTTCTATGCAAATATTTCAGCATAGACACAGCAAATGTATTCAAATATAGGAGTCTGTTTTTCCCTTGAGGCAATATCCACTGCCAGTAATATATATTGCATATGTGCATAACAGAGAAAAAAGACCTCACAGGACCATATTCAGACCCTAAATAAAGGAATAGCCACAGAAGTCAATGGAGTTGATTCCAGTTGAATTCAATGAGTTTTTGAATTTGAGTCAACTGAAGTCAGTGAAGTGAAGGGAACCGAGTCAGTTGAGTTGCACTCACTTACACCAAGTCTAAATTTGTCCATTTTTGACTCCTGTATGGGGAAGACACTTTTGTGAGGATATCTGACAGGGCAAATTCATGAGTCAGGATGTTGCAATGTGATGATGTTACTTTAATATTTTGTCACGCAGTGTGGTTGTTACGGTGTTTAACCTGAGGCCAGGAGGGGGATTGGAGCCAGGTTACATGCACAGGTATCGTCTCTCAAGTGATGTCACACACTGATATCCCATCACCACTGCAGACAGTCCCAGTAAAACTCCTCTGCAACATTCCCAGGTCAATCCTCCCCACTCCCTCACAGTGGTGATAAAGCTAAACTTCAGAGCTTTGTGGTGCAATGACATTGGAATGAGACAATTCATTGTTATACAGTTAGACCCAGTCCATCTCCCACTGAAGTTAATGGAAAGACTCCCATAGACGTTAATAGGAACTAGATTGGGCATCTTTATGTAGGTGTGCGGAAATCAGCCATTATGAGAGATACTCTAGGATTCAAGTCACATGTGACCTCATAACAATGCATTTGGATTTAATGGTTAATATATGAGCATGCAGACTCCCCTCAGGGTTTTAATGTTTTAACTTACCAGTCCATAGAGTGGTTACAAGGAGCAAAAACCACACCCTAACTACTTGCATGGACTTTTTGTGGAATCAAATGGGGTTGTATGCCCAGGGAACAAATGAAGTTCAGGATAGGGGCATCTGTTCCATTAATTGAATGTTCTACAGGTAAACATAATGAATTTTTTTAAAAAAATAATTGAGTGAAACAAGTATGATATGTGTATTCTATCCAAATCTGTCCCAGCAAAGGATCAATTTATAACTTTTATGCTTTTATAAATAAGTGAGAATAGCTGGCAGGCAAATTAACTTGGATTAAGAGCAGATATAAGGGTCTGACTTTAATTAAACTATTTTTATATTCCTTTTAATCTTTGTAAGCAGTTTGGGGATGAAACACCGTAGAAGACTACAAATGAAACAACTACTCTAATACTCATACTGAATCTGGATGGTCTAGTTTGCACAATACTACTTGTGACACAGGGCTAAACTCACTCCTACCTTGTTAAACCCCATGTTTTGGCACAGAGACTAAAATGAATTTTCATTTGAGTAGTTTTCTCCAGTTCATACTGCTCAGGGAAGGGCAGGTTCCCCCTTCATCCCATGGAATGAGTAGTTACATTAGATACCCTAAACTTGCAGATATTGAACTATTCTTATGAATCCTTGTTGAGGCTCAGTGTCTTTTCACATTTCCATGATCTTCTTTGACCCTCATTTTTTTGTCCTATGACTACAGAAATACTATGTTAGTACTTCACCTTGAGTGGTGTACTACACTATATGTATTAACTATTTATGCTAAACAATCTGTTCCTCTTTGTCTTCAGCTGTGACACTATGAGTACATTGCTCAGGCCTGAAGAAGAGCTCTGTGTAATTCAAAAGCTTGTCCCTTCCATCAGCAAAAATTGGTCCACCTTGTTTCTCCAAAATAACTGTACATTTAATTGTATTGAACAGAACAATTATTTCATATTGATTAATACAAAATATATGGGTTTTATTCCCAGCTCTACCATAGTCTTCCTGTGTCACTTTGGGCAAGTCACTTAGCTTTCCTTTGCTTTGGTTACTTTAGCTTTCAGCTGGGGAAAATATTTACATCCCACTGCTGTTTTTGCACCTCACTTCAAGTGTTTCTTTCAAGAAGAAATTGGTCATTCCCAGTGGATTCTACATCAGTTAATTTAAAATAGTTGTAGCAAAAATTAAGACCTTACCTTCCATGTTGCAAGTGGCATTCTGTGGGATTACAGTGTAGGAAAACATACATTTATTCTTCTTCTTGGAAATCTCTGCCCAGTATAAGTCTCACATTTTGGTAATAAATGAGATGAACTACTATTGGTTAATTTTCTCAAAGGCACTGCTTTTATACTTTGGGAGGCTTCCTTCTGTTTTTTGAAACAGGTGCTTCTGCACTCATTGTTTAATGGCAATGACATTTGCAGCCATTCTGTCCTGAAAATTTAAACAGATCTTGGTTATTTTTTCCAAAGCATGGGGATAATGTATGCCATTTGATAAACTTTAAAGGGTCTTCCATAAATCTAAGCCTTTGCAGTGTTGAAACCTGTTATTTGATGGGAAGTATGGTAGGAATTTTTAAATAAAATATAGCAGCTGTTGATTGGTGATAATCAAAAGAGCTGTAAATCATAGGACTTGTGAAAAAATATTTACAGTGTAGCAACATTATTATGAGAATTATATCACTTTCAAATAGGACATTTGAGAAACACACCGTGTGTCAGAATTAAAGATCAGGATGAGTAAAACTTGGAAAATGGTTTCATTTAGTGCTTTTGACTGCTACTGCCATCATGTAACTGGAAAAAATTGTTCAGCTTTCTTTGATCTTTCAGTACTAATGGATTTTTTCAACTCTCATTGTTTTAAGGATGGTTATTTTCAGGAGGAAAGTGTCCATTTAGAAGTATTTTACCCTTATCTTTTGGGTATTTTTGTTCATTCTCAAGTCTAAATATTACTACTTTGTGTGGAAGAGGGATAACAGATTTTTAACCATGATGGAAATTAACCATTGGAACAATTTACCGAGGGGATGTAGTGGATTTTCCATCTCTTGTCATTTTAAAATCAAGATTAGATGTCAATCTGAAAGATGCTGTAGCTTGTCTAGAAACAATCTAGGAATCACTGGATGAAACTCTATGGCCTAAATTATCTGGGAAGTCAGACTAGGTGAGTGACCTTATTGTCTCTTCTGGACTCAAAGTATATGAATCTGTGTCTCTGAAAATTACTTAATTTAAATTACAGTTCTACTTAAGGGCATTTAACTCAGCCAGTTGAGTCTGATTGCTGGAAAAAGTTTGTAGAGTACTAAGTAACTCATAAGAACAGCAACAAAAGTGTGGTACTTAGAAAAAAAACTCCACTGAAGTCTTGATTAAGGACTGAGTAAGGATTTGGTTGATCTGGAATAAGACACAACAAAGTGTGAATAAATGAACTTCTAGTGAGGGGTTATGCATGAGGTCAAAGGATGAGTGCCATTCATATAACTAAGCATGAATTCATAGAATTAGTTACAATTAGCCGTTCACAAAAGGATCAACAAAATCATTCATCCCAGCAGGCCATTCATCACTACTCATGTTTTTTAGCAACTATAAACTTATTTAACATCTTTGTTTAGAAGGTGGCATTGAAGAATACTACAAACAGGAAGGCCTGCAAAATTCTGTTTTTTGAGAATCTCTCTCCTTCAGTGTCCTCACTGGGCCAGATTTTCAAAAGGGCTCATCTCCCATTTAGGTACCAAATAAAGTGGCAAGGTTTTCAGAAGTGTTCAATACCCTGAAGCTCCTATTGTTCTCATTGCCTAGGTGGGAGCGGATCTCTGGAAAATCCATCCACTTATTTAGCTACTGAAATGGAATTGCTGGGTGCTGAGTGTTTTAAATTCTGACTCTCTCCCTGCTGGCCAGATGCAGAAAAGGTACATGGTCTAAACTAGCATAAATGAATCTCTCATATATGGTCTTTATGTAAGAAAAAAATCAATGTGTGTTGGATAGCTAAACGATATATAGCATGCCAACATCTACAATAAATGCAGATTGTCCTGCTGTTTCTCACATTTTAATATTAAGAGCCAGATCTACCAACATGCTTTAGTTTAGTACTTTAGTTTAAGTGTTACACAGCTTGGAGGATGCAAACCAGTCACTAATTGGGTACATATGCTGAGACTGCGGCTGTTTTGCAACATCAGAACAGAGCAAAGCAGCCATCCTATGCTAATGAATTTGGCTTTCAAACAAGTTATGGTGATCTGAATGCAAGCATATGAACAAAGAGTAGGTATCTAAAATTTGACTGTGCCATCGGTTTGTGTGGTGATTCACTTAATTGGAAACTGAAAGTGTAGGCTAGCTGAAAAATATTTAGAGCGCGATGCTAATCAAAGAAATTTCAAGCCATAGAGAAATCAGGTTTTGGTGCGTAATTGACTTTATTTAGGCTGTGCATTGAAACAGAGCAAAATTATTTCCTTACCACACTTACCAACCTTATTGTTTCACAGTCTGTGACTATGGCTATGATATCTTGCTATAAGTAGAAATATAGAAACATGATACAATAAGAGCAATAAGGTGTTGAAATAACACAAATTAAAAGAAAGAAAGGTATGGTCTTGCAACAGAGAAATTGGTTCTGTGTGCCCTATAATTTATATATCAGAATTTATATCTAAATCATACTTTTGAAAGACTTATTTGGTAATCATTTTTGTTTTAGTATATGTATATATATATATATATATATATATATATATATAATAAATCAGTGGAAACATTCCCTGCATAAGGACTGAAAGATAGGCTGGCCCCCATCATTCAGTCTTTACTCAGGGAATGCTCCCATCAATGAAGTTCAACATATATTTATGCAGTAAACATCCTTAGTGAACTACAATACTTTGTATACCTGCTTGAGTGCTATTAAACTCAAGCATGATGCACTGGCAGAGTTAACTCAGTTTTGTTTAACATAATTAAAATTCTGTGGTAAACTTTTCGTGCATTCCACAACAAAATAGCCACTGTGTGCCTGCTGAATGGCTTTGTAGACTGTCTCCACTGAACTGCTTTTGTTGTTGAGAGATCTGTTTGGTCGAGTCACTTCTGAATATCTCTCCAGTGTGAGTTAAATAACTAATACAAGTACCTACAGTGAGCTGGAGGTCTGTTCAGTTTCAAGGAGCCTTAAGGTTCATGAACAGGGGTCTACTGAAAAGCAAATCAGCTAATCTTTAAAACAAAATGTAATGAGCCAAATAAAGAAACCACAGTTCGGATAGCTGACATCATATTCTAATATCTCCCAGACAACACAGGACTCCTCATGAATGTGGGCTGATAACTTTTTTTCTATGGACACAAAGATTCCAATTGACTTGAGAGCTCTACCAATCAGATTTTATAAAGGTATTTAGGCTCTTAAAGATGCAGATTGGCATATAGTAGAGTTTGAAAAAAAATCTTTACTGAAGGTGTGCAGAGACTAAAACATTTCTCCAGTAGATGAATTATGTTTAGAGGTTTTCAGCTTATAATATAGAAAATAGAATTAACAGAAGCTGCCCACCCTATTGTCCAAAAGAGAAGAGTCTGGGTTAAAAATGAAGAAAACTCAAGCCAGGTTTAAGGACACCATTATCTACAAGTCCCAACACTCTCATATGAGGATTTTTACTGATATTGTCCAGCATTTCA
Source organism: Dermatemys mawii (assembly GCA_007922305.1). Taxonomy (NCBI): domain Eukaryota; kingdom Metazoa; phylum Chordata; order Testudines; family Dermatemydidae; genus Dermatemys; species Dermatemys mawii. The sequence goes on from ML677330.1 coordinate 2,233,176, forward strand.
GTTTTACAAGTGATTTTCTTTCATCGGGAATCTGGGTAAGTCTTGAAACTAGGAACATCCGTTTGAATGACCTGAACATTGTCAGATAGTTTTCAATCTCTCTGAATACTTTAGTTTCCTCCTTTGTCTTCCATCTTAGTCATACAAGGACTGAAAGCATCTAAAGCACTAATTTTCCTCTAAAATGTAATTGCTTCAAGCACTGAATGGAGAGATGCTTTAGATGTCCCTCCTAGCAGAGTGTTGTCTATTATTTCAGAATCACTTACAGCTGGTAAAAGCCTCCTTCCTTGGAGGGGAGAGACTGTGGAACAAGCACTGACACTCCTCACAGTGCTCCTCTTCCCCAGATCATGCAAGTGTCAGACTTGCTAAAGTCTCTTCAGTGGACTCACTTCCCGCTCCTCTTCACTCTCTTGAGTGGTTGGATTGCTGTCTGTGAGGAGAAAACCTGCAGGTAAGAGCTGTAGGGAGGAAAATCTTGTAGAGTTCTCCCCATTAAAGGGTGAGACCTACCTCCCTGCAGAAAAAGCAGTGGTTTTGCTTGACAAATCCTGGAACTGCCTGAGATTCACTCAAGACTAAGAGCAACTTGCATAGATACTTGCCTGCCCATGTGTCTCACTGTTACCCTTATGGCTCCCTGGTAGGGTGATACCTTTATAGCTAGTTGTCAGTGGTTCCAATGCTCATGGCAGCTCCAAAACACCCATTAAAGTGGGGAAAGCTCCACTATGTCAGTGGGGGAGAGAGAGCTTGGGTGACTTAATGCAGCCTGAGGCACATTCTTTTCTGCAGATTTGCCACTGGGTTCCCAGCTCTGTCCTAAGCACTCTGTGGATTCTTTCCTGTTGGTTCAGCAACAGAGAGGATACTGCTGAGGGTCTCTGACTGCTCCTCTAATGTGACTCCAAAACCTGACTTCTCTGCAGAAAAATATAGACAAAACCTCAGCTGACAAGAAAAAATGCAGACCTGCATTTCAGATTGGACTACTGAAGAAAACGCATACATCTCCAGAGAGCTCTCTGAGAAATCATTGAAGCATATAGCCCCCCGATTTACTCTCCTGCTTCTCAGTTAACTTGTGGCATAGCTACTTCGTGGCCTTGCCTGACACCTATTATCCTGAAAGATAACTGGTTTCATCACTGTGTGTTTCACAAAGTTTATTCTGGTACCTTACAGCGCTGTTGACTCAGTTTAACATTAGGCTATGTTTAACATCACTGCACACCTTACAAAAGCGTAACTGTGCTATTGGAAGGTAAGCAGCGTAGTCGCTCTTTGTCGCCGGGAGAGAGCTCTCCTGATGACAAAATAAAACCATTCCCAATGAAGGGCAGTAACTTTGTTACTGGAAGAACATCTCCCAGTGATGAAGCGCTGTCCACACTGGCACTTATCATTTGTTAGAACTTCTGCTGTTCAGGGGCGTGTGTTTTCACACCCTAAGCAACAAAAGTTGTAATGATGAAAGTGCTGTGTAGATATTAGGGAAACTCTAACATCAACAGATAGCACAAGACTGAGCAGAGTAAGATACTGAGCAGAGTAAGATACTACAGGGTACAACCGTCCGTCTTGCAATGGTAGATGTTGCTACATAGTTAACATTAAAATAGTTATTTCAACTATTTGGGCTATATCCTATGAATAAATGGACATAAAATGTTTTGGGTACCGTGTGTGTGTGTGTGTGTGTATATGTATGTATATATAATACACACACACGTGTGTGTATTCCTGCATTTAGAGAAACAGTTTTATTATGATCTCCTTAAACCAGGGACTCGTTCTTCTATATTTACTATAGGCTCAGCACATTCTATGTTCTTAAATATAATAATTAATAACCAAATCATAGAGTATCAGGGTTGGAAAGGACCTCAGGAGGTCATGTAGTTCAACCCCTTGCTCAAAGCAGGACCAATCCCCAATTAAATCATCCAACAGATTTTTGCCCCATATTCCTAAATGGCCCCCTCAAGGATTGAGCGCTCAACCCCAGGTTTAGCAGGCCAATGCTCAAACCACTAAGTTATCCCTCCCCCATAATAATAATATGTAACACTAGCTTGGGGTCTGGGACCTATTGCTAGAATCACCAATGCCTTAAGAAAGCAGAAAAAATAATATAGCAGGAGCCTATGTTTAAAATAGTCTTGCTCATTTGGATATGAGACCTTTAATGTTGCTTTAAAATGGCACTTGTTGAATATAAGTGAGATGTTTGGGAAATCTGGCTTTTAGTATCAAAGAACTTCAAATGGATAGTTTGGAAAGTGTTTATTTGGAGTGTTTCTTGAAGTAAAATTAAATGCTGTGAAATGACAGATGACCCATCAGCCAGATACCCACGTGACAAATCCAAAGGGAAAGCTAAAGTTGTCAGCGCAATTGCCTATGGAGCTCACCAGAGACTGATGAGGGAATTTCATAAGCATTTTACTGTTTTACTCCCATGACACACTGATTGTGCCTTCAAGCTAGCTATTCTGATCTCACTGTTGGGAGAGAAAATCTAGGGGGAAGCAGAGGGAAAGCATACTTTTTTCTCTTAAATCAAGGTAGGTGATTTGTGTTTAACTAACCCATCTTTTTCCTTCTAAGATGTAAATAACAAAGGATAATCCTTGCTCTGTTTGATGCAAAGAAGATGCATTGTTTGCCTGAGAAATGTTACTATCTAGGGCAGAATTCCTTAGAATCAGAGAGGACAAGATTACCATTCCTCTGAATCTGCATGCCTTCTCCCAGACCTGCATGTTATACATACATGTGTATATATAAAGCTCTTTTGTTTGCCTGCTGATCTTTCCCAAATCATTAGCCATGTGCCTTCTCTTAGTGTGATCTTGAACACTACAATAATAATCTGTCCTGCTGCTTGCTCAGGAAGAAGAGGCTTCCTATGCTTTCTCCTCGTCCTGTACCTGGATACGCATAGTGGGGGGTGGCTCCTGCTCTTCACAGATGTTAAGTTGAATATCTAAAATATATTACAAGAAAATTCCAACACATTCCCCACCAATGTTGTCCATCATCATTGTTAGTAAAGATGCAAAAAAGACAATGATCACTTTCTTATTAGTCATATGCACAAGCCTTCTACTATGAAGGGTTCTGAAGACAGTGAATGAAAGGAAATCCCCTCCCCAGATAGTCAGGGTTGGTGAGAGTCATTTGGGAAAGTAGAAGCTTTCAGCAGACTTCTTAAGAACTGTGGGTTTGCAGACAGAAGCCCCTTCTTCTTAGAATGAGGAACCCTTACTGCCCCACAAGAATGACTGAGGGGAAACTTTGTGAATGGAAACTTTCAGTCCCATATGTGTGTTTTTCTCATGTAAAGAGAAATCTGGGCCAAAGTTTTTTTTTTTTCACCCTTTGATATTGTGATCTTTTATATCTGGGTCTTTATCACTAGAAAATTCAAAACTGAACACTGAAACTTTGGTCCCTTTTTAGCTTTTTACATAACTATGATATCTAAATGGATTTTAATGTAATAGTTAAGGTGTGTGTATGTTTAAAATAAACTTATCTAATATAAATCTTAGAAATATCTGCTTGCAATTTAACTTGCAAATTATAAAATAATTTTACAATCCTAAGATTTTTTTTAAAAAAAGTCTTAAAAATAAAGCTCCTATAAGAGCTATAAGCCCTCATAATGCAGGGCATTCACCAGCTTCTTACACATGGTGTTGGGAAGAAACTCCCCCTACGTACAGGTTAGTCCAGAGCTGTTTTGTTAGCAGGTGCCTTTCCCAGTACGCTTTCTACACTCTATGAAAAATCCAAACTCATTCTCTTCATGGAGTTTGCCTTTATTATCAAAAACAACCCCAACAACTCAATAGTAATCTGAATGTCAACTCAGTCTTTCTCCCCACATTTGGCTGCTCCTGTGGTTCTCTCAGGACTGCTCAGCCTATATACTCTAGAAGAGTGGTGGGCAAACTTTTTGGCCTGAGGGCCACATTGGGTTTCAAAATTGTGTGGAGGGCTGGGTAGGGAAGGCAGTGCCCAAACAGCCTGGCCCCACCCCCCTCTGGCCCCGCCCCCTCTGGCCCCCACCCACTTCCCGCCCCCTGACACCCCGTTCAGAACACCTGACCCATCCAACCCTCCCACCGCTCCTTGTCCCCTAACTGCCCCCTCTGGAGACCCTGCCCCATTCTAACTGCAACCCCAGCACCCTACCCCTTATCTAAGCCCCCCATTCTTTGTCCCCTGCCTGCCCCCTCCTGAGATCCCCCCACCCTAATTACCATCTCCTAGGACCCCACTCTGCATCTAAGCCCCCTTGCTTTGTCCCAACTGCCCCCTCCTGTGATCTGCCCCACCCCTATATAAGCCCCTCTGTTCTTTGTTCCCTGACTGCCCCCACCTTAACCACCACCCTTCAGGGCCCCACCACCTAACCCCCGCCTTACCTTAGTCAGCTGGGTGCTCCTCGGCTGGGCTTGGCTAGGGAGCGCGGGACCCCCGGCTCCCCGCGCTTCACCCGGCCGCCGGGCCAGGGAGCGCAGGGCGGGCCTGGCCCACGAGCAGGGGAACTCGCTGCGCGCTGGGCTCCGCCGGCCAGGGAGGGCGGGGCCCAGCGGGTCCCCGCTGGACCCGGCCCCCGGCTATGGAGCGCGGGGCCCCGCACGCCGGGCTCGGCCAGTCCCCGGCCAGGGAACTCGGGAACTGCAGCATGCTGTCTAGCCCTTCCGCCGGGAGCAAGCTCGTGGGGCGGATAAAAATGGCCGGCAGGCCACATGTGGCCCGCGGGCCGTAGTTTGCCACCCCTGCTCTAGAATCCTCTCTCCTAGACAGTTGCATACTGGCATTACCTATATTGCCTATTACTTCCTAAAAATGGAAAGATCATTAATGTATGATTTTTGGCACTCCATGGGACACTTGCACACAGTGTTTGACATAAGAAAGCGTTCATTGTAGTTGTAATGGGAGATGAATACCAGCACAGATGTATTTTAAGCATTTATAAAGTTCCTTGAATAGTTCTCATTCAGAAATCCCATTGACATGTAAAAATATGTTGGAAAGTGAAAATAATAATTAAAGAGCTACTGCAAATGCTACTCTGCCTCCACGTGGAGTATTCTTTATACCTCCAGTTACAGATATATAGGTTACATCAGGAGGCCAATGGAAATTCTGTGGCCAGAAGCTATGCAGCTCCTTAATATCTCTAAAACCATAGATTCCTATGTTTTGATTGCTCTCAAATTATTATTTTTAACAAGACAAAGTCCATTTCTTTTCTGTAATAGCTGTGCCATACCTTGTTCTCAGTCATTTTAACATATGTATCCTGTTACAGTACATTAGGAAGTATGAAATCATTAACTATACTCAAGAATCCATTAATAATGGTTCCGTATAAACACTTCTGTTGGCTTTAATTCAGGCCATCTTGTTGGTAAATGTATAACTCACCCGATAGAATGACAAATGAGTAAGTATTTGGGCACTTCCTTTTCATCCAATCCGAATGTTGCTGTTGATTCCTCAAAGCAACACATTCTGTTATTTTCAAATAATTGTTTCCTAGATTGCTTTTCCATTTAATCTCCAAGCTCTCAAAGTTATTTTCCCCTAAAGGCAGTAGGAAAAGCTGTATTGTGTAGTAAGGATGTATTTTGACACCACTTAGTTTCATATTTGTAGTAATTCTTTCCATACCCTACCAAAATACTTCAGTGCATTAGACCTAAACTTACTTATTTCACTTTTTCTACTGAAGAGTAAGCCAATACTATATATTTACATGACTATATGGCCCCTCAAGTCCAGAGTCTTAAGGGAGGAGAGACCTAAACATCGTCCCCCCTATAGTACAGTACCCCTCACCCCAGAAGTATGCCATCAGGTCACATTCATATTGAAGCAATATAGGGACACTCCCAGTCAGTGCTGACAGTTTAGAAATGCTCCATTTTTCCATCTTTCTCTTTTGAAGTCTACATTTACGGGGATGGGAATTGTAGGACTGTGCAATTCATGTGGCCTGAGAGATGGGATAATTTATCCAGTCTCTGATGTTACCATCTTAATGCTGACAAGGCTGCTCACAGGAGAAAGTCAGGCAGTTAATCATGACTTGCTTCTTTTGATCCATTAACCCTTTTTTTTTTTTTTTTGGCCTGCACTGGGAATTTTATTTGTCTTGTACAAAAGAGTACATAGGGCGGCAGAGAGATACTTAAGATCCTCAATTTGGGGAAATTGGTGGTGTACTCTTCCTCCACATGTGGGTGTGTAGCAACCCCATGGGGTTTGCTCTACTCTCAAGTGCTGAGACTAGCAATGTGGGCTGCCTGCACTAGGGGAGTAAAAGCGCTCTGTACGGTGGGTCATGAGTTAGCCCTAGCAAAGCAATAGCAGTAGGCGGTACTTTATTAGTATTACTTAGGCCGGCTAGGCCTTGGAGAGGAAATGTGTTTGGTAGCAAACCACCAAATCTCCAGTCCACCTTTCTTAAGAGACAGCACTGAATATGGGGAAGAGGAATTTAGTTGCCCTTCACTTATCACTATATGGGCCGGGACATCTTTCTAATGGAACATTAGTTGATTTTTAGATTGGCATGTACCCTTGCAAAATCCATGGATCAGCAGAATGGCACCAGGGTAGCTCTTGCTCCTCCTTCCTCCTCTTTTTCTTCTTTCCAAAGACCCCTTTCCACTTCATTCCCTCTCCAGTTTTTTCCCCTCTTCTCCCACCCGTCTCTGCTGCTGCTAGCTAATTGTTGAGCAGCAAGTGGTTCTGTCTGGCAAGCCTTTTCTTATTCCTTCTTCCTTTGCTGCTGTTGCCCAGCTCACTGAGGGCTTGTCTTTACTAGAGCTGGGAGAGATAAATCGATCACCATAAGATCAATCGCGTCTCGTCAAGACGCGATAAATCGATCACCAGCAGCGCCCCCCTCGACTCCGTAACTTCAGCTCGCCAAAAGGCGCAAGCTGGAGTCGACGGGGGAGCGTGCCACCGACCGCCATGAGGATGGCAGGTAAGTCGGCTGTAGATACGCCAATTTCAGCTACGTTATTAACGTAGCTGAAATTGTGTATCTACAGCCGATCCCCCACCCTAGTGAAGACCAGCCCTGAGTGGAGCAATTGTGTCGGCAGAGATCAGTGAGTGGCGCAGTGTGAGCGGAAGGGTCACAGACAGACAAACAAGGCTGTTATGTGCTCAATATAGGCAGTCCTGAACTAATGTAAATGCTCATATAAATGACTGCACTTGCACATCCATCATGCTGAATTATGCCAGCATTCAACCTTTCATATTTTTGCTTCTGTTTTTTTGTTTTTCACAAGTACTCACCAGTCAGATATATAATTATGAAAAAGGACACAAAAAGTACAAGTGTTATTACTTCTGCATTTCTGACTAGCATGGCACTAAAGTTAAAATTGTAACTTGTAAGGCTCCTATTTTAATTTATAGTGATGCACTTGTTCTAGATAGCTGCCCCTTTGCTTAAGGATAGGGCTATTTGTATTTGACCTTCTTACATACATTTTACAATCCTTATAAAGAATGATGGAATAAGAGATTTCAGGATAAGGTTCTAAAAGGCCTATTACTTAATGGATTGCATCTCGCCAAATCTGTTGGATTTGTGTGTGTGTGATGGGATACATATGCTAGTCAGTAAATTATTTTGCACTTAAAGGAGAGAGCGTTTTGTAAAATCTCAGTAATTAGAACCATGAATTATAGATAGCTATTACGCTACAGTAAGGTGCTATATGTGTGTAAATGTGAGAGAGGAAGGGATGGCAGTGTAATGGTAAGACCTTGAATGTCCCTTTTGCTATTCAAGCAGACACTGATATTATTTACATCTCTAACTATACTCTAAGGATTGTGCCAAGATCTTTAAGCTTCTGTTTTTTCCCTGGCTAATTGACTATCTGATCTGAGATGCTTTGACTCGGCAGTATCACGTATACACAAAGTGAGGTACAAGGGCAGCTGGCATGCTCATTTCTAATTTCAATGTTTGGCAACTTCCGAAATCAGCACAGTGCACACTGAAACACTTGGCACTTCACCCAAAAGCAGCAAAGTCTTTCGCTTAACCCAATATGAAGGTAAACAGGATGTTAGCTCAGGGTCACTTCGGTGTCAGATATCAGATTAAGGATAAAACACTTTGTAATTTAAGGACTGAACTAATATACTTTTTACAATTTCCAAATTCTCTCCTTACCTTAGTTGCCCACAACAGGGCTCTGCATAGTAGTATCATATTAAGAAAGAAATAGTTTGCTTGATACAAGGCCAGATTTTTTTTTTCCTACGAGTTAGACTCAGTGAGCTGGCAAACATGCTGTACTAGACAGTAGAGAAGCTGTGGCTGCACTTGTCTTTCTGAATCTCCCTTATTCCTGTCTGTCGCTTCTTCAAACCTTTATCAAACCTATTTTGCATGAGATGTAAATAAAAATGGATGTTAGTATTTAAGTTAGTGAATCTTAGAACTAGGCGGGGGCGGGAGGGAGGGAGGGAGAACCAGGTCCCGCACAAACAATAAAACAAAATTGTTCCCTGAATTTGCTCAGAGAAAAGTCTGAATGAGAAATAATGAGAAAATAAAACTTCCTATGTATAATTCCTTATGGAATTGAATTCCCTTCAATTTCTCTCTCCATAATCTTTTGCGAACACTGGGTGCCCCCTGCTTCTAAGGAGAATCAGGCTTATTCCAGGCTGTATGAAGTAACTCATTCTGCTAGCCTTAGTTCATAATTGATGTGCCTAAAGAAAAACAAACAAATGTAGCTGTAGTAAACAATTTATCCCGTTTCTGTGCTGGGTCAGAATCACGATGGAAGAACATCTTGGAATTCTGTTTGATGGAGTATGTTCCTCACATAGACTCCTTCGAGTGGGATGAGACTAAGTCTACTGCTGTTGCAACATGGTGACAGAACAAGTGGCAGAGAAATTATTTTGGAAACAAGCAATCCTCCTTCAGCGGCCACTTGCCACGTTAACTAATTGCTTTCATTAGGCAACAGATGATATGTGGAGAATTCTTTAATCTTTATTCATTAAAGCATTGCTCAAACCTAGTATAGGTTGATCAAATTATATCTTAGGACCTCCCCACTTATTGTGCACTGACAAACAAGACTGGTTAGTGCGTGTGCGTAGGGAGAGCTTGGTTATGTGATATTTTAAGTAACTGTTAAAAGGCAGCCTATATTTGTAGTCCAAATTGTGTGTGCAGAGTTAAGAGAAATGGTGATGTTTTGATCACTCCAGGTACACTAAGTGTAAAATTGCCAAAGGGATGTGACAGATTCTGGGCCCCTGCATAGAAATGCAGGTGCTAGGACCCTGCACTGTTTTGGGGTTATTTCTGCTGACTCTTAAGGGCAGGTGAGTTCTTGGAGTATTCCAGCAGAGCACCTATAGTTAAGACTGAGTTAGAAAATGTGTCTGAGGGCCCATCTGGGGTGCAGTGAACTAGAGCCAGGAACAGAGGGGCCCTGAAAGGAGAAATCCTTGCAAAAGGGCAGACTCAGGAAGAAGTTGACAGAGATTTATTTGGTGGTGGTTTTAACAAAAGCTAAATCCAGGATGAGGGGGCAGTTTTGGACACTGTGGGAGCAGTCCTGCAAGGTGAGAGAGTATTAATCCCAAAGGTTTGAAAATTACAATTCAGGCCCCAAAATTTATGATTGGCTTAAAAACTAATAAGACTGTAAAAATGATATATGCTGGTCTCTTTATTTGCCTTCTTGTTTTTGAGCTTTTAAGGTTCATGTGCGACTTTTCTACATAATCATGAGGGCTAGATAGATGCTTCTTCTCATGAAAGTTGAGATTCTCACATAATCACAGGACTCCAGGAGCTATGGCTTTAAGAAAAACATCAGATATTATGAGACTCATGATAATATCATTAGAATTAGCCACACTGGGAAGAAAACTTCTCAAAGGAGATGAGAACAAGGTGTAATAGTGGGAGGTGGGAGTGTAGTGTGGGAGGTTTAGGTTGGAAATTAGGAAAAACTTTTTCACTAGGAGGGTGGTGAAGCACTGGAATTGGTTACCTAGAGAGGTAATAGAATCTCCTTCCTTAAAGGTTTTTAAGGTCAGGCTTGACAAAGACCTGGCTTGGATGACTTAGTTGGGGATTGGTCCTGCTTTGAGCAGTGGATTGGACTAGATGACCTCCTGAGGTCCCTTCCAACCCTGGTATTCCATGATTCTATGAACTGCCACTGATCTCTTATGCACAGTGTCTCCAGGGGGCTCACTGGTATGCCTTGGAAGCCTGCTTGCTGCTACACCCCTGAATGGTATTTTCTGTTGTAGAGTGGTTGGAGATTCACTTTGTCCCGGCCTCTAGCATGGCTTGTATTGCATATGGCACTAGCCCTGAAATCCAGGTCCTCAAGCAGGAGTAGGTGCAAGACTCTCTTTGCACCCTTTCTTTCCCCTGTGGCCCACCCACAGTTGTATGAATGGCAACTAGCTATTACATTTTAATGCCAATAGTGTATTTCTTTTGGTCTCTCTTGAACTCATGTATCAATGCTGTTGCTGCAGGGTTTTGTTATGAGCTTGAGTAGGGAAAATTTGAGTTAATTTTGATGATGCCTCTGAAAGAATGAACACTAATCCTGCTTTGTCATTTCTAGGCTCAGCTCTCTGGTAAACAAAGAACTCTTAGGTTTCCAGTGTCAAATGTTTTTCTTGTTGGCCTTTGTACAGTATCCACTTTGATGTGGCTTGCAGCCAGATCCCCTTTGTTTGTGATTTTGTATGATCTTGCAAAGTAGACTTGGCTAGCATGTGGATGGGCGACATCCAGAGAAAATCTAGCATTCTGCAGGGTGTGATGTTTACGTTTCAGCTAGTCGGCACTCTTCATCATGAGATCGTATTGAACCAAGACACTAATAGGGGCAGAGATACTGTCTTTTGAAGGAGATGTAAACTCATAATCTTGACCATGGGCATGCTTTATGATCTTGTAACACTTTTTTCAAGAGTAAGGCTGATATAATATTAGCTTTATTGTCCTGGTTAAATCCCAGCTTGGGAAATGCATTTTATCTATGAAATTCATCCTGTAGTGTCAGTTGGATATGGTAAGTCTGATTGTGGTGTCATGCCAATCTAAATCAGGAGCAACTACACTGAAGTCTAAGTAGCTGAAATCACTGTAAAACTGAAGTGAGATCAAAAATTGACACGATATTTGGGATAGATTTAGCTTTCATTTATACCACTGTAAATCTGGAGTAAATTGAATTATTTGTATGGAATTAAATTTACTTGAGTATAATTGCGAACAGAATCAATCAGTGCCATAATCTTCATTTCCTGTCCTAAACTGTTGTTTCCGGAAAAGTGATTGTGCTTCAGGTGAAGTGACTATATTCTCTGGGATGGAAAGCATTATATTAATGCAGGCTATTATGATCATAATAGTATTCTTGTTTGCAACAGTTCAGACTGGATTTCCTCTGCCTTGTGCTGATTGGCTGTTCTGTATCAAATCTCTCTCTCTCTCTCTCCTTTACAGTTGCTTCATCTTAGCTTCACCCCACACTATGTTCTTACCCTCTTCTCTCCTCCCCTCCCCTCCCCCTCTTTTATTCCCTTTTGTTTCCATTTAGCTGATCCCTTCTAAGTAAACCCTTCCAAAATAAAATTGTGGAATTAACATGGTGGTTGCTGTCATCACACTGTTCATTCTTCTTGAGTGTTATGTCCCTCCTCCCACCCTGTGTCTGTCATGTCTATTTGGACTGAAAGCTCTTTGGATCAGGGACCATCTGTACTCTGTATTGTACAATGTCTAGCACAATAAGGCCCCATTGTTGGTTGGGTTCATAGGCACTTACCTAAAAAACATGATTGATTATATTATTAATAATGCCATAGTTTATTCCCTGGGGCATATCAGTTTGATCTGAATGTCTCTCAAGTTTATACTTGTATTAGCTACTCAGGTTCACTTTTTCTATTTCCGTGTGATTGTTGCCATAGTCGTCTTTGTTACTATTAAGTAAATTTATGCTAGTGAGAGGGGCAGATTAACAGGTCTAAAGAGCAAGGTTCTCTATTTACTATCTGTTTACTCCATTTCCCACATACTATGATTATGATTAAGCAAAGTCTATCAGTGCAATTACTAACATACTGTACTTAAGTAAGCACATGCTTAATCATAGTTCAAATCTGTCCAATGTAGTATCAGTGCAAGCTTTTCCTTACCATTCAGCTGATATGCCTTTGACTGATCACTTTGCTGTAGTTCAGATGTCCCATCCGTCCAGTCTTTGGCTTCTCTGCAGAGTCTTCATAGGTGCAGATTAGTTCTGTTGGTGATGGTGACTTATATGGTGTGCTTTGTAAACGCCTGGTCTGTTGCAGTCTGTGTCCTTTCAGAACAAAATGGATGTGCTAATTCTTGCACATGCGATTATGTAAAGTGGAAAATACCATATACGTTTACTTTGAAATGTATTGTGTATTAAATGGGTAAATGAAACTTTAATTTTTAGAGCACATGCACCTCTTTTAGGTCAATTTCTAGGAGCTAGTAAATCCACTGGTTGTAAATTGGTCAAATATTCACCCACTTGCATTTTTAAGACTTCCATACTAGTGTCACATGCAGCCTTAGTGCTTAGTTGTGCCCTGGTCCTATATAGCCAGTGGGTGAGTGAAACACCCAACCTTGTGTGAGGCCCTGCAGGACCCTTCTGGTTTGAAGGGCTGCTTTGGTTATGGAGGTGCAGCTACACAGTGCCTTTTTTACAGGGTTGAACATGAAGGATCAATCTAGTCTTTAAGAATTTAGAGCCAAATCCTTCAAAGGCATGCATACAACTCCCAGTCAATGTCATGGCATCCACATGTAACCATCTGAATTTGGTCTTCCTTGCACAGCTCTGTTGCCCTTATTTAGTCAAACCCTTCTGTGACTTTAGTAGGTGGCACTCTTATCTTCATTGGGAGACTAACTTAGTAAAGCTGCACAGGACACTGTAGTGGAAGTCTTGAAAATTCAAGCAGGTGAATTTTAAACACCGAATCCGAACATAAGTGAGAGGAAGTTTTGTTTTTTAGATATTTCTCATCACAATTGAAATGATGATTAATCATACAATGGGGTCTGCTGAAAACCTTGTTCATATTCTCTGAGCTCCCATCTCTGCAGGGAATGTTGTGAAGCAGTGTATTATAGTTCAGATTTCCTCAGTACGCTGCAGAATATCACCAATTCCTCCTTGCTGGGGTCCTGTTTTACCACGGACTGCTGGTAATTGGATAGGTAAGGGTTTTTTTGTTTTGTTTTACCAATCTCCCTGCAAACCTAGAGGCCTCTTCCTCATGTTGTCGTTATAACTCATATGGAAGATAGGTTAGAAATTATTGAAATCTGATATTAAATAGCCTACCAGACAAGTGAAATAGTATTTTTTAAAAGTAAAAGTACTTATTCTTGTTCATATTCCAGATTTAACTCCGTGAACTAATGGTCCCGGTTTTGAGGCTGAAATCTGCTTTCATTTGCTTTGGTGTAAATCTGGAATAACTTGTTTAAAGCCAATTGAGTTACTCCAGATTTATACTGGTGCAGTTGAAATTAGAGTTTAGACTGTAGTTATTAAAGCAAACTCTGTTATACTGGGGATGTGAAGAATGAATACATTTTTCAAGAGCTGATTTTGATCCATAAGATAAAGAAGAGATATATTGTCTTGCTTACCCAAGACTCTGGAACGATAATGTACAAATGGCCTAAGTGCTAGGTAAGGAGATTTTGCACATCTTCACAGCTGAAATAAAATAACTTAGAGACAAGCTAAAAAGGAAAAGAGGACTCTTTTGAGAAGACTGAGAAATCCTGACATTACAGAACAGCAGAATGTCCTTGCTTTAACACAGGCCTCTTATGAAATTACACAAAGATGTTACAAGAAATAAAATAGTAAATGTTGCAGAAGTGCTTTGGAGCATAAATACATATGTAATAATGAGAGACCTACCAATTCCATGGAGCTGTTAAAAATTCAGGAAAGAATTGTGACCACTGTGCACTGCTGGTGTCCCCTGGAGAGCTACTCAGATCCAAACGGGAGAGAGGCTCCATCAGCAGCAGCTGCGTAGCCAATCTGCAGTCACCCAGGAAGGCCTTTTGCCTAGAAACAGTCAACGTCCCTGTATCTATCTGCACTGGGGGTGCATGGGAGTCACAGTGGGTGAGGTGGCATCTCCCCACAAAATCTTTTCATGGGACTGCTCAGCTGACTGACTTCAATGAGATTATGGGTTTGTGTGTTTGCAGGATTAGGCCTTTACTATGTATTCATGAGCACCTATTATGTTTTCAGTTACAAATATGATTAAGTTTCAGAAGTGAGTTCATAGGAGTGTATCGGCAATCATAAACACCATATGTACGAAGCATTCAACTTTAGTGCACAAATTTACTTTTGCATATACAGTACCTAACATGGACAAATGTAGTATTTGCATTTATATTAATTGCACCTATTTTTAGTCCAATAAGACATTGACAGTCAATTGTCATTGAGGAATCAAAAATACATGGATAATGGATATACATTTATTTCATAAGTATTAAACCTCAGTCAGTGTGCTGCTAATAATGAACTGGTATGTTAGTAACATAACAATGATTATTGCTAAATCTAGTGTTACTGTATGTTCGGTATCAGTTGACTATTCCAAACATTTACATTGATGATTAATCACTCTCTAGCAAACAGGTATATTAATCCTCAGAAACAGATGTTTAATAGCTGGTTGGGATTTCAGTATCATTCAATACCTAGCCTGTTAAATCTAACAGTTTAGATTAGAGTTGGGTCAAAACTAGAACCTTGCATCCATATCTGTCCAAATTCTGGAAGTAAAATGAGGACTGTGAGGATTTGTGTTAAAAAGACCCAAGTCTGAACTGTGTATGGTTTATGTACCAAAACCAACCCCCTGCCCCAGTTTTATTCATCTTGTGTATATATGCTATTATTTCAAGTGGACCTAGATGTATGGTTCAATGGAAGAATTGTACTGTACAAAATAAATCAATTTAACTGTATTGTCGTCTTTGTTCTCCAATCTTTTCAATGCCTCAAGTGGAAGAACAGTACAATAGTTTTATTTTACCCAGAAATTTTATAAAATGAACTAAACACAGTGACTAGCACTTTTGTCCAAATGAAATATTTGCTTATAATTTTTAACACGTATGGAGGAGATGAGAAAATCCACTGTAACTCATTTGTGGCATGGAGCAGGAACTGCGTAACTGTAGCTGGAATTGTCTGTCATATTCTTCTATATGGGATCTGATCCAGTTGAAAGTAGTATGTATATGGCGTGTTTGTGTGTGTACATCCAATGCATCTGTAATGTGCATACATACTGTACTTATGGTTTCTGTTCAATATATTATTGCATAAATGAAGAATGTTTTTCTTCAGAGAGTAAACATTTGGGTGACATCCAAACCGTGTGAATATCTTTAATATGTTGTCATTTTAACTTAACTTGGAAGAGAAGGAAAGCTGCCCAACTCAGTTTTCAAATTTGCCTCTACTACTATATGGACTTTTCAGTGTTTTGAATTGTCTTAAAAAAAATTAGAGACTGTAGCAGCCTTCACTCGGATTCACCCAAGTAACAGATGTACACTATGCTATATAGAACACATGTGCATACTTACAGTGTGTGTCTGTCTGTGTGCACACATTACATCTATTCTGGTCTCCTCTCACAACTTTGAGTAGGTATCTTTTCTTGCTGTGCCATTATGCTTGAATTGCAGTTGGCGAAACTTGAGAGAGAAGTGGAATCAGGGCTCTGAAGATGTGGACTGAAAAAATATATATAAATGGACAGGAGTCTTCAAAATGTGAGCCACGTATATTATATACCACATTCACTTCCTCTGCAGAATACAGTTAAATGAAAAACACATGGAGTGACTTGTTGAGTTGATTTTGTCCTGTGCTCCATCCTCGTTATGGATTTGTTTCCAGAATCAAACATTTCGAGTGTTTCTTGGTGGATGCTTGCAGGCTTGGAAATATCACAGCATGTGAGACCCAGTAAAACATGAATTTCATTTGTTTTTCTTGGCTTCTGTGTGTCATGATGTGTTCAAGATGACAGCGTCTGGAAAAGTGTAAATTTTAGTTGAGTCTCAAAGTCTGAATCCTGAGCCTTGTCTGAGCAGCAAAAGAAGTCTGATAGTAAGAAGTAGACTGATGTTCAGCCCTCTTCCTGAGGGTATACTGTACAGTGTGTGTTTTGTTTACATTAAAGGTATACTGTCAAGGCTGGTGGATTTGACATTAGACTTAATAGTTTTGTTTGAGTTTGCAGCTGTGTCAGGCTGCCCCTCTACTGTCCGCCTGTTGTGTTCACCACAGCATTGTAATGCACTTTACAGGCTCGTAGAACACGTCTGAGAACAAGATCCTGGTATACAGCTGCAGTCTCATAATAAGAGACCAAGGTGGCAGATTGGAGAGATGGAGGCATGCATATGTGAACCCCTAAGCTGAAAGAGACTGTGTCTTTGATTTTGCAAGAGGGTTGTCTAATAGAGAAGCTATGTTTTATCAGTCTTGCAAACCTTTGTGGAGTGGGAGAGGTGATAATAGAGAAGCGAAGGGGAATTCAAAATAAAATTTGGAAAATGAACTTTTCCTATTTAATTTTGGATTTTTCAAAGTGGTGCAGGAAATACAATGTAAAATGCTGCAGTTTTATTTTTTAGTAAAAACATTAACATTTACAATTATTATAATTTAATATTTATATTATGTTAGCAATTGAGGCCCCAATTGTGATTGCGGCCCTGTTATACTAGGTACTGTACAAATGAAGAAATACCATCTCTCCCTCCAAAGAAATTATTGACTAAGTCCTGATTCAGCAAATTGTTCCACTCTGGCTTTGCATAAATAAATAAGTATTGACTTCTCCAAGACAAAAATCAGTTCATATTGGAATTCAGTGTGCTTTCACTTAAAAATGACCATTTAGTGGAAATTTTATAGGGATTGTTTAGTGGAAATTTTATTTTAAAGAGAATATTTTTGAGCTCAGTGAAAATATTGGCCCATCCATCTTAATTGTGACACTTTTTATAATTTTTGATTAAAATCAAACTTTATTCTGTGATCTAGCTGGTAAAATGGATCCATGCGCTGATTTTATTAATACAGCTGGCTAAGGCCTCAAGTGAAAGTCAGTTTGCTGGTCTTTGTCATTAGCTGGTGTTTGTCCTAGTCACAAGCCAGCATCTGTTTTTTTGTCATATCAGGCTCTCTCTGCCCAGGGAAGATTCAGGACATGGGATTGTTGGGAGTCAAATATTGCAGATCAAGGTACTGATAAATCAGCAAAGCTGTGTGGGGAAGCACTGTTCTGCATACACATCCTACCGCACCTGCCCTTGTCCTCTAACTATGGTTATCATTCCTTGACTTTCATGAAGAAACAGTTTGCCCAGTTTACTCGTGCAGATTTTTTATTTGAAAGTTTGCATTAGTTCAAAATGAAAAACAGTTTAAAGGCTTGGGAAAAGACAACCACATAGAATCAGCATGCTAGTTAATGAGCACTTGGCCCTTCAGAGGAGCTGCTAAACTTTCAGTGTTCCATGTCTCTGTTTCTTTTGGGTTATAAGTAAAATGTCTGTTGGACAGAGACAGAATGAAGGAACATTGGGGTTCATATCCTCAGCTGTTGAAGTTTGTCACCCAAGTCAGACAACTAGAATTCTCTTCTCACTAGACTTCATGATTTCCCACAAAGATATTCTTCCTTCCAGCCTGCAAGGTCAAATGCAAATTAGGTATAACAACAAACTTCAGTTGAAATATGGTCTAGTCATGGAAATATTAATCTAAAAAGTACCATAGAGTGTTTTGATAAGCCGTATATTCTTATCAACACGTAGCTGGCCTGATTCTCTCCTGTTCTGCTCCAGTTTTACGCCAATATCACTTTGTTGATATCACTGGAATTACACTATGCCATAAAACTGGAATAAGGCAGTGGATAATCAATTAATGAGTCTCTGTTTTCAGACAGTTAAGTATTTGAGCCTGGATTGTGTCATAGAATCTCAGCTCTGCATTGGTGGCACTGCAATCCACATGGTGGACTGGAGCAGTGGACGGAGGGAATGGAGTAATGGCTCTTCCTCCTCCCATTCTCTTGCAGCCTCCTTTGCAGAAGCTAGGAGTGCTAATGGCCCTAGCCTTAGGCAGTGCAAAAGTCTCCAGATGTCTTCAGTGCACAGCATGAACCATTAAAAGCCAAGAGCCTGCAGCCTGGAAATACATTCTAGAGTTAAAACTTCTATACTACTGGAGTTGCTTGCCCGCAGTTATCACTTGCAAATACTCATAATAAAAGTGTAAGTAAGTGGTGACAGATTCTCAGCTAGTGTTAACAGCAAAGCCCCACTGAATTGTGAGGAGCTCTGCCGATTTACCCCAATTAAGGATCTGGCCTATTCTGCTTGATGAAGTGCATTCCTTCCAGATTGCATAGTGTGACATATCGCCATATCATTAAGTCTTGTCTGTCTAATGGACAGTCAATAGGTTACACTGGATGCAAACTTACATGAAGAATGTGGTTTCCAAAGGTCCTCAAACATCCGGGTACAGATTGAGTAATGGACCCCTGTGGTTTTCCAGTGTCATAGCATTATTGTGTTCTATAGGCATTAAACTATGGGAAGACCCCAGAAGTTGGAGTTATGTTTAGATAACATTTTTTATTTCTTTCAGGCATCAAGTCTGCATTCGTTCAACTTAAGCTGGTTATTTTTTGAAAGCTCAGGCTGGGGAGAGGATGTGAATGAAAACCGTATAGAATTCTAAAAAAGGGTATATACAGTACAAACATTTCAAGTTTTAATAACATCAGATTGTTCCTTTTTTCATCATTTCCTTTAGTATTACATAAAAAGTGTAAATATTGTGCTTCAATTTTTGTATCAAGGGCCCTTTATCATAAACTTTTTTTTTTTTTGAATCGTAAACCTTAGCTATGCGAGTAGTTCCATTAAAGTCAGTGAGGCTACTTGCATGAGTAAGGGGCATGGTATTGAGCTTCAGGTACTTATCTGCTTTAGATCCCTGTTCAGCAGAGCATTTTAGAACATAGTTACCTCCCACTGATTACGATAGGGTTTAAGTATTGCTTAAAGTTGAGGAAGTGCTTTATATGCTTCACTGAAGTCTTTCCCAGGTCGTTCATGGATTGTGTATACTTTTTTGATGGGTTGTTCAGAGATAAAGGATTGTCTTGTTAGCCTTCCATGTTAATGCTTTGGGATAAGGAATAAAAATAAGAGCAGCAGAGGGGAGAAAATGAAGAACAGTCCAAAGGAGGAAAGTTTATCTTAATGGTTCAGTGGAATTCCCTGTAATGAATCCTGCTCCCTAGTAAATTGAAGATACTACACATTGCTAGAATGGCCCACACAGACAGTGGTGACACGTAGAAGCATCTGGTGAAACAGGGCTTGTGACTCAGCATGCCAGCTTCTGTTGGCCTGTAACGACTGACAGACATTATAATGTATGCACTGGAAAATACAGGACTCTGAAATGACCACTTCTGGGTTATTTTATTATTGCAGGGCTGTTAACACTCAGTAACATGACAGTAGCTGCCTTTTGCTATTGTACTGTCCATATGTGGCACAGAAGTGTTTGTTTTCGTGTTATATCTGCCGTATAATCAGGAGGCAGATTTTGGGAGAGATCGTCTGTATGTGGCTCAGAAAGAGCTATGGTCACTATGGAATTACAAAGGTGGGAAAGTAGGAGGAGCCTTTCACGTGGACCGGTTAGTGACATTCCTTCTGCTTACCAGAGTGGTTCTAGTTGGCAGGAGGTAAAGTCATGACCTTTCCACCACTGTACACGAGAGATGAGAGCAAACAGTACACATCACATCTTCTTAAGGCATATAGTAGCAGCCCAGTCTCCCTGAAGCTCCACCCTGCCCCCAACACAGCCTCATGTTTTCAAGTCGTGACAGAGCCCGGAGAAAATTTCCTTCTCAGGTTTGCAGCTGGAGGCTCAGCACTATCCTCCTCTGTTTCTCAGTGACTGTCAAAATCTCCATCTCCATCGCTGTCCACAATTACAGCTGGTCACCATAAGCTCTGTAAGTTCGGTAGTTCTTGCTCCCTCTCCAGTGGGTACTGTACCCATTGTAGACTGTAGCACTTTTAGCGGAGGGGGACAGCAGAGTTTGTCCTCTGCTTTGTACAGGAATTTGACTGTTTTTCCTTTAGTTAGTATCCGGCATTGACTTTTTGTGCAGTTCCTCAGTATGTATCTGGCCAGTCCTTCGTGACCTTTTCCACTCAGCACAGCTTGCAGAACTTGTGAAATTAGGGTAAATGATTATGGCTCTGGCAACTGACTTTCTTCTCCTTCCTCCCTCGATCATGTTGTAGATCTTTGTTTTATAGTGGTTACTTGTCAAAGTGGGCTGAGGAAATGGGATTTCAGTGATGTATAATACAGAAAAATGTGTGACAAATCACAATTATAAGGCTGTGCCATGATTTATAGAGCCTGAAATATTTAACACATACCTGCTAGCCAAAGGACTAAGCCTGCTAGCCAAAGAAGACTGCTTTGCCCTTGTCCCCCCTAACATGTTCATTCCTAATCTTGGACAGCTCTGTAGATTCTTCACAGGCTCCAGCTAGCTAGGTAAGACCCTTTCTTACCCAAACATCCAAAAACATCCTTGCATCACATTGCTTTGGGAAGACAAACGTGAATTAAAATTAAATCTGGATTTGGCATGGCAACAAAAAATTACCAGGTCCTATTGAATACATACATGGGTCCTATTGAATTTCTGCACAGTCTTTTTGGCGTGTGTCTTAACCAGTAATATTCATGACTCGGGTCCAACTAAATTCACAGCCACAAAAAATGCGTCACGGACCGTGAAATCTGGTTCTCCCCTCGTGAAATCGGATCTTTTGCATGCTTTTTACCTTATGCTATGTACATACTACCCTATGTATAATACAGAGTATATGAACACAAAAGACCTGATTTCATGGGGGAGACTAGCCTTTCTCAAATGGGGGGTCCTGACCCAAAAAGGAGTTGCAGGGGTAGTTGCAAGGTTGTTTTAGGGGGGGTTGCGGTATTGCCCCCCTTACTTCCGCACTGCCTTCAGAGCTGGGTGTCTGGAGAGTGGCAGCAGTTGGTCAGGTCCCCAGCTGTGAAGGCAGCGCCCCACTACCAGCAGCACAAAAGTAAGGGTGGCAATACCATACCATGCCCTGCCATCCTTACTTCTGTGCTGCTGCTGGTGGTGGCTCTGCCATCACAGTTGGGCTCCCAGCCAGCAGCCATCACTCTCCAGTTGCCCAGCTTTGAAGGCAGGACCACTGCCAACAGCAGTGCAGAAGTAAGGGTAGCAATACTGTAACCTCCCCTACAATAACCTTGTGACCGCCCCACAACTCCTTTTTGGATCATGATCCCTAGAATTACAACACCCTATGAAATTTCAGATTTAAATAGCTGAAATAATGAAATTTATGATTTTTTACATTCCGTGACCGTGAATTTTGTAGGGCCCTATTCATGACTCTTACTCTATTTATAAAAATATTGCATGGCAATGTACTTGTATATTAGACATCAACAACTTGTATAGTAAAACTGCTTTCTGCTTCAGCCTCTAACACCTCATTAAAATCTGGATGTGGTCTTCATGTTAAATGCCAGCATACCCATTTTCTTCTGTTGTTATAGAAAGGGTGGGGGAGAAGGAGAAATAAAAGAGAACACTTTATTGAAAAGGACTTTCAGAGCAGAAATACAACACACAGCTCTGCACAGAGGAAATTCGCTACAGGCATTTTGGGCCTATTAGTGAAGATTTCTAACCCAGTAAAATACATATATTTGATAAATATTTAGGTCAGCATAAACCTATAAGCAATATTCCTTAAACTTTCATTTGGAACAAAGCCATCTGCTTGGTCACAGAAACCCATGGCCAAGAAAACTTCAACATTCCCTTTTCTCAACGATATGTTCTGAAAGGTGGGAGAATAAAAATATTTAATCCTGTCTGTTGTAGGAAAGTCACGCTTTTTAGTTGTATCTTTGCCTTCTTAGTAGGAGTAAACTGGAAGAGGCCTGGGGAGATCCACTTTTGAACAGCTTGGTGATTTATATTAAACTACTTGTTTTAAAGCTATTATTTACTTTAATGTGACATTTTAAAAATAGTTTTCTGTATTTTTAGAATGTGTTTAATATTGCAAGGGGCAAATACATCTCTGTGGCAACCATTAAATAGGGCTTATTAAAATTCAGCTTGAGACAAAAACATATTAGCATAAGATGCATCCTCCTGAGTACATTCATTTTTAAGCTTCATGCTGATTTTTGATAACAGGGTATGTCAAGGCATGCCAATTTTTCAGTATTAGAAAGTGCACATTAAGACACCTAAAGGCAACTGAAGAAGAGTTACCTCATTTGATTGAAGTATATGTGAAAACAACATTGGATGTGATTTTACACTTGTATCATCTAAAAGGAGGACTTTGACACTGGAGCAAACTCAGTCCTGAACCATTGAAGTCCAGGGAATTTGCCATTGAATGCTACGGGAGCAGAGTCGCAGCTCTGTGGGGAAAACACCCTAAATCCCTCAGAATAATCATACAAAAGGAACTGTGTTTGGCTAGTTCTTGTGAACATCCCCCCTTTTATTATTAACGTGTTTTGAATAAGAACTTTCTCTCTCATGGCCCAATTTCTCTTTCTCCCTGTTACTGTAGTGACATCATCACCCTGCCATTCATGGCAGTCAGGCACTTGGGATTGGCAGCAGGGGAAATAATGAATGTGCAGAGGGCCTCGTCAATGTCCTGATAAGGATGTGGTCATTCGTAGGCAGCTGGGATGAACTGTGAAGTGGCCATATAGTCCAAAGTAGGGTCACCTGATGAACAGCTTTGAAACAGAGCAGTCAGCCAGGTTGAGGAGCCAGGGCCTGAAAACCTCCTGTCAAAAGATCTGTCCCAAAGTTCAGGTAGCTCTATACCCAGTGAGTTCATGTAGCCACCTGGAGATGTCCCTTTCTGCAACCAGGCTCTGAATTTGGCTTGACATAATTAAAGAGCATTCAGCAATTAACTTGGAAACTCTGACAGCTCATTTGCTTTTAAATAACATACGTATTTCCTAATCTTTTGCAATAAAACTGTCATGCTGAGATAACCAGGCCTATAGAATGCAAACATGTAGCTGGATATGTAGCAGGAGAAAGATACAAAGCCTATTTCCCATCTTCTGAAGAAATTAAAAAAAATGGTTTTGAAACTGACTGTGGCCAGCCCTCTGTGCCAGTGCACAAGGACTGTGGTGGCTGAGAAGACTCCCTTGCATTTCTTTGTGCAGGGATAATCTAATCTCCCTGTTGACTCCAGAACTCCACCTCCGCGAGAAGCGGAGTTGACGGGGGAGAGGCAGCAGTCGACTCGCCGACGTGTGGACAGCTAGGTAAGTCAACCTAAGATACGCCAACTTCAGCTATGCTATTCGCATAGCTGAAGTTGCGTATTTTAGGTCAAACCCCCTGCCCCAGTGTAGACCAGGCCTTAATAGGGTGATGCAGCAGCTCTGCTCTAGGACTTCTGCAACACAGGCTAAAAGGCACACAAGAGCTCTTTATATTTCATTAGGGTAAAGAGGCTACATTTTCATTCTTTTAAAACATTTTTTGCTGCATCGTCTGTTATGAAAAATGATGAAATTCTGTAAATCCCTTCATTTTGAAATGTACTATTAATTATAAACAGTAGCATTGTAAATCTGGTACGTATCATATTCCCTTTTATTAACATAACAACCAAGGGCTTGATCCTATGAGGTTCTGAGTGTTGTTACTTCACTTTGAAATGATAGTTGATGACACTCAGTGTCATATGAGGATGGTAAAAAATCACAGGAAGAGTTGCTGTCTTCTAACACTAAAAAAAAAAAAAAGACTAAATAAATTATCCCTAATATTACTCTGCTTCTGCCTAGAACTGAGCCTTCCTGCCTTGCAAGATGCGATTCCAAGTTCTGTAATGCACTAGTAGCAGCAATGATTACAAAGCTTTGCATAAAATATCTTTGTTTTTCTAAAACTTACTTAGAAATCTTAAGCCACACTTACACAATGGGCGTTAGAGCAGCACAGCTGTAGTGCTGCAGCAGTGATACTGTAGCGCCATAGCATAGATGCTTCCTACCACAGTGGAAGGAATTTTTCTGTTCCTGTAGTTAATCAATTCTCTGAGTGGTGATAATTAGGATGACAGAAGAATTCCAGGGGTTAGGTTGACTTAATTGTGGTTCCTAGGGTGTGAATTTTTCACCCTCCAAAGTGACGTAGTTAGGTCAATCTAAATTTTACATGCAGTCTAGGCCTTATAGGACAGCCAAGAGAGAGAAAAACAGATCTTCTGTTCTGGGTTTATTTTTTAAGTAGTATTTAGGAGATTCATTCTCTTTATGGCTTTGACTTGAGATGACAGCTGAATTTATTGCAGCACAGGTCTTGTATAATACAGCTTGACACAAAATGAAATTTTTAAAAATGTTTTAATTTGAATATGCATGCAAGTTTTGATACAGGATTTAGTTTCTGAAGTCCAAAGGAGCTGGAGCAAATGTTTGGGAGTGTGACAACATATCAGAAGTCTCGGATGACGATGGTCTAACCAGGATGAGACCAGCATGCATAGTTTAACCGTACAGGGCTTTGAAATCAGCAGTACTGGCTGGAGCTGTCCAAACAGTTGTTGTGTCAGGTGCAACTGGGGCCAGTCAAGACAGGTTGCATGGAAGGCTATCTGTGACGTGGTGGAGGATGTGTTCCTTTTGCCAGCTTGGAGGAATTCCAAAATCAGCTGCCCAGAACATTAATCTAGTGGGGGCACAGATGGTGACTGTCACCTTTGGTGATCATTTTGTAGTTAGTGCAAACTTGCAGTCACTGGTGACTGCTAACAAGGATATGAGGATATGACACTCAGCATGCCTGTACCAGGGTGGCAGAGCACATTCTGAGGATGTCAAACATTGACCTTCCTCTTATAAATGACTAAAAGAAGTGATGTGTTAGTCATGCTATAAGCTATAAAAATGAAGGATTGTCAAAACTTAGGCCGAAAGCTCCTTGGAACAGGGACTGGGTCTTCAAAATTGTTTGCGCAGCTCTGAACATACTGCCAGTTCTCAAAATAGAAAAATATAATAAAAGAAATAATAATTCATAGTTTTGGGCTTTTAAAAAAATATTTTACTTGATTTTCATTAATTCAACTTACATTCCTGCTACTCCGACTGAACTTTGCTCACAATACCTGTTCCAACAGTGTGCCAATTTTCTGTGGCATGTGGGAAGACTAGAGTAGTTATAAAATCCCTAACAGTTGCCTGTTCATGTCTATTAAAGCATCTAATAAAGTTGCTAAGCCTGCTATGCTTGAGTTATGGGAATTTATAGAAATACGTCAGGCTGTTTCTATTCCTACTAGTAGTGTTGAGATGTCCAAAGTGTGCCTGTCTACATTACTTAATATGCTTTAGCTAGCATTCACATATCCCTTTACAGCAGAAAATGGGAGAAAAGCATTTGTACTTTTTAAACTTGCAACTACACAATAGTGATATGAGTGGGAAATATATAGATAAAGGACTCTTCTAGATCCTTACTGTTACTACCTATATCGCATATTTCTGCCTATATTTAATGAAAGAGTGATCCAGAGAGAGGGTGAACGTAGAATCTGTGTTCCAGTGATCTGAGCACCAGACTGGGAGACTGGAATGCCTATATTTTACATCTGACTTTGATTTGATGTTGAACAAGTAACTTAGGCTAAACGTTTAAATGTGTATGCCCAGAATTACTTACTTGCATTCACCCCAAAGCACCTAAATAAAGGTGACCTGATTTTCAGAGGTGTCGTGCACCCAAAGCTCTTGTTGACTTCAGTGACTCCAGTGTTGGGACTTATTACTTTGGAAAATCAGGCTATTTTTATTCAGGTGCCTTGGTATGAATGTAGGTACCTATCTTTATATATTCAAGCTTGAAAATGTTGCTTGGAACCTTTGGCTCCATTTTTCCCATCTGCAAATGAATTTTAAAATATGTACCTATGTCAGAGGTGTCTTGTAAGGTAGTTAATACTTGTGTATTGCTTTGAAATAGGCATGAACACTATATAGTAAGGGTTAGATTTTCCAAAACATTTGGGGTCAGATTTTCAGGGCCTCAGCAGCTACAGTTGGGTCCAGGTTTTCAAGAGCTCAGCTTCCATTTAGGCAAGCAAAGAAGAAGAACCAGATTTTCTTATTGTAACACTTAGGACCAGATTTTCAGAAAGGCAACATGCTGAGCTCTTTTGAAATCTGTCCCTATTTGTTGTTTTTACTTAATACGAATAAAAACTATTTAAGTTCATTATTTCATTGCTATGTTCAGATTATGTCAAGTCAGCGTTGTTTCTTGAATTTGGTGCTCATTTTGTGATAAATGACAGGCATACAATGGTGGGGACAGGGAAGTTGGAAAAGAAAATAGTTTCAATGGAGGCTTCCTCTTTGTCATTAAGTACTTTGTAAAATTCATATTTAGACAAGCAATGTTTTCTTTGCTATTGTACAAGAGTAAACCTAATGCAGCAAATACCATGCATTTTCATTCAAATATACCATCCTATGATTAACGTATAGTTGTAAGTTTTAGATATTGTACACGCAAAGTAATATTAATGGGATGGAATGGATGCATGCAAGAAAGTGTAGTACTTAAAAAAAAAAAAAAAAAAAAAAAAAAAATTAAAAAAAAACCCCTAATCATACCTTCAGTCTAGAAGAGACAAATGCAGTTTACTCTTCCAACTTTCAAACAGATTTTGATTGCTAAATACAGGCACATTATCCTCACCTCAGCTATACAAACCAGAAGCATTTTTGGACTGGTTAGTACAGGTTTTCAGTTGGTTTTCAGTTGTTAGTCTTTAGGTGCCACCAAACTCCTCATTGTTTTAAGTTGGTAAAACAATATTGTGGTCTTTGGGCCGCAGAAAATCCACTGTTTTTGTACAGCTCCCACTCTTCCAGGATTCAGATCTGGCTGGACCACCTGGGCTAGGAGTGGGACCAGAGCATGTGGGTGATGTATTGATTCAATGAATGTCTTGGGTAGCTTCTGCTAGGTAGGCTTCTTTGGAGCTCTGACTGGAGCTTAAAGCTATGAACAGAACAGGTGCAGATTTTATTCCTTTGTGCTACAAATGTGAATCAAGTTCACTGTCTTTGAAGAGAGAGAGGTTTTCTGAGTCTTTCACTATGAGTATCCCTGGCTCTTTCTTCCTTACTACCCCTTTCCATCTAAATTACTGTGTGGGAAGTTATCTCTGAAATTGATGCTATATTTGAGTCCAAGGACTAGGGCATATTTATGGGAAAAGACCTCGTGAGGAAAGGAACCAGAGTGGTCTCAGTTGTAGGGCTCCATGTAGGCATTACACTGTAGAGAGAGAGAGGTAATGCCCTAGCAGGGTAATGCCAGCTCTAGGCACATCCACAGTGGCTCTGTCTCTTGATGTATCTTTCATCCCACTTGGGTGAGTGATGGCATAGGCCATCTACACAAGAAACTCCAGCTGGGTAAACAGCCTTGAGAGCCAGGGTTCCTTGGCTTGCCATTGTCAGTCCTCTTCAGGAAAGCTGGGACCTATCTCTAAGCCAGCCTGCTGTTTTCTGTCTTTGACTTGAGTAAGGGATATAAACTCTCATGGTCCAGGTCATGAGCCAACCACTAACTCATGTGGGTTAGGAAGAACCTTTCCCTCAGGCCAAGTTATTCTGTAATTGTCCTCTAGACTGTTACTTGTGCCTTCCTCTAGAGCACCTGGTACTTGTCACAATATAAAAAAAACAGGATAGGTGATTATGTGGACTATTAGGTGTGCGAATGCTTGTGTTCGATGTAGGAATTATTTTTCATATATAAAGCTCTATAATGTTAAGAGAAATGCATGATGGACTGTTTACCTTACTAATTTCAATGGCACTTGAGATTGGTGGGTTGGATCTTTTTCCTTGTTTACAGTCTCAAGAAGATGGGAGGCAGGACCTTCTCTCACAAAGTCTGGTGTCCTCTCCCAGTTCTACACCTAGTCATATCAGTGAGGTCCTCCCAGGCAAGGCTAAGCATTTTTTTAAATTCCACTTCAGGCTGTGTTTTGGGGTGGGGGTTACAATGTATTTTGTTGGGCTCTGGATTGTTAATTTATTCTGTTCATTCTGCTGCTTCACATGCTTTATTTAATCATAGGACCAGGATTTTCCTTAAGAATTGGTGGTGATTATTATATGGTGCCCAGAGTCCTACAAGAGTTATTCTTTATAGTGCCTCGAAGTGTGAGATACTTAACAGAACATACGAAAACCCAGCCCCAAGGAATTTCCATTCTAGATATTAGACATCAAACTAGTGAAGAAGTCAAGCAGAAGGGAGGGAATGAGCATTTAAAAATTTAAAATATAATTATGCTGAATCTAAAGCTGTACAGCTGACTTACCAGTAACAGTATCTTATGTGATCTAGCAATCCTTGGCGAATCCAGTAGCAGTGTTTTAATGAATCCATAAATTAGTCCATTCCTCAATCTCTGAAGGCATTGATCACAAATTCACATTGATTTAGATTAAATCAATATCCTATATACAAGTTCCCAGACTTTCAGATTGCAGTACTGGGATGCTAAAGTAAAGACAACAGCAGCCCATTGGAGTGATGGCTGTGTTGCCATGCAACCAAATTAAACTAGATTTGAGTTTGAAAGCCTTGAGACGATCGAAGCTGGTCATATTGCCAAATGGATGTGATCTCTCTCTTAAGGAAATACAGTATCCCAGATGTTTTGCTCTGCAGCATTTCATCTGACCAGTCTGTACATGAGCACTGGAACTGATTTACTTGCATAGTTTCCCAAGTTGATGATTCAAATGTCATAGTAGTGCAACCAATAAAAAAAGGAACACGAGGACTTAAATATATGAACTGCCTTAGAAAAATTGAAGGTAATTGAAAATAGTTAATTTTAGACTATAGCAGAGATTGTAATAGCTGACATCAACTACATCGTTTTAACTAAATTTCACATACTATTAAAAACTTTGAATATTTACATATTTCCATGAATTCTCAGCTTTGTTTAAAAGACCCATGAATGGCAATGCAGCCCAAGTATTTGTTGTCTCCATGGCATTTTGCTTCTAGAGACTAACTTTTTTTTCCTTTGCATTATTTATAAAGTCAGTTTTGATAACAAGCAAATTTACAATCGCTGATGTTCTAGATGCATACAGAAGCAGATTCTGTTGGTGCCATAATTAAACAATGAATCACATTATCTGGCACATCAAGCTCTGACGTTTTTAAATTATTCAAAAATGTTTTTGTTTTGAGCTGGCACATCCTCATTAGCATGGATCTGGTCAGCCAGGCTGAATCAGTCATGCAGGGAAAATTCATGAACTGCTATGCTTGTCACCCCCCATTAACTCACAAGATAAACTTGGCCTGAAACAAATCTCGACTGGGAAGTGTGTGGATGGTATTGATAGCAGATGGTAACCAATACATTAGCCCTGAAGGAGCTCAGATATGCACCGAAGGAGGGAGTAGGGTGAAGGGATAGGAGGACACTCTTGGAAGAAAGTTTTGTAGCTCATTTTAATGATGGCAGATAACAGAGAAGTTGGTTTCTTTTCTCTGCTGAGGAAGAGCTGCACACACTATAAATGGGCACCTGTCTGCCTGAATACAGTGTTGCAGGGAAGAGAAAGTAGTAACGAGCATAACTACATCCATATAACTGATTTTTCTTTAGAGCAGTTTTCTGCAATTAAAAAGAATGCTTTACAATTTATTTTGTCAAAATTAAGTGATCATTTTATTGGAAAGCATTACATTTGTGTCATGGGTTTTTTTGGTTTGTTTTTAAACTAAGTTTTGTTCCCCCCTTCGGCCCCCGCATCGTGGAAACAACAGCAAAGTCTATTGGCCAAATTCTTCTAGTCATTTACATTAAAATTAGAGAAATTCAGCCAGGGGATGGAATGCATGGCATTGCTTATGTTGTTCAATCCTGGCTTTCTCAAAATCCATAGGATTAAATACTGGCTCCACTGAAGTCTGGGATGGGGGCAGGGTGTTGCCATTGACTTCAGTGGAGTCAGGATTTCACCCATAGTGTTCAAAGTCCATAGGATCTCCAGTACTCCTCTCCACCATACTCAGAATACAGAATATTCCTTGTTTCTCGGATATCACTGCATAGAAACCCAGTAGTGAAATGTTGACTTTCAAATGGCAATGCTCCTGACCTGAAAGTGAGCAAAAACCATGCAACAGTTTGAAATAACTTCAAATCCAAACTGAAATGTGTTCTTGTGAGAAGGCAGAATTTGCAAACCAAAAAGTCTGAATCATGTGTCTGAAGTAGAAAATCTACAATTTTGCACCGTGATTAGAAGTGACCAAGATATAAGTTCTTGGCATTCTGTAAGGTATTAGCCCTGACCGGGATGTTGAAAATGCTGGCATTACCTCTTAACAGTAGTTAGTATTTTATCTGCAGAAGAGTGTGCTGCTGCATAGTGCTCAGACCCTCCAGAATGAACAGTCAGGATAAACATAGTAAACATCATTTCAAGTTGTCGGTGTATTTAGTACTACAGTTATTTTATTTCACTTACATTTCTGTTCATCTTTGGTGTCTCTCTGTATGACCGTAAATTTCAAACTGGCATGTTGAACATCTGCTTACTCATTTTAGGGAAGCCAGCAGCGCCATTTGAGGGAAATTAGTACTGTCAGAAGAAAGAACAAATTTAAAAAAGTATATGAAGGCTTTTGGGGGTTTTATAATTTTGGTATCTTTGTTTCTGTGACGGTGTTGGTGGCACTCAAATGGTAGTATCAATGTAGCAAGGCACAAAACAGCTGTTTGATCTGCTGTAGATGAGTGGAAGTAGCTGTTTTTTATGAAGTCACGACTTATACCTTTATGCTACTAATGCATGGGTCCAAATCTATACATTATTATTTTAAAGAAATTATAACTTTTATGGGATGTAATTGCTATGAAGGGAAATGCCTAATTTATGCATTTGCTCTATGATAGGTATTCCAACAAATGAGAGCTTTGGTCTTTTATGGAATTTATGAAGAGATTTGATAACTAAGAGTGATGTAGCCATGCATGCAATATCAGGTCTCTTCTCACTTAAGAAGGTAAATATCTACAAAGCCTTGTACTTATAGAACCTGATTCCATCCCCAAGTTAAATCAGTGGAAGCTTGCAGTTGGATCGGGTCCAATCGTTCACTCATATTACATATGCAATTACTGGGAGCATCACAGATTTTCATATTGACAAGCATGATAGAATAACTATATGGTTTGTTTATGTAATCATGTAGTTTGAAGGAAGGACAGGGGTGTAAATCTAACCCATGCTAGCCTGCTGTGCATTGTCTTTATGTGGACAATATCGCTACACACTAAGGGCAGAGTCTACATTCTGGCTGGGTTCGATGCTATGGGATCGATCTATCGGGGGGTCGATTTATCGTATCTAGTCTAGATGCAATAAATCAATGCCTGAGTGCTCTCCCGTTGACTCCTGTACTCCACCGCTGCGAGAGGCACAGGCAGAGTTGACTGAGGAGCAACAGCAGTTGACCCACCACTGTGAAGATGCCATAGTAAGTCAATCTAAGTACGTAGACTTCAGCTACAGTATTCTCGTAGCTGAAGTTGTGTATCTGAGATCAATTCCCCTCTCCTGCTCCCCCACTTGTAGACCAGGCCTAAGAGTTTCCCTAGTGCACCTCAATCTACTCTTTCAAAGATTTATACCCGGCTTGTCACAAACTAAGTGTTTGTAAAGACAAGCCTTGCCTGTTCTTATTCAGAAAGATGCTGTTTGGATGATTTTGCAGGATAAGCTTCCAAGTAGTAATGATCATCATCAGCTAATACCTAGCTCTTGCAGAATGCTTTTTAACAATAGATCTCCAAGTGCTTTACAAAGGGGGTCAATATTATTATATAAATATTGTGGAGAATTAAACCTTCATTGGAAATGAGTACATAATTTAAATTGCTCTTCTCACCTTTGACTTGGTAGTAGGCACTCCTATTAAGCATAAACAGTTTTGAGATATGAGTGGCACAAAGTATTTTTAATATATAAAATAATATGACTTTCCTATTTCAATATCTATTGTTTTGAAATGAACTAACTAAATTTTATCAGTTTGCTTCATTTTGCTATCAAGGGAGTAAATGTAATTTCACTTCTTCATGATGAAAATAACATCAGGAAAATATATATAAGATTACATGTTTAATTTCCTCCTTGCCTGCATTACTCCTCTGGAAAATTATGAAGTGTTATCTCAGTCAGTTGTATGCAACATACTCTTCTTGTTCCTGACCCTGCTGCATGACAGACATATTTTTCTTCAGAATAAAACAAATGTTGTTAGTCTTAGATGAGGTAGTTAAGTCTCTTTACTTTTACTATTCAGTGAATGCAGCTGTAGAAAATGTAGCTAATGGTTAGATATTGACTTACAGAAATTGATTTCATAGTTCTAATCTTTATATTTTAATGGTGTTTTCAGTGGAAATCAGTATACATGAAATGAATTAATAACAGCACATTAAAGATTCAATCTTACATTCTGGAACAAAAGTCCTATTCTTGTGAATCATGAAAAGTTAGCTGCTGAATATATATGTATGAAAGGTGAACCTGAGAGATTGCATGCTCATATGTCTTGGGAAAATAATTCCACAACAGCGTGATTCTGTGAGTAGAAACATGTGGAAATTCCTCGGAGTGATAGTGAGAAATAGCCTAGTTATGAATTTGGTATATGGTACTTTTCAAAAAGATAGCAATATGATTTTGAATTGTGGTTACTGTGTAATTACCATGGAACAGGGAAAACCTCTTTGAGAGACTCTAATTAGAAAATAAACGCAGTAGTGGGCGCCTCTCAATGGCATACTAAAGTAGAGGAAACTTTTAGAAGAGCAACAGAAATGTTAGTTAACCAGCATCTAGTGGTGATCTTATAATCATTTACATTTATTTGAAGGATGTTAACACCAACTGTTTACAAGAATTGGTTAGGATATTCAACAGAATATTCAAGTAAGAATAATGGTTTGGAATGAAATTAAGCAATGGAAAATTTAGGCTAAATATTATGTAAAAAATATCGTAACAATCAAACATATCAGACGATGGAATAATCTCTCAAGGGAAATGGGAGAAGCTCCATTACTAGGTTAATGAAAAATTAATTGACTGAACCAAGCACTGGAGGAAAATATACTGTAAGGGAACAATCCTGCCATTCCCAAGTCTACTGTTTCTGTGGTGTTAATATGCATCCATTTTCTAGACAAAACACAGGAGTGTGTATGTTTGTCGGTTTTAATGGAAAGAGTGAGTTTGGTGTGTGTGTAAAGTATAAAGCAAATGGTTATGGTGTTGTATTACTTTTAACTTTACTGTTTCATAGATGAAAGAAGGAACCATAACTCAAGAGAAATGTCTCTGAGAGTGAGCTATGTGGTACTACAGACTCTGATGCATGAACTAACAAAAGTGAAAATGCTATCCCATAAACACACACTCTTTTATCAGTCTTGTTTATGTTGTGGTATTTTCTCAATACTGGATATTTGTAATAGCCTACATGCTTGCACAAAATGTTAAGGATTATTAATGCCATTTCGAGGATCACTCTTGTGTGTTAGACAGCGTTTTTGACCCAGGTCATTCAGTGCAGAGGGATTCCACAAATGGCCAATGAGTTTCTAAGAGAGCTTGTTGTTTATGGGCTTATTTGTGGCTTTGACACAAGCCCTGAACAAAAACCAAATGCATTTTTGCACTGGAAGTTGGATTGTGACTCAGAGTCACAATCTGCTTCCCTGTTTCCTTCTACTCCAAGGGAGAAATAACCTGCATAGGGTATAGGTCTGTACCACATACATCTCAAGATGCACCGTGCAGCTACAGTAGCTGCTGTATTTGGTAACTGGAGCAAAGATCTACCTTGTCTCTTTCCTGCTCTGTCCATCCTTGCTCATTTGTGTTGGGAAGCTTGGATGCAACTGACCCGTGTAAGCTGCTTTTCTTTTTGCGCTGCTATCTTTGATCTGAGCTGCTGGCACAAGCCAGGCCATATATGAAGTTTGTGTGCACACACGCACTTGTAATGTGTATTTGAGAGGGAGAAGAAATACATAATGATGTAGTGTTGTTTTAAAGTTTCCTTAGTAAGGGCTTTGATGACTTTTCATTGGATACAGCACATTGGGAAAGCCATGTGAATTATGCAGGCCATTTCAAATGAGTACTGATAATATCTCCACACCACACTGTATCATCTTGTGTATGCCACCAAAGAAAAGTACTTTATGAATGTTTTAGACACTGTTAACATTGTGTTTGGACTATTTCTTGTATCCATCTGTGATGCACAGTATCTTAGTTACCAGTGAATCCAACTGAAGAGGACTAAAATAGTTTTTCCAAAATAAAAAAGTCAGAATTTTAAGGTATATTATTTCTAATCCTTCTATGTAGAAAATAACCCCAGTCAGGTTTTGTGGTCGTCTTTTGCACCAGCTCACATTATCTCATTCAGAGAGCATTTTGGAGTTTGCCAGAATGCCATTTTTTTTGCCATAGTATCAGTCACATTATGGAGAGAAAACACTATTCTTTAAGGGTGCCACAGGAATTCATTTAACTCATACTAAAAAGCTAGTTTGCACCTACTGCATACTGAATAAACTGAGGACAGAATGTAGCCAACGGAGTATAAGTTTGCAGTTAGATCTCTGTCTTCGCTGTTTTGGAAAATCTTTGTTCCCAAACTATTTCCTTTGAAAGAGATTCTGTAACTCGATTCTTCAACTTTTGTCACCTGGCAGATGGTAGCAGAAGGTGCCGAGCACATTCCTGAGCAAGAAGTCTGGACAAGTCTGGAGATTTCATAGTGCCATACAATGTTCTACCAATAAACACATTTCATCAGTCATCACGTTAACTTCAGGAAGAGCTCAATGGAACATAAAGCCCATTGCACCAATATTTTGATGTTTAGGTAGGCACTAAAGCCGGGGAGGCACTGGCACCCGTTCCCAGCTGTGGAGTGCATAATCCAAATAAATACAGCAGACAACTGGGACAGTAGAATGCAGCTTAATTATTTTTATTTGTGATCCAGAAACAACAAGGAAGATGACAGTCATACAGAGCAGATCTGTGGAAGCCTAATTTTGCTGAATGTACACCCAAAACCGAAGAATGAAAATGATGATCTCATTCAGCAGGGAAGAAAAGAGAAAAGTTTAAGAATAGCATTGCAACTAGATTGGCAAAAAGGAGCAAATGAGTTACAGCTGTATTTAAAAGAAAATCTTTCAGGTTTTGAAAATTAACTTGTGACGGATGGAGACTGTGACAATCGATGCAACACTGGTGCCAAGTGAAACACACTTGTTGTCCAACAGGGAATAAAATGTACGCTACTGATACCCTTCAGCACAGTTTGAAGCTTAATATAACTAAAGTATATTTTAAAATCATGCCAATAGTTGTTAGCAAATAATTTCTTTCTTGGTTCCTTCCACTTCCCCCCCTTCTGTATTCCTTTGTGCACACGTGTGTTCTTTATTGAATTTGAAGAATGAATTACAGTAAAAGTTAATATGCTGATACATTGCAACTGTGTGGGAATGCTGGATTCAAGGACAGATGTTTGTTCTTCATTGAACATTGAGTTTACAGGTACAATCTTACAGAAAATCACGAGCAAGTGGGCAAGCTACTCTCTGTGCTGTTGTGCAAAGGGGTGGAAAAGGGCATAACAAAGTGCTTCATTCCAGGGCTACCAGAACTTCAGGGTTTCTCCCTCATACGAAGTAGTGTAGAGTGGGGAAACAGACCACGTGCTCCAATGCTGGCTATCCTCGCCTTTCCCTTCGAAGGCCAGCAGACAAGCCAGCATCCAGATACTCTGAAACAAGGTCCGGCTTAGTCTCCATGGGCCTGGGCCACAAGTTCATGTGCATATGCCCTCTGATTCAGGAATGAACCCTCTACAGCTCCTCTACAGACCATTTCTGCTTTCTCGTGTGTGTGTGTAAATATGCCTTGATTTTAGGAGCAATTTCATATCCCTGATTATAGCTTTATGGGAGATGTGTGGGCCCCTAGAAGGCTGTGCGCACTAGCCATGCAGCAGAATGGATAAGTCAAGGAGAATGGTTAGCGTGGTTTCCTGATATGCTAAAGGACTGCACTGCAGCATAACTCTTCTACATGAGCTTCTCTTCTTTGAGCTCTTCAGTTTCTGCCTCCTCAGCTAGGACTGCACAGATGAGGGGAGTTTTGCAGGCCAGTTTTGAAGGAAAGGAGTAGCCCCAAGAGGGGAAGAAGGATACATTCTGATCAGCTGGAGGGAATGTTTACAAAAACTAAATAAGAATCAGCTGGTGGAGTGTGTGGTGAAGTGCACCTTCTTTCTCTCATTCACGTCAATCAGACTTTTTTTGAATTTGTGACTCCACCTTTGGGCAGAGGGAATTTTGTACCAGCAGTTGCAGATGCATCAAGTTTTGCACTGAATATTGTGTTGATATATCCCTTTTCATTCTGAGATCTTTATAAAACACACACGACAACCAAGCTGATTTCTATTATTTTATTATTTGTACTGCATTAGAGCTTAGGACCTTGTGCTAGGTGTTCTACCAGCACAGAACAGAAGAATAGTCTCTGCCCCTGAAACCTTACAGTCTAAGTTTCCTTGCACTAAAGTGTTTTGGAACATTCCTCCTTTTATGTACCAATGCATCATGCGGTAGTTTTCTCTTGTTATGACTCTGTATTTTGTTTTTACTAACACACATTTTGTTTTGTGCTGTTTTTTTCTTTAATAAATGGAAAGGGGAGTAAAATGGGTTCCACCAGTAAATCGGTCTAAAACTACCAGATCTTATATTTCATCAGTGTTGCACTTAAATTTGAATTTAACTTCCATTTGTCTCCCTCTGGTATCAAGTGGTGATAATTTGATGGATAGAAGAGGCTGAAACTAATTAAGGGGCAGGTTCAGTCTCTGGGGCTTTAGAGTGAAAAAAACACACCGACAAAACCTGGCTGTCTCCTTCTGCTACAGTATTTGCTTAC
This sequence comes from Dermatemys mawii, assembly GCA_007922305.1. NCBI lineage: Eukaryota > Metazoa > Chordata > Testudines > Dermatemydidae > Dermatemys > Dermatemys mawii. The sequence continues at coordinate 2,270,585 of ML677330.1, forward strand.
TCTTTTCGCAGACAAAAGCATGATGAAAAAGTGTAAACGACTTTAAATCAGACTCCAGCTATTTAATAATTAACTCCTGAAGTGCCACGAGGTATATTGTTTACGTCCAATATTTATAATGAATATGGAGAATTCAGGACCAAAACAATGACAGTAACCACAAATGTTTCAAAAGCTTTAGTGAATCTTATTCCTTGGTTGGATTCTGTGAGACCAACAGCTGTGACATCTATCTCTTAGTGAACATATGTTGAGTTTGAATGGATGACCGAAGATCATACAGAAGTAGCAACAAACTATAAGGTACTGACTTGTTTTGCATGTAAAGTTATAATGAAAGGTAGGGAACAAGATCTTTGTGCTCTTGAGCTTTATTTTTTAAATTGTAAGAATGCGTTTTCTTAGCAAGCAAAATGTGCCCCAATATGGATGTGGTATTAAGTGTGTCATAAGAGTGACAAACAGCTCTGCAGGCTATAGTAAGATAGTGCTGCTTTCTCCAACAAGGCACGACAAGAGTTTAACAGCTACAATGAATCTCAGACTTCTAATCAACTTCTGAGACTGTATTTCCGTAAATCTAACAGGCTTCTATTCTGATTAGGACTTTGCTATTTCGTTTACTTACATTTATGAAAGTAGGGAATATTTGGAAGGATATTGATTACTATAATAACAAATAACTATATTCTTCCTGAATTCCTTGCCAAGAAACCATAACAATGCTGCTTTTTTAAACAAAAGGAACTCCTCATATCACTCTATGAATTTGGAACAGGGTATCAGGTTGACTGAGGATTATCAAAACTATGTAGGCCCAACCCAATCAGCAGTATTTGATCTGTCTAGGGGTAGGGAGTGTGGAACAATTATAAAAAGAAAAAAGTTAGAAGAGGAATCTCAGCCATTGGAGTGAACAGAGAGCATGTTGGTAAATACCACTGGCATCGTGAAACAAATGTCTCGTTTTCAGGCTTTGTATGAACTCATGAAGTGAAATGGGTTACATGGGTGTAACTGAGAATGTTATTTTGTGATAGAAACATGTAAGAATTTGGAAAAGTTCCATTTAAGATGATACTTTAATTACTCTAAAAGTAAAAATATAGAGGGTGAGGAAGCATTTGTAATCCGATGGCAGCAGAAATGGTTGCATGCTCAAAGTGCTCCTGAATGTCGGCAGCCATTCAAGCATTTTATCTCTAATACCTTCAGAAGAGTAGATGTTACAATGGAGCATGGATCTGGGGCCAGAGTCTCCCACCTTTAATCATGTGTAGCAGTAACTTAATCTGCTTGTAGTTCTATTAATTAAAATTAACTAATTTTAATTAATAGAGTACGAGTAGTAAAATCTTATATTTGGTAAGGCTTGAAGGAATAGGGGAATGAAACATTGTAATAAAGGAAGAGGGGAGTGAAATACAAACACACATGCATACATTTATATTTATTACTTAATATATAGTGCTAGAGATATATGTAGGAAAAATGACTTGACTTCATGCAACCAGCAAGGTCGGAACAGGGCAAGCTCCATCTTTCATGCCTCTTCTTAACCATCGTGCTGTAGTTAGCACACTGGAGAGAGGTTTTAGAGGCTTTGAACACTGATTGATAACATGTAAGGTATTCCCTCTTCTACAGAGTGGACAGTTGGAACTCTGCCTACTAAAATTAGTAGGCAGGATAAAGGCATGAGCAGACGCTCACAGCAGCTGAAACCAAGATGGGAAACATATGAGGCAAAAGGAAAGGAAAATAAACCATGCAGGGAGTAAAAGTTAACAACAAATCGAGTAAAGTAGTGAGCTGACTGAAAATTTGGTGACTGGAGGAAGAGTTCTGAGTATGAGGTTTTCCTGCAGGAGTGGAGGGTACAGACTCTTTGGGCTCTATTAGGGGTGGTGTGACTGAGATTTCAGGATTTGTCCTGAAATTCAGCCATTTCTAATAGGAAGGTTTAATTCAGTAAATGAGCCAATTCACATGGATAGGTTTGCAACTGTAGTGCAGAGAAAAGCATGAGAATCAGACTGGCAGCACTTTCAATTTTTATCGTGGTTGATGAGACAAAGAAGAGGGAGCAATTGATGAGGGCAGCAATCCAAAAAGAGATTTTTTTAGAGGAGGGGGGACCTCTTAGTTTTCTAGATGTAAACCTAGTAACCCAAAACTGGAGAAAATACCTCACGGTGATGAATATTTTTCTAAAAAGAGAGAGCAATTTTTTTAAAAAATTGCTCTAAGATCTGTATGCAAAAAATTTGCATACATCTGCACACCAACATTTGCATAGGCAATTCCAGAAACTGCATGTAAAAATACTGTTTTATATTAGCATTTCAGAACCTCAGATTTCCAAATGCAACTTTCCTCTTCCAAATTATGAAAGGATTTTGAAATGCTTTTATGGTTTTATAGTTTTGATTTATATTATGTTGCGTAAGATACATTTCCTACACATACAGTCAACACCTATAAGAAACTCTTTAGAATGAAGTAAAAAGTAAAAACACTGATTAAGCAACATCACCTTTCTTATTGCGGCATTGGTGTGCAGATAAATACTATATATTTGATCAAACTCTGGACTGCGAGTGTGAGAGTTTCACCTCATTCCATCCTCTTAATATTTTGTCTTTTGGAATTTAACCATAAATTGCAGAACTGCAAACTCAGTAAGAAGTCTCAGGGACCAATATTTTCCAGGGTTGTAGAGAATTGAAAAGACCCCTTTAATTTGAAAAATGATTGCTACTGATTTAAAACACAATGGTGAATGGCAGCTGCCAATCATGGTGTATTTCGACACATTTGGAAGGTTTTATTAGCAAGACTTCTGCAATGAAATCCTGTGGATTTTATTTCACTTTATCTCTAGGTAGCCTCTGCATACTTCCTTTGCTGATGAACTGTGAACATTTGAACAATCTTCCTTAAATGTCGCACACGCGTATCACCAGTTTAGCTCTCTGACTCTAGATAGGAGAGATGATTTCTGACAACATTTGTCACGTATGACACATGACAAAGATCCTGACCTTTTCCTATGTCATGAAACCCTGTAGATACATGATTGCCTATGACTTACAGCTCCCTTAAGAACAAAGGGGTTATTTTTTTAAAATGAAGTGAAGATGCTTAATTGTCAGTGAAGATGAATGGACCTGATTCTGATCTTATGTGCAGTGATGTATATCAGAAGTAACTTGGTTGGTTAGTCTCTCAGGTGCCACAAGTACCCCTCATTCTTTTTGTGGATACAAACTAACATGGCTACTACTCTGAAACCTGTCTTCATTGAAGTTAAGTTCTCAGGCCCAATGACTTCAGAAGGGCTTATGACTAAACTGTTGGGGTAATTAATCAGTGCTGACAATCAGAAATAAGCCAGAAAGTCTTAACACACATTTTGGCACACATTTTTATAGTCAGTCAAAGGGGTATTAATCCCTGATAGCTAAAAAAGGGTAATCCTACTGTAGGATTCTTTGGTCTACTTCTTATCACTCTTCAGGGGCAGACCAATTGCCTAGCTCCTCTGATCAGCAAAAAGGCTACCCAACAGCTCTCCACCTAATGGAAAACTTTTAGAGATGCTCGTAGACCCAGCTAATAAGTTACTGAGCTCTTTCCTGCTCCTCAGAACTTCTGAATGTTAATGCAAAGAATGTTATCTTTGTACCACTTTAAAATAAGGTGTTGAAAATTGTATAGTATTGTAGTCTCTTATTGCTTTAGATGAAATGTTGAATTTTTGTTATAAAGAATGTCCTTGGGCCACTAGCACAGCAGATTGCTTACCCAATTGATAAAATTTGAGATGATTTGCATTTTGTCTGAACTGATTCCTAGAAAGCTCTGTAAGACCACGTTTAATTTCCTGATCTAATCTAAGCTATTCTTAATAAAATATTCCTTGGGAATCAAATATGTTACATATTATGAGAAGGTATTATAGTGTGTGTGGGGGGGTCATATAAAATACAGTAGCTGGGACTCAATGTACAGTATCCTTAAACTCAGTGAGTGCTATAAGAGAACTTTTTATAGCATGGATAAAAATACAATTTGATGGATTGTATTATAATTTTGAGCAATGTTATCCAGTCTTGTTTTAATTGAGGCTCATACTGTATGAGACAAAACAAAGAGCTAAATAATCCCCTCTAGTAAGAAAGACATTAGAAAAGTTGAAAAGATATTTGATATTTAGAGGTAGTAATGCTATTTGGGGTTCTGAGTTTTTTGCTTGAGCAATTACGTATTTGGTCTAGTCTGGGAAAACCATTAATCATAATGACCATTTTAAAGCCCTCCCTTTCATTTACAGGCTGGGCCACAAGGTCATCAGCTTGTCATTCAGGTCAATAAATAGGTCACACATCTCCCCCTGTTTGACTACTGGCTCAGCATATAAGTTGTCATTGGGTTAACAATAGGCTACTCTTCTGGTAATTATAGGAAATGTGGCAAGTTTGTACAGATGGACAAAGGTCAAACATGTCGGAACTTATAGGTGGTGGCAGAGCCTACAGCTCAAGGCTGAAACAACAATAGAAGTCAAATCAGTCTCAACCGTATCAGAATTAACTCATTTCCTAGGATTCTGCAAAAAGGTATTTCTGTTTGTTTTAATCCTAAATGGTGTGTTCGGGATTCATCTTTCTCTGAAAAAGAGACAGCACACAGAGCAGCTCTTCATAATGATGTATATCATTTTGTTTTGTGCTCAGAGATCCTGATCCTGTGGAAAATGAAGTGTGGTTTAACTTTAAGCATGTGCTTATTGTGACGGAGTCAGACCAGAAGGATATAGGAGAGTGCTGGAAGGCAGGTATATTAGTCTGAGGATGTGCAGGTCCCTGTTCCCTGGATAGCCAAACAAAGGCTACTCCAGGCCAATCAAGACACCTGGGGCCAATTAAGAACCTTCTAGAAAGGAGTAGAAACAGCTAGCCTAATTGGGACACCTGAAGCCAATCAGGTGACTGGCTGAAGCCAATCAGGTGACTGGCTGAAGCCAGATAAAAACCTCCCAGTTAGTCAGGTGGGCTGTGGGTGTCAGGAGCTGTGAGAGGAAGTTGTGCTGTTGGTGAGACTGAGTGGTGGACAACATATCATACAGAAGGAAGGAGGCCCTGAGGTAAGGGTGAAGTGGAGTTTGAAGAAGCAGGGACTGCTGTGGGGAAGTAGCCCAGGGAATTGTGTTGTGTTTTGTGGATAAAAGGTCAGCCATCTTAGCTGATACTATTAGGGTCCCTGGGCTGGAGTCCGGAGTAGAGGGCGGGCCCGGGCTCCCCCCTTTTCCATCTTCCATACTGGCCTGTGATGAAGGTAACTCACTAGGTGGTGACTCTTGCCAATTCTACTGAGAAAGGGAGGTCACTCTGGGGCCTAGATGAGTTTCTGAGGCCCCTAAATCTGCCAGGAAGCGCAGGACCCACAAGGACAGACTTGGAGCTTTGTCACATTATATAATTTGCAGAATCAGGACCAAGAAGAATATCTAATTCGTTCTTGCGGTTTGCTATATTTACACCCATACTCTTCATATATAATAAAAGTCAACACTAGAGACAGAAGCAGCATTTTCTGTCTTGTCTTTTCCCATTTATGTGGGTTTATTTTGTTTTTTAGGAAACGGGTTAGAGCTGTCATAGTTGCAAAAGTACAATCCTATCTCAGCTAACTTCTTCTCTTTTCTCCAAAAGGACAGTTATTACCATCTTTAATACCTTCTAACAGGCTGTCTAGTAGGGAGGTTTTCCTTCTAAAAACTTTCTCCAGCAAAAGGGAAAGGGAACAAGGGATATCGTTAAAATGAAAGCTCTATTTAATACTTTACATTTAAAATCCTTTAATTTTTTCCTTTTTTCTGTATCTTTAATCTGTATATTAAACCCTGAATCTTGTTTAAAACTGTGTAATGTTGAAGAGTGACAGGGTCATGTTATCACCTTTGAGTCTTTGAGCCCATTTATCCCATCTAAATTAATGAAATAGAACTTCAGACAAACCTCAGGGTTTGTCCCCCAATGTTTATAATTTCTGAGTTAAAGACAGTAAACCAGATTCTACATTACATTGCACCAGTGGCAGAAAAGTCAGTGTAACTGGTCGAGGGGGATTCATCTCTGTGCAAAGATGACCTTCTGATGAGTTAGGCTTTTGTAAGTATGTAAATCACTCGCACTCCCTGTTGTTACTGGTTAGCAAGCTAAGGGGTTTTGAGTATGCATCAAAAATTTGCACACACCTGACTTGAGACTTGTGTTGGTCAGCCAGACCCTAGCCTCTGATCCAATATTTGGCCATTTAGTACCTAGACTTAGGAGTAAATCTATTGAAAAGGTATGAAACCACTCATTTTTATATAGTGAACACAACTGATATTTGCAGCCTCAAAAAGAAAGAAATTCCACAAGGAATCCTTTAGTTCCACAGGGATTATCATAAAGAAAACAATAAGGCAATTAGTAACTTTGATGAAACCACATTCCTGATATAGCACAAGTCCTTTGGAAGAGACAGACGTGGTGTGTGTGTTGAGTTCTGAGAGGCTGCAGTCACTAGAGCTGTTGGAACCAAATGCTCTAATCTTAGTGTCTTCAAACTTCAGGAAACGTTGGATCCAGATGTCTACTTTGTGGCTTAGGCTCTGGTGCTCACATGTTTGTTTTTGTGAAATATGGAGAATTTAAAAAAAAACCCACAAGGGATATAAACCTTCATGCTCCACTCCAGTCAACAAGGGCTAATGCAGTGATACTCAGACCTCAGTGGTTCAGGAGCCAAATTAGTGATCAACTCAAAAGAGCCACAGTAGTGTGAATTTATTGTTTCATTTATCATATATTTAATAATAAATCATTCTCACAGCAAAATGACTGACCAAGTATTCTACAATTGGCTAATAACATAGTAAAAGCATCCTGTTTGGTTCATAACTGAGATTGGTTAATAATTAAATCACACAGTGTTTTAATGTAATGTACTGCAAAAAGCTGCAGGAGACACATTAAAGAATCTCTTGCAGCTCCCGAGTCTCAGTCTGAATATCACTGGGCTAATGAGAAATTTCATTAAAGTAGGTTATACCATAACCTCCTACTACAGACTTTCCTACACGTTCATCTGAAGCAGTTGGAAACTGGCTTAGATGAACCACTGATCTGGATGGCAATTTCTATGTTTCTGTGTGATTGTGAATGAAGTGGAAATATGCAGTTTTGCCTACCTTTACTGAAATCCTAACATTTCCTATTTTTTGGTGTCTAATGGTGACTGTCATGATTTGTGGAGAATACCTAAACATCTATGCTATTCATAAGGAAGTCAGGAAATTTTTATCTTTAATTGCACAGATTACATATCGTCTGAGAGAATTTTGTACCCAACAGATATCTTTGATTCCTTCTACTCTGGGTTCCAAATTCCTTCTGGCATACTTGAATTCTGTGTCTTCCTCCGCATGAGTTATGTTTTGCTATTTAATTGTATAAACTTCATGCATACCAAAGCCTCTTTTTCCCTTCTCCTGCTGTTTTTTATATAGATTCTCCTCATACCCACTTGCCCTTATTTCTTTCAGTCATTTTGGCAAGTACATTAAAGATGCTTCTATTGATAAGCTTCTCACTGATAAAGGCTCCATCTGTTCATAAGCATTTCACCTGTAAAGTGCCTATGTTCAGTTAACCTGAAACTCCGCTATCTATATCTATATTTCAGCCATCCATTCTGATTTCTAAATTGCCTTTGTTTGGCTCTTGTGTGTGGCACTAGCAGTAGTTCCATGATAGTCTTGTCTGTAAGCTCTCTTCCTAAATGCCCTAAACATATCTTCTACAATCAAGTCTTCTTTTGCCTATAATCTACTATTGACTCTAAACAGATCAAACATCCTTGCCTTTCCTCTGCTCCACCAGTGAAGTCATTTAAGTTAGACATAAGAAGCAACAATTTATGCCAAACGTATGGTTAAATTTACGTATCATTATGGTGGTATTCTACCCACAAGTCTTAATATTTAGTTCTCCTCCATGCCTATGTGTCTCTTTTCACATTCCTGTCTTTCTTTTCCTCTTTGTAAATAGAGGTGTTCTCCATGGTGATTCAGTGCTATTACATCTTTACCAGGCTTCTTTTACTTCTCTTACCGTGACTCCTGTAGAGCTTGACCATTCCATGGTGTGGTTTGCCGTACCTTTCAGGTTACTATCTCTTCCATTCTCTTCTATATTTGTATCCCATGCTGTGTCACTGATCTCCAGACCTTCCTCTTACTAACTTTTATAAATGCGGCTTTCATGGCTCTACATGTTGAATAGGAGGATTTGTACATACAGTACTTACAGCCTGTACAAAGAAAGATGAAGAGACAGAAAAAACAATGAAATATACTGTAAAAACAGCCTACCAATAAATCCTGACCTGACTATCTTCTTGCACAACTAGCACCAGCCTAATGAAATCCACAATTTTACGTTTAACGTTTAAGGGAACTGAGTACACACTCATACACACTCATGCATGCTCTCTCTCCAGCCAGATAAATCCACTTTATTAAAACCAAAACAAAGACAACCTCAAGATTTTGAATCAGTAGCGCAGTTTAGAATTCTTTACATCCACTCTTTAATGGGAATTGGTAATGGGATACAGGATCTTTCACTCCTAGGTCAACCAGTTCAAATCTACCTCAGATTGATAATCACTGAAAGCTGGTACTATCTAACAGCTGATAGTTTATGTGAAATAAGTAGCTGGTTCTAGTCCATTTCCTACTGAACAGGTGTCCACATTGCTCCCCTCCCCCAACAAGCAACAATTCTTATTCTTATTCTATCTGACAATCTTAGTATGGAGATAAAAGGACTGAATAGGTATAAAGACTGAAATGCTCTATCACCTGTAGAAGAGGTTACTTCTAATCCGGGCTGAGGTTTGTTTGTGGCAGACTGATGAAACTTCCAAGTCCTGTCATGTTCTGTTCCTGTACTGTGAAGAACTGGAGGGATTCAGTTTATGGCCTTATCAATATGGCACTTTTCAAAAGCATTACATTATTGTTATAGCAAAACTGACCCCAAAATCCCCTTTAAAACCTATAAATCAGAAATATTAATTTTATATCAACAATTAAATCTTTCTATGCTATAGAACATTACAATTAAAACATAAACAGAACATACTAGAAGATGATCAAAACAGATTTAAAAAATAAGCATACTTCTCTTTTCTGTTGGAAGTCTCCTTGAAATTACTTCCAGTTCTCTGCAGTTTCTCATCTGATTTTTCTTTTCCAATATCTTTCACAATCCCACTTTTTCCTAGCAGATCTATGTGTACCGTGTAAGGTGAAGATGTGAGGCCAAGCAATAAAATCTGACATTTGGAAAAGCATAACACCCCTTGTGAGAAGCATCGGAGGTGAAAATCTGATAAACTGAAGTGAAAAGCTTTGAGGAATAGAGAACCAGAATATTTTTATGTAACTCATTGTGCAATTTTGTTATGAAAAAAACCTCTTTGTGATATATATTTATATGGTCATTTTTTGTTTTTTCTCCCACAGAGGTTTCTTATCATCCAAAGCTCCCATTCAAGTCAGCGAGTGCTCTGGATTCTTAGCACCAGTGAAAAATCAGGTCAACAGTATATAATACAGTACTACATTAAAAATGGTAGTGTTGCAAGAATCTGATTTCCTTGCTTTTTAAAAACTGACCCCACTCCCACTTCCAACCTGTGAAGCCATATTGACCATGTATTGGGCTCCATGTCAGAGGCACGTAACTTCACCAGATTTGGGTGAGTTTTCGTGGGGATGGCAAAAGGCACATCCCTGACACTAGAATGCGCTTCCTGACAAATTTCAAGACCTTATTCTGAAGCACAGGAGAGCTAGAGTATCTTAATGAAATATTGTAAGAATTTTGTAACATGTCCCAAACAATGTAATTTTCCCCTAATTGTGTTCTGTGAAACAGCTGAACCATTTTGGTGGTACTTTCCAAATTCAGCCTGAGACAGACAGCTGGCTTAGCAAACCTGAGCCCAAGTAGTTCAAGTTTGGCAAAGTTCTAAGCAAATGAAAACAGGGTCTTCTAAAGGAAAGTGTCAGGCATCCTTAAAGCAGGCAGCACTACTGACTCGGCTCATACTTATGAATGAATTAGATGCACAATTATTGTCTTTGTTCTAAGGAATCTCAGGGATGGTGAATTGTTCTGTTTTTTCATCTAGATGATTTTTGTAGAGCTTTAAAACCCCACCCACTTGTTGACAATTGAAAGCCAGAGAGGGCCTGGCTTTTGCGTGGATCCCAGTGCTACAAACTCATGATGTTAAGTAAAACACCAACTGTCATGGGACTCGTGATAAACTTATGAGTCCTATGATATTTGGTGTTTTATTCAAAGCCCGAGTTCCAGGAGTCCTGGGAATATATTAAGATCTCAGCTTTTGTTTTTTTAAAAAAAAGAAGAGAAAAGAGCAAGGTTTTAGCTTTTGTGGTTGCAGAGAGAAGCTTGAGAAATGACTGAAGTACTCCCTGAATCAGAAGGTACAATAACCCATGCCCCAAATTATTATTATTATTTAAATCTCATTATTTTTAAGCCACTCTCGTTGTTTCTGAATGTTGGGGGCTGGCAATGCTAGGATCCTTCGGGGCAGAAAGCAAGGACCTCCTTGTGCATCCAGAGCAAAGGGACAGAGACAACCAGTCTCTGTTGGGAGAGCAGACTGCACAATTCCAAGGTTTGGTGCAACCTGTGCTTTCCCTGTGTGCATGGGGGAGCCCTGGAGCAGAATGAACCTCTTGAGCCACAGTCCCTTCTGCATCTCCTCCACGGAGCCCTGTGCTGTTTGCACAGTCTGGCCCCCGGTATATTTGTAAACGTCAGGAGGACATGCATTAAAAGGTGGCCTCACAAGGGCACAATGTTATACAGTTTTTCTTCAGCTCAACAGGTGGCTTGTCAACATAACTGTAATTTTATATAGAGGTATCCAGAAGCTTTAGGGACATAGACTATGGCATTTCAATTATGTCCATGCCTTTGATACTGTGCTACAGTGTCAGGAATGGTATGGCACTATTTAAACTCAGTGTATGTCAGTATTGGCTACATGGTTATGTGCCTGGTGCCAGCTCAATGCTTTCTTGTGTCAATGACTGCTCATGCTGTGCATGTGAAAGGCAGCTGTATTAGTAAAGCTTGGGTTTCTTTGATTTGTTGCTAATATAGATTAACACCATTGTTAGAAACGTCATCATCAAACAGCCTCCTAGATAATGCATAAAATACTGTCAGATGAACAAATGTGCTTAATAAGGGGAGGCACGTCTTGCAAAATAGTACCTTTGTCAATAAGCAGACCTGGCCAAAGCAGGGTGCATGAATGAAGTGGTCTGTTTTATTTATTGCTCTCAATTTCAGGAGCAATTTCATTACATGGTAGGCAACAATTAGTAAGACTGAAGGACACTTTGAAGAGTATGGTTAAAGGAATATGTTTAGCCTCTTTAGATCAAAAACTGGAGCTATCTTAGAAGTGATAAAATAGAAAATATTCTCCCCTTTTTAGAACAGTCTGGTTCCCCTCTCACTTACACTGGATAGCTCTGTTGACTTAATTGATTTATGGCAGTATGTGTGATGGGAGAATCAAATCCAAGATACCTATTTTTGTCTCAGTGCCACTGTGTCACTGGTGTATAAAGGGGGGAAGAATCAGGATATGTTGTATGCATTAACTGTTTGATGTCCCCTCATTTCTCTGTAACAGGAGTTAAATAACGGTCCTGCTCCAACTCCCTTTGAACTGAGTGGGATTTGTGCCCAGACTACAACACTGTACCTTTTTACAAAGAACAAACAATGAATAGGGTGCCCAGCAGTTCTTAGCCAGACTAAAAACCCTGCAGGTGTGAATCATCTTGCCATCATCAAATACTGCTCCATTTGTGTGTGTGTATATATACAGTTTAGAGTGTTCATAGCTGTACAATTTCACCATGGAGGTGATTCAGATATGAAAAAAAACCCCTTCCTAATGTGTAAATAAAATTCAGTTTAATCTAAACTGGGATCACAAACACTGAAATGCCTTAATCATAACTGTACTGTTGCACGGTGTCACAAGTTTTGGGTGCCCTGCTGTGCATTTCTATGCCTTATGGATTTTTTTAAAGTGTAAACTTAACTCTGAGTTTTCTTGATTTCTGCTGCTTGGTTTTGGGATAATTACAACATCCCTGTAATGATTTTTACTCTTAAATTATTGCTGTGTACTTTTAATCTTAAGTACACTTTATTTTTTTGTCTTGGAATCTGTAACTACATATGTATAATGTCAGATGGTTCTTGTTATATTAGGGGTGGAAGTAAAGAAAAAATAACCATTTTCGTACTTATTCATTAGTCCAATGGCTCTGAAATTGAGGTCCATGGATCACTGCTGATCCACTGAGTATTTGAGTCCACATGCTTCTAGCTTCTCTTAATTTTCAACTGCTTCTTGAAGGGCCTGGACAGCTGTAGAAGAAGCAGGTGTGAAAAAAGAGGAGCAATCACAGGGGCCTCCCCATGGGTCTGCTGCAATCATAAGAGCAGGGAGGTAGAGGAATCCAAAGCTATTAGCACAAAAAAATCCAAATTCTGCCCTGTGGAGAAAAGTCAGGTAGCTGCTAGCAGGACTGGAGTTGGGAGTGTCAAAGACAAGGAGACTGGGCATGATGAGGATGTGTTGGAGAGAGGAGCATATACAGGCAGGAGACAAGATAGAACAACTGCAAGGGAGCTTGGGTGTAATGGGGGGGCGCACGAAGGAACATTTTACCCCCCACAACTTTCAGTATATGGTGGACAACATATTGTTTCTCCCCACCAGCTTATAGCCTCCATCTGGAGGAAAGGGGACAGCAAATGGAGGAGGACGGATCAATCTGAGGTTGTATCAGACAGTGATGTTCACTGCTCTCCTCTCATCAGCTTTGACCAGCTGTACAGAGAGGTATAAGCTGCTGTTACAACCTCCTGCTAGTAGGGGCCACTATGCCCACTGCTGAGCAGAGAATCTGTGCTGCACATATGACCTGGAGTGAAGATCCAAGTATGTCTGTGTAGCAGAGCTGCGACTCAACCTGCAGCACCTCCTGCTGGTCTGTCCAGGGAATGAGCTCTTCTAGCCTCTGGAGCGCCCTCTGCAGGCTGATGCTGGCCTCTTGTCCCTCCTGGACCCTGGTGCCCTCTTCGTGGGGTGCTGCCCCCTGGCAGCTCCTCCTCACAGTCTCAGGGTCTCCCCTCCCTGGGGAATCCCCACCCCCTATCCCCACCTAGGGTGGCCAGACAGCAAAACTGAAAAATCAGGAGAGGGGATGGGGGTGGGGGGTAATAGGAACCTGTATAAGAAAAAGACCCAAAAATCAGGACTGTCCCTATAAAATTGGGACATCTGGTCACCCTATCCCCACCTTGCCTCAGTCTAGGCAACTGCCAGTCACCACTCACCCCCGTTCACTGGGGCAGACTGCAGTATAATTGCCACTCATCACCGGCAAGGAGGGTTTGGCCTGCTGCTTTTACCTCTGTAGCCATGGGCTGCCCCCTGCAACCCCAATACCCTTTATTGGGCCGTCCCCTAGGCCCCGCAGCCTGCGTGTTCCAGGCCAGAGCTTCCCCCAGCTCCTCTCTAGGTACTCTGTCAAGCTCCTCAGCAGCCAATATTGAAATCCCAGGATGTGGGCAGGCACAAGCCTGCCCCTTCTAAAGCCCCTCCCCCAGCCAAGCGGGAGGGACGCTGGACCCGTGTTCAACTAATTACAGGGGACAACGAATGAAAAAAACAGGGACGGGAGTGGGGGTCAAAGGTTTAAAATGAGGGTACCGGCCGGGGACACCGAGCAGAGAACCCCGCACTGCGCCTCCCCAGGAGCCAGGCCTGTCTACCTCCACTGCTAGAGGAGACTGTCTCTGTACACCAAACTCTGGGCCTTTTTATCAGGGCCAGCTGGGCCCTAATTGACCCAGCCACAGCTATGGCTACTCTGCCGCAGCTGCTTTCTGTTGCAGCCCTCTACTGGGCTGCCTTTCCAATCAGCCTGGGAGCTGCTTGCTCCCAGCCTCCGCCCTGTTTACCCAGGAGTGGGGCAGCTGCCCCACTACAGTCTGGTGTAGCTCATCTGGGGTTTGGGAGGCAAAATGTAAAAAACATGGGGACAGGCTAGCCCAGATAATATTTAACAAGATAATTTTAAAAATATAAATAATATACTTCCTTTCACATGTAAGTAATTTTCATTATAAATCCAATTCACTACATAAAAATGCTTCTAATATCGTGACCAACTGATTTGTTGACTTTACTATAGCTTTGGTAATTCTAGAATTTAAAATGGTAGTAAATTATTATTTACAGAAGTAGTAGTATTTGGGAAACTACCAAGATAGTTATGTACATGTCTGATTAGAACTTTTCTTAAATGTTTTTAATCTGGTGTGTTATTCACAGTAGGTTAACGTAGGTTCAGATTTCCCATTGCCACCTCTGTAATATGAGCTTTTTTTCATTACAGTCAATACATTTAGGATAAAATTTTGGCTGCCGGATCCATTGTGTGCATGTTCTCTGAAATCCGTGCCAGAGAGCTAGTCCCATAGATTAATTCTGAGAATGTTAGTTAAAAGGTTAAATTCAGTGTTTGCCATCTTGAAATATATGAAATGATGGATCATTGTTTATAACTGGTGTATATAGTGACAGCTCCATAAATAATGTATGAATGAGGGTGATCCATAATCATACCAAGAGGAAGGATCTTAACTGTATAACTAGATTCATGTTGTTCAAAAAGACAGGAAAAAATAGGCACAGTACAGTTTTAAGTGTGTCAAACACACACCCTGGAGACACTGTTTCATTGCTGTTCATTTAAAAATATTGCAACATGTGTTCCTTGATGAAGTAAACAAATACATGATTTTGTAATAGATAAAAGTGAATCTCCATCTGAATATCAATTATTTGACCTCCCATGCTTCTAGTCAGGCACATGCTGGTATGGGATATGAGCTAAATATTGCACCTAATTTACATTTATATGTTTCAGCCTTCTGGATGATAAAACTTATCCTAGTACAAGAATCATGGAATAGAAAGCAAAGTTTTTGCCATTTGGGTTAGCTGCCTCCAGACATTGACCAAGTCTTGTTACATAGGGGTAGAATTGAAGAGTCTAGATTTTTTGTTTATCTGAACATTGAGCATTTTATGTAATTCTCTTGTTAACACAATATGAATGTCTCCTACAATAAATAATTTATTAGTAAGGTGAAACTGATAGCATTTTATTTTTAATTACATACCAGCATTAATTATACACAAAAAAGGAACTTTAAATCTCTCAATGAATTTAGTTTTTCTGCTATTGAGTCTGCAAATTTCAGAGTTTAATCATGGTTTTTTATACAGAAAGTTTGTGCCCCATTAAAAATCTGTATGATTGCTTGATATAAGGTAATATATTTAACATTCTAAGTAATTCCATCCTGGGTTGCATACAATTCTAGGTCACTAACAAGGAAGGAAAATCATAAAGAAATTAATTTTTTCTCTGAGTAAATAGGATTTTTTCTGTGTCAGTGTGCATTGCCTGTAATTAAAGTTGTTGTAGGTGGAAAAATTACAGATTGGGGTGACTATCTTTTGCAGTAGCGCTTGGTGCTTGATGGGTTTGACTTTTAACTTACTCCCCGAAGAACCAACAATTTGAGGGCTATATTCTGAAAAAGAGCTAGCTGGATTAGTGCTTTCACTCCTTCATGAGGATTTAGGAGCTCGCAGCTTCTGTTCTGAATATGTTTAGCTTTATTCTTATGTTTTCCAGGAAGCGCACACAGGAATTTATTGAGCTGATTTCACATATTGATACTCCTTATCCTGCTGTTAAATGATTTTTAAACCCATCTTACCTTTCAGTGAGTTGGTGTCAGAAGGTTTCCAGAGATATTTTGGTAAGTTGAAAGCCTGGCTATAATCAAGTTTAAGGTGATTTCTTGCATGAAGTTGGTGGCTGGATTACTGGAATTTGCAGGCTACATGGCTCCACCCTCTTCACTGTCATCTTATTCTGCTTCCCAATCTTTTAGAGCTATGGGGGTTGATGTTAGATTTAGTGGGTTTGTCTTTCTGAGCCCTCAGGAAAAATTCTATAGACATTTTGTGTTGGCTCCAGCTTTGAGATGTGTCCATGTGCATTATGCTGATAACATTCCATAAGATGTAGCTCTTTATTGGAATAGAATTGGTTTATAGCCGGGGTTCTAAAACTGGGGGTTGGGACTCCTGAGGGGGTTGCTAGGTTATTACATGGGAAGGGTCATGAACTTTAAGCCTCCACTCCAAACCCCACTTTGCCTCTAGCATTTATAATGGTGTCAAATATATAAAAAAGTGTTTTTCACTTATAAGCACTCAGGGGCTTGCTATGTGAAAGGGGTCACCCGTACAAAAGTTGGAGAATCACTGGTTTATAGGCACTCACATAATGGGGTGCACATTTTAAAAAAATTGTGTGTGCATGTGTAAAACCAAAATTTTACACATAGTTTGGTATGTAAAATAGTAATAAAAATAGTCAGCAAAATTCTGCCATTTAACAAAAAAGGTCATTTATCTGACCCTCTGTAGGCCAGCTGCATGCATTTGCAAGTTTCTGTGGTAAATGTGACATCACCAGCAGAGGCCCCACTTCAGAAAAGCACTTGGCATGTGTATAAGTGCTTTCTTGAATAGTGATGCATTTCTGAATTGAGGCCATTGTGCATGCTAAGGCTTATTAGTGACATGAAGGTGAGATCCACAACTTCAGGGTACTTGGAAGGAAAAATAAAATGTTTTAAATCATGTGTGTGAATAATGCCCACAATCTTGCTTACAGAACTCTTCAGCTAGTTAATTGCTCTTTAAATACTTGGGAATCATGTTTAGGTGTCTTAATTTTCTGCATGCACTTTAGTACTCTGAGGGGAAAAAAAGAAGATGCTTTCAACTCTATTAGTCATCCTCACTCTAGTAGTATTCAGAGGCCAACTTCAAAACCTGGGTCTTAAAGGTCCTTATCTGAAGCAGGCAAAGCCCTTTCAGAAAATTCCTTCAGCTTTTGTTTCACTTGGCATCTACACACTGTGTCCCGAAGAACTAGGACTAAATGGTTCCTTTTCATGCATTTCTAATTGTGATTCTTTCTCTGAAGGGTCAAATTAGAGCTCCTGCTTTCTGAGCTGTGGCGGTGACATTTGACAGCATTAGCTCAGTTCTACCTCGTGAATCATGTAAAGCAGCCACTTGGAGGGATTTTTTTAAAAAAACATAAATTTCATAAACATTTCCAACGCTGACAAAGCATCTAAAAGACCTTCTGGGTTCTCACTGACTTTATTCCAAAGGTTGTTTTCTTAACTTGAGCATCTGACTCATGTTTTCTCTGGTCTTTGCCTTGCCTTTTGTGTTAGGTGTTACACATCAATGATATACAGATGTTTTTAATACAATTTATTATCATATATATTCACCCCAGATAATTATATGTTAACAAAAATAAAAGGTCAAGAGCCCAATCCTACAGACACTTTTTACTGTATATAATGTTCATTACCACAGGTAGTCCTGTTGACTTCCCTGGGAGTGGGACTATTCATGGTATGGAACACCATGTTTGGTACCAAGCATTTGCAGGATTGAATCATTTAATTGTAGTTGTTTGAAGCTTTTCTTAGGAACAGCTGTAGATTCACAATCATTCACCATGTTTCCTAGACAGCTGGGCTTCTATGGGAGGATTCTTATCAACAAGTAGCCAATGGTTAGACGCTGCAATGAACAGGGCCGAATTTCCAATTAAGCACAGTAAGCACATGCCTAGAGGCACCAGTGTTCTAGAGGCACCTTACCTCTCTAAAACTGTGTGCAACTAGAAGGTCAGCTGTAGGCCAGGAAGGCACTGAAGATACTATTCTTCGGGATGTGTTAGGTATAAATCCAGCCCTGGCAATGCATATTATCTGTTCCTTTCAGTGAACTGCTCTCAAGTAGCCAAATATATGTGTGAGAGGGGGAAGAGCCAAGATACCTTTAAAAGTTTACAATTTGGCGAGCTGCTTCTGTTTCATATATGGAAGATACAATCTTCATTTTACAGTTGTTACTATTACTGAGCTATATCTTGCTGTCAGAACACCTACATGAAATCATGAAGGAGTTTTGTTAGCAAAACTGGTAGCACAAATATCTCAGTATAAGTAACAAAGAGTCTTGTAGCAGCTTATAGACTAACAGATGTTTTGGATCATCAGTATAAGTAATGTTCCCTAAATGTGTAGGGCCAGAGTTTGATCTCATTACCATTTAAATCCAGAGTGACTATATGAAAGGCAATGGAGTTATTCTGGAGTTATATCCATATAACTGAGAGCAGAATGAAACCCGATTGGGCTATAGAAATGTATTTTTTACTTCAAACTTGCTATTGTTTTTAAAAAGTCAGTCAACATTTGAAAAACATGGAGAGAATCAGATCTCATAGACAAGCTGGCAGGCAGAAATCAATGGAATGCTATTTTTAATCTACTTTTACTAGTTCTGCTATCTTATTGCATGTAGGGCCAAATTCTGCTACCTTGGCTCAGAATAAATAATTCCTCACCCCGGAGTAATACCATTAAAGCCAATTCTTCTAATGTGCAGCTTTTTAAAAGTTGTGAAATTGACACCTAAATCTGAATAAAAAATGATGGAATTCACGTCTTCTTTTATTAGATTAGAATCCTGTTGCTTTACATCACTGGAAGTAATTTATGACTGTTAAAATAAGAGTGATGGATAGGGGTCTGGAATACGTGTGGCTTTTTCCCAATAGGCTAAGGGTTAGCTGTGAAGGTCAGACATGCTGTACAGGAAGCTTTTCTTTCTCTTTTGAATGCCTTGGTGTTTTTACATTTATAAAAGAGGCTGATTGTTTCTGAACATCTTAAAAATGATTTCAAGAGATTCTCTCTTTCTAATGTAATCTTTGATTCTCTCTCATTTCTGTCTTTTTCTGTAAAAGTAGCTGCCATTGAACTTTTGAAAAGTTTTAATGTTACAAGTATTATTCCTTTGTGTTGTAAATTGCTCATCCTTTTACCTCTGATGGTTTCGGTGGAATCACAGACTGTTCCAACAGAATTTTATTAATGTCATCTCGGTGTTAGCATCTGTGTCTCAATTATCAAAAGAAAAGATGGAAGAGAGCTCGTACTTCATCTTGTATATCATCTTGCCAGTCTGGGATATTGTCCAGTGCTTTGTCCAGTCTTGTCTTGTTTTAAATTATTCTAGTGCTGGAATTTTATCAGTCCCCCTCAGGCATCCATTCTACAGCTAGATATTTTACTTTGTTTAGCTTTATTCACTTTCCTCCTTAGATTCAGTCCTTGTATACCACAGTGATATGTGGTATCTAAAAGTCATAAATGAGAGAGGACCACCTTGAGCAGTTTCTCTGCCTCTGGGATGTTTACACTCTTCAGATACTTTTAGACAGTTATCTAATTTCACCCGAGTGATTGGTTAGTGTAGCTGTACCTACTTAGGTCTCTATAGCGTGTTCCTCTCCTGCATAAAAGACTAAAGGAGAGCAGTTACCTGAAAAGTTGTGTGGCAGTGGAGGGTGGATAAATATCTCTACATCCATCTCCTGCACCATGGGACTGGTAATAATGCAGTTGGGAATAAAAGATTTGCTCTCAGAAATAGAGAGGCTACTGGTCCATTATTTGTAAAGCAGCAAAATCAGCGGATCATTAGCCAGCTGTTGAAAAGGATTCTCTTTCAGCTATGAGTGCTAACACAGCCCACTAATGACTGGCACAGAGGATGAGTTAACATTCCTTCAAATTTAAACATTCTAGATTCAGAAACGTGATTTGACATGAGTTATGATGCTGTCTCTTTCATGCTTATCCTATGCTTTATTCTTTAAATGCAAGTGTGCATAAGCATGGATGCAGGTTGTATTCTTGAACATTGATCTGAAGATGGTACTTAAATACTGTGGTGGTAATCATGTTATAAATATCTAGTTAAGCAGGTGTACTGTACGTATTAGGACAATTTAATATGAGTGACATTTCTGCTAAGGCAGATAATTGTAGACAGACCATGTTGTCCTCTATTGTATTAATATTTAATATGCTCCTACAATTTAACTTCCTAACTTTTTTCTTAAATTTATGCTTGTGACTTTTTTTAACATAATCACAGTTTTTTCAAAAATTGATACCAATAAGCCAGAGGCAGGGACTGAAGCAGAACATTTGATCTCCAGTTAAGCAACTTATTTCAATTATAAAAAACCAAACCCACAACAATTTGGCTTTAGTCCTAAGGAAATTTCAATAATTAATAAGTAAGATTAAGGGGCACAGCCATTCTGCAAAGAGATATTTGATGTATTCTTCTTGCAGTTGCTGTGATTATGAATTTGTATATTATTATGAGTGAGATTCTTTGCCACTTCATACTTATTAAGTATCTTCCCTTATTAAATACATCACATGCAGTCTCTGAACATCAAGGAGTCCTACTAACTTAATTTTGTCCTAATGGAGCATGATCTCCTGAGAATATTATCAGAATAAACAGTGTGTCTAATGAATTCTCTGAGGTTCATTATTAAAATTAGTTCTCAATTATAGGTAGTCACTGGATAACTACATGTATATAAATGTGAGTGTATATATATATTATAATTACGTGTGAGGATATGTGTCATTATCCTGACTACTCAGCCCCAGCACTATTTTCTGGGTGGGTAGGGGGGGACACTTGAGCCTTTAATATAAACCACAGTATGGTAAAGAACTATAACAACACTTGCAGTTGTTTCAGAAACATGGGGCCAAGTTCAGCCTCATGAGTGCAATAGGACCACCTGCAGAATGATACTCCTTAACACAAGTAAAAGTGCCAGAAACTGACACTTAGACTGTAAACTGTTCACGATCTGTGTTGTCTTGGGTATGTGAGCAGCATTTAGCTTATTGTCGACATTGCCGAAGTAAAGTATTAACAATGTAACACCAGTTGCACACCTCTCCTGGTCACTAACATTAACATTTAAATTGTCAAAACAGGATTACGTATCTTCTGCTTGTCCCTTTCTTTGTTCTTTGTGTTGAATAAATAAATGGACCCAATTAGCTATAAGAATGAGACTCTGAGCCTTCAGCAACCAACGGTCTTTCAGAAGCTTGAGTGCCACCTCGCTAGCCACTGATGTTTCTGGCTGGTGCAGTCTACACGGTGGCTGAGGTTAACCTGGCAGAAGGTGGGGTCAGACCATCTGGGAGATGCAGCCACAATCTATTGCTCTGGGTATGTCTGTCCTGGAGCAGGAGGTGTAATTTACAGCTAGGGTAGACAGAGCTACTCTAGTTCAGTTCAAGGTAGTATGCTGGGAAAAGAAGTATAGCCATAACGACATGAATGGTGGGACGGGCAAGCTGCCTTAAGTCTGAGACCGTAGGTATGTACTTAGGGTGGCAAGCCTGTCCCGGATGCATGCCATGGTGGCTACCCTTCTGTTTTTAATATGCTACCTTGATCAGAGCTAGTGTAGCTACCCAAGCAGGAAATTACATCTCCAGCTCCAGTATAGAAATAGCCCAAGAAAAGTCTTCAACTTAGCCCTTATTCAGGAAAGAATCCTTATTCAGGAAAGGACTTAAGCATACACTTAACATTAAGGGCATGCCTATGGCCCCTGGCATGTGCTTAAGTGCTTTCATGAAAAGAGAAATATTTAAGCCCATAACTGGCTACTTTTCTGAATGGGGGCCTTTATTAGCAGAACAGGAACAGTACAGGCAGCAACATTGCAAACTCCTCCATTCTATCCTGTGAGTATGACTGAACCATGTTCCGGACTGACAGCCTCTAGGGCTCAGAAGGTAATTCATTCTCCATGCCAGTCATTGGCCTCTCTGCTGAGACTGCCAACTAACTGCCAGTTATGATGGTGGTTTTGTGATATGGACAGGTGTTCTCTAGGAATTGGACTAAGATCACCAATGCATTGACATGGGCTAGTAGACAACAGAGAATGAGTATTACTGTATGTGTAAATGTATTACTGTATATTTTGACTGTTTATGTACTGTATAATTAGTTTCCAGTGGAATGTATTTAATAGATTCAGTAATATGTTTATTACAGCTAGATTTAACACAAAAAGTACAGCTAAAGGGCTGGACTGGTGTGACATGGACACTTTCTGTTTGTAAGCAATTTCTCCGATGAAACATGTTACAAAAATTATGTCCGTAACAGGAATGTGTAGTGTTGTGAAAGGCCATTTGTATCAACTTTGTTCCTCCCAACCCCAGACAGTTTCTCTAGGTTAACTTACTCCCCATCTTTGAAGTCCAGTGCTCATGGACCACCCATAGAGAGGCTGTCATGGGTTCTCAGGGAGGGGGACAACAATGCGATGTAAGTAGCATTTCCCCTTTTCTGTGCTTTTCACCCAAAATTCTGGAGGTCTGGATCCCCTCCATTTGCAGAAGTTTAGGGGACAATCGATCCATGATTGATAACACTGAGAATGTAGTGCTCTTGCTCCTAGTGACTGTAAACAAGTTTGTAGCTAACTACAACACTTTAATTTTGGCTTAATATTAGAAGAACCTCACTGTTTAAATATTTTGCAGTACACTTGTAAGTGGAGTAAGGTCCCTTTCTCAGACCCAGTTTGCTGTTACATATTTGTACCTGCAAAATGAACGGTGGTGATGAATTAGAGAATACATTTGTCTAGCTTCCTAATTTACACTCATGGTGAGGTAGTTAGAGGAGCAGGAATTCTGATCTGTGCTATCAGGTTCTGCAAATCTTAAATATTATGTGTAGTAGAGTAAGCAAATTAGGCAATAAGAGAAGAAATAAAATAGTCCATTTTTATTTTGCCACTTCTTTTGCTCTGCTACTCCTGATGGATAAGATTTCAGAGCCTGACAACATTTAATTCAAAAATGTAAGTAGCCAATTCTAGGTTGAATATACTATCCTATGGGCATTTTTTCCCTAGTCCCTGAGCATCAAGGGAATTTGCATGGTCACATCAGCTTGGAAAATCCTATTTCCATTTGAGTTTCTAGCTCAACATTCAAATGGCTGTTTACACCTGCCCAAACATTTTGAACATTTTGATCCATATTTTTAAGAAACTGCCTCTTTCACTGCAAAGCTACTTTTAAAAACCAGTGACCAGTTCCTTACTTGCAGTCTGTATAAGCCTTTTCCACTAGTTCATGTGCTGGTGAGGCTGTTGTACTGTCACACTAAGCCACAGGTATTTCATTGGATGATTCTGAAATATTTTGAGTGATTCTGCATGGTATGGGGGCAGATAATGTTGTTTAGAAACAGAGAGAACAATAATTCATGGGCAGCACTGTTTGAAAAAATCTCTGTGGCTGGGCACTCAGCTGAGCCTTTGAGCATCTAGTCATCTTAGGCATCCAGTTCAGAAACCCTGTTTCCAAAGCACCAGGATCACCCTATTCTGCTTTGAAATTGCCCTTCATTTTCTGAGCTTCTAGTCTTGGGCAGCCATATCCTTTGCAGTGTCCAGTGGAGGCTTTTTGGAAATTTTCTTTTTAACATTTCTGTGTCTCAGCTCACCCCTCTGTAAACTCAGTGAACCAATGCCAACTTCAGAAGATTACATGGTAATTAATTTTTGTAAAGTTCTTTGAGATCCAGAGATGAAACATACTATTTAAGTACGTGTTGTTATTGTGAATACTATTGTGTGTAATTTTTTTGAGATTTTTTTTAATTGCTAAGCATAATGCGAAGGTCACTCCTTGGAGTTCTAATGCAGGTTTGAAAAAGTTGTTGCTCCTTCTAATACTTGATTAATTTTCCCCATGCTCATTCGCTTGATGTTTTTGAATTAACAATTATTTCTGATACATGCTGTTAAAATAAATTAGAAAGCTGCAAGGACTTTGCAAGTCAATATATTTGTCTTTTGCCTAGTCAAAGTAGTTCTTCACAGCACTTGCACCCCTGGGGTTTATCCCACATATAAAAATCCCATTTTCATAGCATTCAAGAAATTATGACCCTAGTCCCTTCTCAGAAGAGCCCTTAGGAGGTATTACTTGATTACTGGGCTGAGGAGAACTGCCAAAGATATTAGAAATTCAGGAAACCTAATAGTTTCTAATTTTGAGAACCACATTGGGGTAAGCCAAATTTCAGAGTAATTGCGGGGAGATTGATTTTGAAGAGCATAATTATGCTGTCGTGATGGTTTATGAATGAACCTTTATATCCCCCATATTTTCATATTAGACCCGCTACCAGATTTGTATGGGAAGTGGATTCCAGCATATCATCTGGTATTCACAAAATATCACAAAATGGAAGCAGTCAAATATACTGTATCATCTTGTGGAGCAATTAGATGGCATTATTTTTTATTTTTACCTTTTCTTCTTTTTTATTTCTGTCCTATCTGCTACCTGCAGGCTGGTTGTAAGACTGTCTGTCAATGAGACAATTTTTGAAGTAGTATTTTAGTATTTTGACAAGGATTTGTGTAGTGGCTTTCTTTCTAGCTGGTGTCTGAGTGCACTGTTTAGATAAAGGCAAACATAATCCATAGGTTTGTGAGAGAGAGCTGATACCCATGAGTCTCACTGGGCATCATGTAGGATAGAGATATGGACATTGTTGGTGGGTTTTATTTCTGATGGGGGTGGGAATCAGAGATACTATAATTGTACTGGTAAATCTGCTGTCAAAATTAAAAACAGAACTGTTCGGTTATTAACAGGGGATATCTGGTTTTTATGTTAGAGCAGATTTAAAAGTTTAACTAATCAAAACCCAGGGCTAACTTGATTCCCCTCTTTGAGTTTGTAATCCCTGACTGGAAAGGTTTAATCTGACTATTAAACTGGTGTTTAATAGTCTCTTTCTCCGTTGACTTTTGCAATTTATTATCATTGTTCTGATCAAGAAGAAAGCAGTACAGATACTGTTATGTTTGCATTCTTGCAATCATGTTATATACTTCATAAAGCTCTCCAATAAAAAAGTCTCTGCACTCCAGAATGTATAGTATTTCCCCAAGATCTGCATAACTTAATTTATTTTTCCTGCATCGTTTACAGCAAGAAATATTTTTCATCTCTCCATCCCAGCTCAGGTTGGGCACTGTAAAGAGGATTTGGCCTGGTGTATCTCCATTGCAGCCCCTTTCAAATCTAGCCTTCCATTTGTGCAGCAAAATAACTCACACAGAGGGCTGGTTTGTCTCTTGGCCATATATAGTTTTGAGGGAGGCAGAAAGGAGACTCCCCCATCTCACTCAGCTGCACTGAGTGTGAGATGCAAGTGGGGTTCCAGCTGTCAGAAAGCTATTGCTCTTGCATTTCTATTCCATTATTACTATTTCCTCTGGGAGTATGTCAGCAAATGGGGTTGGGGAAGTATTGTGGAGTCTCTTTGTAAAAGTGATGGTCTCAGAGGGAACAGGAAAGGAGCAGAAGGGGATTGAGCAGAGGCAAGGCCTCAGTGGGAGAAGAGATCTGTGCTTTTGGAGCTTTAGGGGAGAGAGTAGGGGAGACTTGGGAGTCTGAAGATGAGAGAATCACCAGTGTGAATGGTTCAACCCACGTTAGTCTCACAGTATATCTAAGGTGGGAAAGACTCATGTGTTTATATTTTAAAATTGTTCCCTTTGCAGCAGGACAATGTAACTTAAACAGTTGGGAGGTGGGGAGAAGAAGCTTAAATAGCCAACATAAAATTACAACATTTTATTGAACACCATTGAAAGAAAACCACAGAAGAGATGTCCCTGAACTGTAAGAGACTGAGTTTGGACATGTCCAAATTCTTGTATGCAGTGTTGTTGTAACTGTGTTGCTCCCAAGATATTAGCGAGACAAGGTGGGTGGAGTAATACGTTGGTCCAGTAAAAGATATTACCTAACCCGCCTTGTCTCTCTAAACTGCAATTTCTGCCAGAGAAGCTGTTAACAAGTTTTGACAATGTAGCCTAGACAGCTGTCACTTTTATGAAAGGATGAATGTAATTATGGGAATCTCAAACCCTAAATAAATCTGCCAGAACTCCCAGAGAGAATTTCTGAGGTTCAAAACTTCCAAAATTAGTGATTTTAACTTATTTTTGAAACGTTTATATCTTTCTAAATAACACAAAGTTTTTTTAAGGCCTGTGGTAACAATTCAAGGCTCAGTTTTGACCTCCATGCTCTGACCCCGTTCTACTGCATTAGATCTAAAAACTTTTATCCCTCTCCTTTTGTTTCCTTCAAATAGAGGGTTGCTGCTAAGAGTATCAGGTTCACTCAGGTTGAGTTGTTACACTGAAAGCTTTTGTGAATAAATAAAGAAAAAATTAACTTGACTTATTATTTACTTGTGTGAGGACAATATAGCAACTTGGCCCAATAGAGGGTAAATATTTAGACACAAAAATTGGACATATGCATTTTTTTAAAAATACTTAACAGGCAGTTCCTCTTTAAATGTAGAGAGTTAATGCTCTGCTCTAGATGTTTGTGATGTTATCTGGGATTTTAGTAAATCACTTGGTCCCAGCACATAGATAAAGAGGAGGACCGGTTTCAAATATCTTATTTCAAAATATATTTGTAAATATATTTAGATCTGTAGAATGTTTGCAATGACTATACTTTTCAATTAATCATATAGTGTCTTTCATCAGGGAATCTCAAATTGCTTTACAAACCATGAATTTAGTCTCACATCACGCTGGGAGACAGGGATGTTTTATTTTTCCCATTTTGCATTAAAAATCACAGATTATAAATCCGGAAGGGACCATTTTGATCACATAGTGTGACCTCTGGCATAAAACATCTCATGGGACTTGCCTGAATTAATTCCAGCTTGAATTAGAGCATATATTTTAGAAAAACACCCAATCTTGATTTTAAAATGTCCATGATGGAGAATCCACCACAATCCTTAGTAATTCAATGTAATTAAGTAGTTCCAATGGCTAATTATGATTTAAAAAAGGCACCTTATTTCAAGACTAAATCTGTCAAGCTTCAATATTTTGCCATTGGCTGGAAATTGAAATGGAGGCAGAGACAGATTTAAGTCAAGTGTTTCAAAAGTAATAACTGATTTTGAGTTTTTCCACTTTGGGATATCCAACCTAAGATGTCTACAGCTCCCTTTGTCTTCAGTGGGAGTTCCTATGTGCTCAGTATTTCTGAAAAGTAGGGGGAGGTGTCTTTAGTTACTTGCACCAAACTTGAGGCATATAAAATCAGTGGTCGCTTTTGAAAATGTTAGTCCAAGTGTCTTGTACCAATATCACATGAAAAGTTTGTGGCAGAATGAGAGTGAAACCAAGTCTCCGTAATCTCAGTCCTATATCTGAGCCATCCTTCAGTGGTTATATATTCTGCCTCTCATTTGGGGATGTAATTAAGCTTTCGAAAAGTGGTGTCATTTAGAATTTGTTCTAAAAGAAATATCGCAAGAGTCACATGTAATTTTCTCTACTTTCAAGCTGTAAATCTCTCTGGAAATGGACTTATCCTTGCAGTTTTCATCAGTTGAATGCAACCTTGTTTCTTCTCGGCATTTTTTTCTTGTTTGTTTCATCTGTTAGTACCTCTCATTTGCAAAATTCTCCATTCACAAGAGACAAATTCTGTCCCTGGGACATTTCCAGATGTCAGAAATCATCAGTGAGAAGTCTTAAAGCTCAGTCATTTTTTTCCCGTAATGAAAGCAAAATGGTAGGAAATGAGAAGAGGAAACCCCAGGTAATGCAACTGCATGGAAATCCATTTCTGCATATCTAAGGGAAGTTGTTGTGTTGGGACATGGTATGCATCACTGCAGCCTCTTGACAGGTTCACCAAATTTGTCTTAATTTGGAGGGAGACAAATTAAATTCTTTCAGTTGCAGTTTTGAAGCTAAAAGTGTTTGACTGGTTCAGCCCCTGAATGGTGTTTAAGGAATAAAAGGAAAAGAGCAGGAAGTTCTAATTGGAAAATTACTTCTTGTTATTTAGTTTGGCTTCTAAGTTGGAAATTACGATAATGAGGAGCTTTGTGGGACTCGCCCTTGAATAGGACCAGGAGGCTTTTTGTTCAATTACTATTTAATGTGAAGATATTCAAGGAACATATTGTAGCATTTAAGCCATCACTTTCTATTAAACAAATATTTTATTGTAATGATTTTTAAATCTCTCTCCCTGGATGCTTTTATGATTTAAAAATGTCTAAGTGAAGTGTAGATTGCAAAGAAGGACTAAAAAGATCTTTGTTACTTAGCATTTATCAAAGTGTGATTCATTTAGTGGCTGTAAGTATATAATTCACAATGTAATACACCCCAATTGCTTTTTATGTACAATAACTTAAGATGTTCTAAAGCATTAAACTCTGAAATAATTGTTTTATGAGATACCAAATATCATATACATTTAATAAGCAGCTTTCACAGTAAAGTGCATGACTCCATTTACTAGTGTATTTTAAAACCGATGAAGCTTATTCTCACCATTTTTTTAAAAAAAAGGTCAGGGTGATAGCAGAAAACCATATTACGATGAAGAGTCTAATCCTGCCAACATAAATATACATGTTAGCAGTCCATATCACATGACTTACTCATCTGCTTGCATGATTGGGCCCTACATTTCTATTGTATTTGTCATTATGCGTCATGCATTAAGTATTAAAAAAATTGTGTGAGCACACTTGTAGTCTACAAAGCCAATAAAAGAACTGCATGCATTGAGAAATGTATTGGGATGTTGTTAACAAAAAAATCTTTTTTTTCCTCTAAATCATGGCATTTATTGGTTGACCTTGTCAAAACTCATACTTCCCTGAGAAATACATACAATAATTATAGCTTCTTCACTTTCCCTATGTTTGTATGTGAGATACTTTTTTTTATTAGTGGTTGTAATACTGTACAAACTGCCTAGGAATCTTTTTTGATCTATAAGTAGTACTTATAATAATTTATTAGTAGCACTGTGCTCTGTACTTTACCATGCAAACAAAAGTTCTAAAGCTCTGATCCTTCAAACAGATGACCAGAGCCATAGTCTCTGCCCTGATGTGCTGAACTCATTTTAGACATGATATCACAAATACAGTAACAAGCAGTAGGGAGCTGAAAGAATGAGGAAGGACAGTGTCCAGCAGTAAGATCACACAGTTACTCAGCATGGGGCACGTTCATGACTTGGTGATTTTGAGAAAAATGATTTTTTTAAAAAAACCTCAGTAATTATTATTTACTCTCTTCTCTCTGCATCATGGAGGAAGTTGGTTTTTAAAAGGGATTTGAGAAATGAAAGGGTAGTGAAATGGCAGACCAGAGTCAGCAGATTTTGATTTAATTTGATAAATGAATACAAGAGTAGATTGAACAGCAGAAGTTAATATTTCCAGGAAGTATTTGCATTATGAGATATAGATATCTATATATAGATATATATTTATATCTATGTCTAGATATAGATATAAATATATATCTATGGATATCTATATATCTATATAGATATATATCCTCTTTCCCTCTCTCTCTCTGTTTCTTCCATATCTGTATGTGTTTGCAGGGCCGGTGTAACCACTAGATGAACTAGGCGGCCGCCCCAAGATTTGGGGGTGCCAAAAAGCGGTGCCCCAAATATTTTTTA
Organism: Dermatemys mawii; assembly: GCA_007922305.1. Classification (NCBI taxonomy): domain Eukaryota; kingdom Metazoa; phylum Chordata; order Testudines; family Dermatemydidae; genus Dermatemys; species Dermatemys mawii. The sequence goes on from ML677330.1 coordinate 2,300,383, forward strand.
CACTATTGCTCGAAAACAAATGAATAAAGAAAAGAGAAACGTCATTGAAAGTGCATTTTAACTTGTCATTCTCTCTCTCTAGCCTACGCCATCTCTGCATTGTGGGCACAAGCGTACTGCTTCACTACTGTACAAAGTGGCAATGACATCATTTTTCTCATTGCGCGCAGCCATTGCCCATTCTGACAGGCTGTTTATAATGCTAAGTTTACTAGTTTTTGGAGCTTGTTGACTGAGGCTAACTATTTTTCTTGAGTTGTTTCAGATCTAAGACTCTGACAAGTGCTGCTGCATCATTTCACTAATATTTTGTGTCAATTGCATGTGTATGTTAAGTATTTGAGTGTATATGTTTATGTGCGAATATGCATGTGTAGGTTGTTGAAATTTGTCATATTGATATTGTCAGTTGATGTATGACGGAATATCCACCATTCTAATTTTATAAATTTTATTAATAATTGGAGATTCTAAAGGTAGAATAAAATATAGTAGATTTTGATATGAAGGAAGGAAGGAAGTATACATGATTAAAAAGGGGGTATTTTTAAAAAGTATTTTGAAAGTTTATAATAAGTGATGCTGCAGGAAAAGAGGGGAGGCGCAAAGTAGAAGTTTTGCCTAGGAGGCAAAATATCCTTGCAATGGCCCTGTGTGTTTGGCTTTCTTCACTCACTCTAACCCTTATCAATTTTTCAGTGAAAAGTTTACCTTGTATTGATAAGTTACTTCATGCACCTGAACGTTAGGTTATTTGTTTTACCTCTCTGGATGGAGCACTCCTGGCAAAACCACAGAGAGGAGTTGAGTCGTCCTGGGTAACCAGTGGTTATTAGTCTTGCAAAGTAAGCGGCCTTTGACTGCCATGCTTGAGTATTTATTTTCCAGTTTCTTGCACTGCAGACTATGGAGCTGGTACATTAGCTAATAACTGTTGGTAAACTATTTATCTGTAGCTGTAAATTGAATGAGAGGAAGGACAGAAATTGAATTAGAGGTTTTGTGGTAATGGCACTGAACTAAGAAGAGCTGTTCTCAAATCTGTGACAGATCTCGGCCAAGTCACTTTCTTTCTGTCTTCAGTTCCCCATCTATAAAATGGAAGTAATACTGTTTTCTTCCATCTCTCTGTCTTGTTTATGTAGAGTGCATGCTTTTCAGAACAGGACTTGTCTTTTAATGTATATCTGTACAGCCTGTCAATACATTTGTATTATCCACATAAGTTATAGTACAGCGTTGTCATTTCTACCTGTGAAGTAAATGTATCTGTTTCTTTCCATCTCTGCTACCAGAACTCTGGTCCACACTCTATTAAGCCTTCTCCTTCCCTACCTGCATTCCAAATTTAAATGTCTTCTTCCTTTTCTTATTTTTTGTAGTGAGGAAAAAAATCTAAACCCCAAAATCCTTCTTCCATTTTTACTCAGTTTATTGCTCCTCTGGAGTTTGCCTGTACAAGGACTAGGTAAGGACCTCAGGCTTTAATCCAGAGTGATTAGACTCTTGTGGACAAATCATGTTCTAAATGTGATAAAAAGCAAAAAGTATTAAATGGTGACACCTTATGATACTGTATTATTTAAAAATAATAAAGTGGGCTCTGAGCTATCAAGAGTCACCCCACAGATGTATCTCTTCTCTTGCTTGCTTTTCTTCAGTTAGACCTTTTTTAATTGGAAACTCAAAATTATAAATCAGAACTAGAAACTTTTCCTACCTCCCCAGCATTTATATTAATTAAGAATGGCTAAAGAGACTGTTGGGGGAGGTTTAATTTGTTCAATAAATTTTCTTCTGAATTAAGCCCTTTCATGCCAAATATTGGCCTAGAGCAAATATACTTAATGCCAATTTATAAACCTCTCAAAACAGGGATATGTGCTAGAAACACTATCAGATTCTGAACTATAGCAGTACTGCTGGATGCTGTTCTCATACAGTCTATTATTGTTTCAGTGTAAGTATAGGACCAGTGGATGACTCATAGCTCACTCTTCTGTCCAGAATAGAGAGCTGTTTCAGAGTAAACCCGTAGGCAGTTTAGTTCATGTTTTCTTTTGGTTAATCTGCCCCTAGAATGGAATAACAAATTCATTTAAAACAAAAAACAAAAGCCCTAACACACTGTGATAAGTCAGCACATCTGAGTTCTAGAAATACTGTTGCATTAATACATATTTTTATAATATTTTAATATGGCATTTTAAACAAATATTTCAGTTTGGTGTGTTCCATTGAATTTACATGCATATGAACGCTGTGTCATCGGGAAAGGCCTATGTTTTGTACATCAGTAGCCAGAAGTGGTCTTTTTTGAATTGGTCCCTGCGAGAGGAAAATTTGGTTCACATCAAAGGTCTGAGAAACACAGCATCACAAGTAAAATCAGTTAAAACAGCCCTTGCTTTTGCTTTCACTGGAGATCTGAAGAGTATGTGGGTATTCGACAATTTAATTTACTTTGGCAGTTCACTAACTGAAATCCCAAAGTGTTGAGTATGCTCTACCGGTGGATAGCTGTTATTACTTCCCAAATGACACTACTTAAGGAAGGAGAGAGAGACAAAATAAAATTAAATTATTCTGTCGCATATGCTTTTGGGTTGTCTATCTGGGGGTGTGAAATTTCGAAATCACTTTCATTGTTACATTACTCACTCAGTGGTAGGCAACATAAATTACATATTCTTTTATTAGGGATGCTTTAGGCACATTTTAAAAACAGTGCTTTCAGATAATACTTCATTATTTGGTAAATGTACAGCGTGCCATAGTGTTCAATGAATGTACTGAAACTTCTTTCCCATGTTCTTCAATGTGCATACAATTTTTGCTAAAGGAAAAAAAATAATTAATCAAAAAGATCAAGAGGTGACTTGATTATGGGGAGAAAAGCATAAGAAGATCCAATGAGTGGAAATTAAAGTCAGACAAATTCAAATGAAAAAATTAAGCACATATTTTTAACAGTGCATGTGATTAACCAGTGTGATAAACTACCAAGAGAAGAGGTGGATTCTTCATCTCTTCATGGTGTCTTCAGGTCAAGACTGGATGCTTTTCTGGAAGTATCCTTTAGTCAAACAAGTTATTGGGCTTAGTGCAAAGGCAACTGGATGAAATTCTTGGGCCTGTGTTATACAGGAGATCCGACAAGATGGTCAGCGGCATGGGCCATGGGATGTGCTGGCTGCTGCTTCCCTCAGCCCCAGTTGGCCTGGAACGGCAAACAGCGGCCAGTGGGAGCTGTGATTGGCCAAACTTGTGGACACTGCAGGTAAACAAAATGTTCTGGCCTGCCAGCGGATTTTCCTGATGGGCTGTGTGCCAAAGGTTGTTGATCCCTGTTTTAACCATTCTCGAGGGTCTTCACTGAACCTTCTCCAGTTTTTCAATATCCTTCTTGAATTGTGGGCACTTGGACACAATATTCCAGCAGTATTCTCACCAGTGCCAAAGACAGAGGTAAAATAACCCCTCTGATTCTACTTGAGTCCCCTGATTATATATCAAAAGATCACATTATTTCTTTTGGCTGCAATGATGCACTGGGAGCTTGTATTCCAACAAAACATAGTGATAGTCAAGTTTGGGAGGAAACTCAAGTATCTGATGTATTTTTGTGTTTCAGTTATCAAGAAAGCCTAACTCCAAGAAGGCAAGACTTTTGATACTAACTGCAAAGTCTATCTGCTCTGTTGAGACTAGTCAGAGCGGGCAATTGTGCAGGAAATTTGATATACCAAATGATATTGCCCAAAAATCAGAGTGAGATTCTCAAAAGCCCCCAACCTGGGCCTGATTCTGTTCCCATTAGATCAGTGCTGCACATTGATTTCAAATCTTCGCCCACTGAAGTCAATGAGACCTTACAATTGGCTTCAACGGGAGCAGAGTTTGGCCATCCCTAAGTGCTTTCTAAAATCCCATCCATAATGAAGAATCTAGTCTGGGATTTTGAAAGGAGCGAAAGGAAATTAGATGCCCAAATCCTATTCAATGTCAATGGGATTTAGGTCCCTAACTCTTAGGATCTTTTGAAAATCCCAGCCTTAGCCTTGTTGTATATTAGAGAATGGCAACTTTTTTTCTGGCATTTTTGCAAATTCAGGAGCTTTAAATCATCCATGTTGCAGAATCGGTTAATTATAGTTTTTTGTTTTTTAATTGGAAAGAGTTTTAGAATATTATCACACACGTCGGCAGATGGAAACTACTTTTTATAGCCTTTAGCAGACTGTGTATTATGGAGTCATTCCAATAGTATTAAATCCCACTGATTTCTGTGGAACTACAATCATCACAGTACCATAATTATGTAGTGTTTAATAGTCTTAATATACGGAAGAGGTAATGACATTGACTAGAGCAGTTACAGTGTATTAGTTAGTGAATATGTACTAAATGTTCCATTTCAGTCTATTTTGCATTTCAAAGATTTAAGTTGTTCTGTGGCTCCTTGGTTCCAACATGCAAAGATGTGGATTGAAAAGGAGATGCATACAAGCAAGCAAATACATTCACTGAACAGTTTAAAGAAAAAACAAAACCAAAAAACCACGGTGGAGGAGAGTTGAAAAGACTGTGGCAACTGATCCACATCACTAAGGCACAACCTGGTCTAATTTTAAATTTGGTAAAACTTGCCGCTTAAATGGTGGAGCTAAATTTGTGATATGCTGACAAAATCAAGGGTATTCCAAATAAGAAACCTGATGCTGCATTCCTCATGCACTCAAATCTTTAATTGACTTCAAAGGCTTCACAAGGAATTCAGAAATTGGCCCTGAGACTTGCACTTTGGGCCAGATTCTGACCTCAGAACCTATTTAAATTTGAAGTAATGCTATTGATTTCAGAGCCTGGCTCTTTGCCATTAAACAGTTGGGAAGTTCTGCAGGAATGAGAAGATTATCCAGAATTATTTTTTTGTTTCCTTATCAATTTCTTTACAAGGCCAAATTCAGCCCTGGTGTAAATGGACACAAACCTAAATTCAATAGAGTTGCATCCACTTACGCTAAGGCATAATCTGGCCCATCATCTCAATGTTCTTTATCACAGAGTTTTGGATGTGTTGTGATGGAACTTCATTCTATAATAAATTGGCTCTGGTAACTGTCTCCCATTAAAATAATTGGGGCAAACTGCCTGGTTTCAATTTTATACGTGGTAGTCTGGAAATATCAGTAATATTAAGCTCAGCAAAAACTTAGACATAGACACGCTAACTACTACACATCACTATTCTAAATTGAGACTATCACAGAGATTGCAGTTTTGGTACTAAATGTGAGCATAAAAATCTCTTGAGCATGAAGAATTATTCTTTCATCAATGGTTGTGGTTTAAAAATGCTTCTGCCTCTATTTTTTTTTTTTAATATGTACTGTTGCTGAGGGAACTGTTTTCAAAAGACATTTTTTTTAAAATGTGACTATATAAAACCTTTAGTTTCTTAATGAACAATTCTGCTTTCTGTGTTTATCTTAACATAGAATCAGAACTGTTTCCTTTAGTTACAAACATACGTTTTTACTGCATCTTAGTTCATTTAGTCCTACAGTATCAAAGTAGGTAGAAGAATGAATTGGATTTTATTCTTTCTTTAGTATTGTCAGTTCCTATCTGAGCAAATTTACTAAAAGTAATGAGGTGAGTAACGTAATGCACAGGTGTCAATTAGGGCATAATATGAAGATGGTTAGATTGCACAGGTGCTGTTAAGAGCCCAGAACTAGTGTTTAGTATGCTGTGTACACTTCACTCTGTATTTCCATCACATCAGTGCCAGTTGGTGCATGAGAATAAATCAACTGGGTGTCTTTATCAAATCCAAGTGGGCATAATTCAGACAAGACCAAAATGAAGTTGGTGAATTGGGAAAAGCAACTGGAGGAGTTGGGAAGGATAACATCTGCACCACTGGTTGAGGGCATGCACTTACCGTTTGTGACTCAAGATTTTATTCTCAGAGCTTTATGAGATCCAGGGATGTTTTGGGAAGATCAGATAAGAGCTTTAATCAAAAAGCGGGGGTGGGGTTGTTTGCATCCTTCTGTCTAGAGAGCATGATCTTTTCTTTTCATTGTTGCCCTTGCTACCGTGATTTGGGCCTTTGTACTTTTGAAATGAACTGTCAATAATGCACGTTTTTCATAGATTCCAAAGCCAGAAAAGGCCATTCTGATCCTCTAGTCCCATCTCCTGTATAACACAAGAACCTAGAACCTCCCCAAAATAATTCTTTGAGCCTATCTTTTAGAAAAACTAGCAATCTTGATTTCACAATTTCCAGTAATGGATAATCCACCATGACAATTCCTAAATTGTTCCGGTGGTTAGTTACTCTCATTGTTTAAAATGTCTGCCTTATTTCCAGAATGAATTTGGCTAGCTTCAACTTCTAGCCATTATATCGTATTATACCTTTCTCTGCTAGATTGAAGAGCACTTTATCAAATATTTGTTCCCCATATAAGTCCTTCTAGCTTGTAATCAAGGCACCCCTTAATTATCTCTTTAGTAGGCTAAATAGATTGAGCTCCATGAAGTCTATCCCTGTAGGACAGGTTTTCTAATCCTTTAACCATTCTCCTGGCTCTTCTCTGAACCTTCTCCAGTCGATCAACGTCCTTCTTGAACTGTGGACACCAGAACCGGACACAGCATTTCAGCAATGGTTGCACCAGTACTAAATACAGAGGTAAAATAACCTCTCTACTCTGACTTTAAAACCCCCTGTTTATGTATCCAAAGATTGCATTAGCCCTTTTGGCCACAGCATCATAGAGGTCAGTCAGTTATCTACCACAGCCCCCACATCTTTCAGATTCATTACTTCCTGAGATACAATATCCCATTATCTAAATATGACTTACCTTTTTTGTCCCTTGATGGGAGGCTACACATTAAGACCATTTGGAAGCTCTGAAAATGTAGTAAGCTGGCTGAAGCTGGTGGGTAGGGCATTACGCCGTGTACATTTAACTGCACTATTCCAAGAGATGCAATGCATCCTGATCCCTTTCCTGGTGGAGTCTGTGTTTTAAATTTTGGGAGATGCCTATGTCTCTGGATATGTAGTAAATAAATAAATATTTTTGTCCTGAAATCATTACATTGCAGATTATGATATACATGAAAGCAGGAGCCAAGTTTGACTTTCATACCCTGGGCTAAGTTTTCAGGATGGCCAAATGACCTTTATTTAGTTGAAAATGGAGCCAATTTGGTAATGAAATTATGTAGAGATCAGGTGCTGGAATGACTTTTATAGTGGGGGCATTGAGAGCCATTAAACCAAACTGTAAACCCTCTATATGATTGAAGCCACTTCAAGCCAGGGGGTGCAGGAGCACCCCTAGTTCTAGCATCTATGGTAGAGTCAATGAACAACCTCATAATGCCATTCTCAGAGTCACATATCTGAGTATCTTTAAAACACCATAAAACAGCCCATATTAATACCACTTTCTTCTATGACGTATTGTGTTGTTTGACAGCATGAAAATATGTCCAGTAAAACACACATTGAAGTAAAAAGCACCTAACAAAGGTTTCCATTATAGTGTTACTCCCTTCTACTGAGGATAAGGTATATGCCAAACAGATTACAAAGTTTACAGGAATTGATTTTTATCACTGTATTCATTAGTCTCACAGGCCAATGAAAGTCTTTCCCCCTAATGGATAGCTGTCTGATTTCTCTTTCTTCTCACTGCATGGGAGTAAGAGGGGAATGGCTTACGTTTATAACCCCCTTTGAGATATTCTAAGGGAAAGAAAAATACATTTCCATTAACATCAATTTTGTTTAAATTTTGTTTGGAAAGTACAGGCATCTTTTACATTTCTTTCCTGTCTTAAACAGGATGTGTTCTGTGTACTTTATCCTAAATATAGTCCACAATGTATGATCAGGCAATTCATTTTGAGTAGTAGTAATGGAACGAGGAACATGGGTGATTTGTGATGGCTTTTCTTGCTCTTTCTACATACACTTGAGAATCTGCAACAAGAACTGTTGCATTTGTAATGCGTAGTTTTGTAGAGGATTCTGTATGAACTATCTCAAAGTGGATTTGTAAGATATTGTGAAAACTATTGCTATTTTGAGAAGATTTTACTTAAACAATGGTAAAATGAGTTATATGGAAATAAATGAGATCACTAAAGAATATTTGAAATGTCATGTTATATAAAATCCAAGAGTTTTTATATAGGAGATTTTTAAAATCTTTGAATTTGGGCACCTTATTTTGTTTTTATTTGCCTTGTAATCAAAAACGGTGCGCTAGTAGAATGACTCATTAATTGGGCTGACCTTTGATAGCAATACTGTATTGGAAGGGGAATTTACCAGTCATGGTCAGATTCTGCTATACCTGCTCATATATTGAGCAGCACCCTACTTCACAAGTAGCCCAATTGAAATGATTGCTACTATACTTGGAATATGTTACTATTCCATGTGAGGTAGGGTAGTAGAATCTGGCCTTGATCGACTTGGGAATAATGTGGGGGGGAAGTGAAAATTCTTTTCTCTTTTCTTTTCATTCCAACTGTTAATGTTACTCCTGAGCATTACTTTCATTGGCATAATAATTAGTAATGTCCAGCATAAGATTCTGGCTGGAAAATATCATTAAGATTTATAGGTGTAATTAGCAGTTGCATACTTTGTCATGTCATTCCTTATACTGAAAAATATTTTTACTCAGAACACACAGTAAAGGCAAAATGTTCAGCACAGCCAAAGTATGTGTGTGCGTGTATGTAAAATAACACTGTATAGCCATAAATTATTTGGTTCTTCAGAATCATTTACTCTAGGCTCAATTGTGTCTTTGCCATGAGCCCAGAGTAAAACAGCAGTGTGTCATTACTCTGCTCCAGAAGCACACTCACGCTAAGTCACAATCTCCTGTCCATTTCCATTGCTGCAGGAGCAAAATGCATCAAGTCTTTTCCTGTGCAGCATATATGCCCTGGCATGCCTGTGAAGTATGCTGGCTGATGCATTGGAGGTATGGAGTCAAAGCTCTCCCAAGCCACTACCCTGTTCTGCCCCTTGCTGCTCTCCTGTGTGAAGGGTGGGTTGGGGAGAACGTAGTGGCTCTGCAGAGTCTGCTTCCTTCCCATGCTGTGGGTAACCAATGCAGCAGCATGAGGGGAAGCTTTGTTCCCTATTACACCTCTGTGCTATTGCTCTAGCTGAGCTGCAATTTGGCCCTGTAACTTTCCTTCCTCTGAAATGGTGGTGGTTGTTTCTAGGTAAGCCTAACTCTGAAGCAAAAGTTTGGGTCTGGCTCACCATTGCTTTCTGTCAGTCACTCCACTGGAATCAAGAGTTACATTCAGAGAGTGTGGGGTGAATGAAAATGTATTCACAAAAACAATGACAGACAACATATCATTAACAGGGATGCTCCTCCTCCTCCTCCTAGAGCAAGTAACATGAATGTAATAAATGTTGGGGAATATGGGTCATTAGTCCCTGTGAAGTAAATAGAATGATCAGTCCATAAATTAATAGTAATTGGGGAATAATTACCTACTGTTTTTACTCATCTGTAGTAATAGCCTGTACTAACAGACATGATACAGCTAGATTAAATTTGTCAATATCTGTAGGTCTCTATTAATGTTTGATATACATTCTCTTTTCGCTCCACATGCTGCCAAAGCATCAAATCCATTTAGCACTGCCTTGATGTCTGTCGCTATAAGTGGCATAGAAATCATTAGAAAGAACAGGAGTACTTGTGGCACCTTAGAGACTAACAAATTTATTTCAGCATAAGCTTTCGTAGGCTGTAGCCCACTTCATCAGATGAATAGAATGGAACACACAGTAGGTAAGATATAAAACTTCCACCTTTACATATCTTCTCTGTGTGTATATATATCTGACCTACTGTGTGTTCCATTCTATGCATCCGATGAAGTGGGCTATAGCCTATGAAAGCTTATGCTGAAATAAATTTGTTAATCTCTAAGGTGCCACAAGTATTCCTGTTCTTTGTATGGATATAGACTAACACGGTGCTACTCTGAAAACTGAAATCATTCTGAGCTATGTACGTCTATCCAAAGACAGAATTCAATGGTAAGATTGTACATACATGTTGTTGTGGTTCTGATATCACAAATCACTTGAGGTTCTGATTACCAGGGATGTGTCTTTGATGTGTGCGTACAATCATATTATTTACATTTACTTGTAAAGCAGTTATTCTCTCCTTGATGCAGGCATTGAACTTTTAGTATGTTAATAGAAGTTCCTGTGCAAATCAAGTGGAAAATATAACTCATGGTTTCCTCTCTTTCTCTCTGTACACTTTGTACAATACCAAGGACAGCATACCAACATCTAGTATAGCGTGCTCTTCAGATCTAGGATTCATTTACATGCAGCCTTCTTCCTTTCTGCTTTTGAGATGGATCAGCTCCACATACAGTTGATGGAGTCCTTTATTGCTGCAGTGCAGATCATTTTACCAAGTAGACTGAGGAAGGAGGGAGGAAGTGATGAGTAATTAAACTTTTTATTTGGAGTGATTCATTGCTGTGGTACATTACAGTGCTTGTGATGTTGATCCAGTATTGCAAATTATACTCAGTGTTCCAGATCACCATGTCCAGCAGCAATTGTTGGGATCTAATTTTGGCACAGGGAAAGAATAACTACCAAGGGGGTCCCCTCCTCCCCTTTGTTTGCATGTTCCTTTGTTGTTTCACCCCAGTGAGTAATTTTGGCCCACTGATTATCGTTGGTGACAGCAACCCACACCTCAGGTGAACATGCATATCACATTAATGCCTATGACATACTTATTCCTCTAACAGTTTTCTAAGCGAAAATTTGTTAAATACAGCAGATGACCTTATTTCCTCCAGAGCTCCAAGGACTCATACCCAGTATGCCTCACACAAGAAATTAATATCATTTTTGTAACTTGTTAGGCTGATGTTCTTTTGGCTGACCTCTTGTGGAAAGCCTAATGGTCATATCTGGAATTTTCCTTGTACTCTTCTGCCCATAATAAATGAATCTGTGCTGAATTTTATTATTCTAAGCCAATGGGAACATGGTGATTGATAAAATGAATCAGCCACCTGTCAGAATCATCTGTATTGCTTTGCATTAGGACTACAAATATTTTTAAAGCCCCCATTATAAAGATGCTTTGGTGCATAGTAGGGGGTGAGGGATGGGGTGGGGGGAGATGGGCAAATTATATGTCTGTGCAGAGAGCCAGCACAAGACCTAAGCACCATTTAAATCCTGTTTTGGGGGTGTCATGTATCAACCTTGTCTTGCCTTTAAGCATGAAAGATGGGAGAACATTAGATAGAATGAGAGGACCAGCTCAGAGATCATTGTTGCTCAGAAACTCCTGGTCTGATGATTGTTTAGCCTGCGTGTTAAAAAAGTTTGGCAAATCCTGTTACAACAATCTTAAAAAAATAACAACTATTCTTTGGAATATTAATGAAAAGTATTTTAAAACTTGTCTTAAGATGAATAGATCCATCATCACTGAAATAACACTATTAAATTATCTTTAATTTAATATCTAAGATGTAAAATCATCACTCATTTAATGAAAATATTACATTATTTCTGTTATAACAGTTCAGTACTTCTGTGATGAAAACATGGAAATGTCTTTCTTCAGACCATTCCAGTGACCTGAGAGGGGTTTCACCCAAAAGGAATCATGTTTGCTGTTTGTAAGATCAGCCTCTGTATAATAACGTGACATATAAATTTCAACACTGTGCAACAAAATGATTTCATTAAACAGGTCACAATTTATTCCATTTCTATGTGTATTTGTGTTTTTATCTATAGAAAAAATTAAATCCATATAAAAAATTACAAAAAAGTGAACTGAAACTGGAGACAGTATTATCGATGATGGTCTGGTGCCCTATGTAAAATGAATGAACTGGTTGCAGTCCAGTTCCCAGTGGACAAGTATGTCTGTCTCAAAGCCAACCATCACAAATGGAAGTTTTAGCAGAAAGGCAAGGGACTACGCAAGGAGAGTGAAGTAGCTTTATCCCAGGAGGTCCTTCCATCTGAGACTTGAGGGTCAATATGCGAAAGCTTTCATTGCCACTTTCCATGCTATGCCAGTCTTATGGATAAGTACAACCAATCAGTATTCTGGATGTCATTCTGTATTGGCAATCTCATGAGTGCTAAATTTCATGACCCCCCCCCTTCCATTGTATGTGTGAACGTACATGTTTAGTAATAATACTACACAAACATACAGAGTTTGTAGAAAGCATAACATAATTTCAGTGTAAAGCATGTTTTCAGTGTAAAGCGCATATAGAAATAATGGGAAGGACAGATTAATATTTGGAGGTTGGATAGTCCTCTTAAAAAGGACAGTTCTATGATGAGCGTTTTAAAATAGAAGACCTTCTTATCAGTAAAAAATACCTGTTGAACATCACTGTAGAGCTGTATATTTAAAAAATCTCTGGTATTGTTAGAGGTTAGGAGCGGTATTCCCTGGAAAATGCAGTGCTGAGGCTCTGTATAATATCAATAAGGAAAGATCTGTTTTGCACATTTGGGTAAAATCTCTTCCCATAGCTGCAAAACAATTTTTCTGTCATTAGTGGGTTAAAGAAACAGTCTTCTTCCTGTTCTAAGAGAATTTTTTCCCCCTAATTGTTTAGGGAAGCACATCAGAGGAGGTGATTAGTCACAATTGACCAATGCTGCTGTAACATGGCATTTTGTTTTATATTTCTGTAGTACAGGAACATTTTGTGCATTGTGTTTATCCAGTACTAGGAAAACTCAGACTCTCAGATGTACTCTTGTCAGTTCAGAAATTTCTCCCAGTTCTGCCACCTTTATGCAGGTTGAGTAGTATCTTATTTCACAAGCCCCATAGGAAGGCTCTGCTCATAAAGGTATGCTGGGGAGGGAGGGAGTGTGTGTTTTGACCATACGTAAACTTTAACTTCCAGTGTCCTGGGTTCAAAACCTACATTTATTTGGTTATCTCACCTTTGGGTCTGTGCACTACTGGATATTTACTAGGGGTCTAGTCTTCCAAAGCAGGTGTGTATGTCGCTTCAATAACTTCAATGTGAATGCTCATGTTAATAAGTATTACACTCCGTAATTAGTGTTTATAAGACTGAACTCTTAATTAGATACATAGCTATAGGATTCCAGACACTGAAAATGATTGTCTTCTCTAGTGATTCTAAAATCTCTGAAAATGTATAAATGAAGAAGATGCAATGGATCCGTTGGTCTATATGAAGTTCTGTAGCATCCAAGACTGAAGGATTATTTTCATGGCCAAGTTTAATATCAGTTGGTTGTCTGGTTTGAACATCTGCTTAATCAGTTAAAATTGCTGATTTAAACATTGTAACTGATATGCTTAAAACTAAGTTTAACAGTAATTTTTTGAGACATGTTATTAGTTTATATCCCTCAACTCGATTATTCTGCAGCTAGAAGAAGCTGTGAGAGAAGATGCTGATTGCTATGTGAGATGACCAGCAGGAGTGGTTATAGCAGTTTATGGAACTGAGAAGATGATTAGCATTGACACAGATTTGATATATATTGTGAATGTTTCTAAAACTTCTAGAACCTTTTTCAGTTGAGAATTATGTTCATTATTAGCTTCATTTGATCAAATTTCAGGAGAGACTGAGTGTAAGAAAAAACATCCCTTCATTCTGATTAGTTTGTTTCATGAAGTTTCATCCATGTTAGCAGAAGAGTGTATTTCATAAGTCTTCAATTAGACATGGAGATTTCTACAGACAGAAAATTAAAACATAAAGCAAGACTGTTAATTGTAAAAAAGGAAGAGAATGAAAATAACAAATTGTAGAAGAGATGGGGATTTGAGAGAGTGCATTGTCTGGTCTTGATTGATTATTTTACTCCGACTGTACTGAGCCATTCTCTGGATTGAAATGTGAATATTAGGGGCCAAAAACAGAAGGGCTGATTCTGATCTCACATCAGTTATATACCATTTTAACTCCATTAGTTTCAATAGAATTATTCCAGATCTATACCAATGGGAGATGCCATGATGACCTGGTGAGGGCTTGTATGAGCCCATTTTTGATAGAGTTGGGCTTTGGGGCTCATACAGTTGAACCACAGTTTTTGCTGAGGAAAAAGTAAGTCTGTAGTTTTTTTCCAGGTACAGATTAGCCCTGGAAATGTAAACTGGTCACTAAGTCTGAAAGGAACAAGGAATCTAGTGCCTCTTCTGAAGCAGGAGCTGGGGGACCCCCCCCCACTCCCGCAATTTTCTGTAAAATGAGTCATTCAAATGTTAGTGTGTCCCAAATAATCATTTCACTAGCCTTCCCTCTAATAATTCAGCTGGCCCTGTGCAGGGAGTTTGTGATGTGATACTGATGGGTAGGAGTCAGTTGTGTTTTAAGGGGGCAGCAAGAAAACTGTTTTACAAGCCTGTCCCCCAAATGTCTACCCTTTCTGGGGCTGGCACTGAGCGAGCTTTGCTCATTCAGGCAGCTGTCATACCATGAGTGAATGCCTACAGTTGTCATGGCAACTGCTGCTAGGAGCTCCTACTTCTTGTGCCTGCTGCTACCACCAGCACCAGGCATAGTGTATGGAGAATGCCAGCCTTGCACCCCCATCTCCACACTGGCAGCCCCTGTTGTATAGGAGAGAAGAGAGGGCCAAGCCGTGCTTCACTGAGTGAGAGTGCTGCAGTGCTTCCACCCACCTGCTACCTGCCTGCCCATCTATCCTGGCCTGGGGTTTGATGAGCCATGATTGGAGGAAGCCTGTTGCCCCACCTGTTCCCTCCTCCTTTCTGTGTCTCAGTACATAGCACCCAGGGGAGAATTGCTCCTCTACCTGATTCTTTATATCAGCTAACAGAAAGGCTAGCCCATAGGTGAGGACTGCCTGTCTGAAGAACCAAAGGGGATCTATTCCCCAATGGACTGCTCAGCCTGCCAGTAGAAGGGAAATATATTATTGACTGACATGGATATTTTTTGAGGAGTTATCATTATCCCTTAATAAAATTTGTCAACACACCACTAGTGAGGTCACAATCAGTCCCAAAGATCTAGTGCTTTGTACAGGGGTTGAGTCTTACATAGTGTCATTCATACATTCATATAATGTAAATGTTAGCTTTTTAGGCAACAGGATTGGCTATTTCTAGAGACATACTGAAAGATTAGATGGGAGATTGGAGTTGTGTACTTGACCATTATATGGGCTCCATAAATTAGGCTTAATGCTTAATTATTCCTTTTCATGGTCATGCAAAAATGTTTGCAAGGCATGGAATGAGAGAGACTGTTTATTTGCATCCACACTTTTCCAAACCAGTCTTGGAAGATGCAGAGGATGCTTTTATGTTGTGTCAGTCTTTTAAAAAAGACTTCTTTCTGCATATGAAAAACCTTTCTCCAGACTCTACTATCTTATATTTCTACCACCCTCTAGTTAGACATTACTGAATGAGCATGGCAGTGCCCATTTAAAACAGAAAATACTCTGAGGCTGCTGGTGTTTCAAGAGTGCCCATGTTGGAGACACAACAAGACCATCTGCTATAAAAGCCAGTGTGTTTATATTAGACCCAGAATATTTCCAGAGGTTCACCTGTATGTAGAACTGAATACAAATTGTATTTGTATGTGGAACTAAATACAAATTTCAACCATGATAAGTTTTCCCAAAAATTTCAATGGGAAAAAATATCTGAATTCATATTCAGACACTAATTATAGGAAAATACCTTATTCTAGCAGCCATATGAAGGAAAAAATTCAGAAGAGATATATTCAAGTTTAATACAGTTGTAAAAGACCAAATTTTCTTCAGCTTACATTTGCTGTAAATTTCAGAGACTGAATTGCCATATTTCAGTTAAAGGATTAATATAAGAATGGGAGGGACCTAGGAACACGAGTAGCAAAATTCACCCTTCAATGGAAATTTTGGTTTGTAAAACAATTTCTGCTATAATTGAGCATGTTGCCCAAGGTCTTTTCGGCCCTTATCCTGGGAAATATACCTATAGGCTTATGCTAATAAGTATTAACTGCCGGCATCAATCCTTTTACTTGGGTGGTAACTGTGGGGTGTTTAGTATCTTTAGCTAATACTGTATTACTAAACCCAGGATACTACATTACATAAATTGCAAAGCCAAATGGAAAAAAATTAGTAGCATTTATTGATTGCCAAGCATTTGTTTGTTTCAGTAGTATTTTGATATCACATTAGGGATCTTCGTTTCTTCAAAGCAGCCACTTATTGTTTTTGTCTACACAGGCTGTTCTTTGGTGACTTTAGGGATGTCAGCACTATCCTAGTATCTGTTTTCTGTAAGTATGGTCTGGTATTTCTGATTACTTCATGTTAATGTTCTGCATAAAAGAGGTGATGAAAGATTGACAGACAGCTCCCCAGCTCCTGCTTTATCTCAGTGTCACAGGAACACATTTCAGTGATTAAAGGGGACAGTTTTGTGCCTTTTCTTTATTTTATGCTAATTCAGTAAACATTTTTGTATTCTCCCCTCATTAGAAACTGAAAGACAATTATAAAATTTCTTTTGACAGCTTAATGAGGCAGTAACTGCTTAAATTCATCTGCTAATCATTTACTTCCTCATAACTGAAGTTATAAGCCACAAAAACTTCATTCACTTCTTGATTGTAAATGTTATCCATACAGTCTTTCATTTGATTATGGTTGCTATCATAGAAAGAAAAAACAGTAATATTTATTTGTTAGGCACTGAAAAAAACTAGTATGGAAACTGTTTGGTAAAAGGTTGCACAGTCACTATTTCAGTTCTGCATTAAGGGAGGTTTAGTAGCAGAGACAGAATCCTGCCTTTGTAGTTTATAGAGACTACATGACAGAGTTTTATTACCTCTGTGGTGGACCTCCACTGAAGGTAATTCTTGCACCAGTTTGTCTAGAAATCTGTGGTGAAAAAGCCTGCACAGTGAAACTGGTGACCATTAAACTAAATCATTCATTAATTTCTCCTCCCTTGAGAAGAGAAGTAATTAAAGTTAGGTAACATTTCTGAAGGTCACTTTATCTGAAGCTCCGAGGTTTTTGGTAAAGCTTCAAGTTTATGTTCTGTATTTGGATATTTAATCCAATCTTAGAATGTCACATGTACTGTAACTGCTATTGAGACGTATGTTGCTCTGGATGTTGTTGTGTCTGTCTTGAACAATACTGGTTCTTAGTGCCTGGAGGTGATTAAGAATATGGAAAAGAAGTTTTCATGAGTACATTAACATTGTCTTTCTAACCAGATCCTGCTACAGGTTTGAAATTCCAGTGCTTCTGAGCTCCTTGGAAATATTTTGGATAATTGCAAGATTTTTTTGCCTGAACAGCTTTTGGTGGGATACGTTTAACAAATGTCTTCCTTGCGTTGTTGTCAGTCAGTTTTCAGAAGAATCAGGTTTGGTATTCGGTCATTGTTGAGCCTGTGAAGATGCAGGACCAGAGTAAGGGCTGTCAAAAGGTGTTTGTGGGTGTACAGATTCATGTGTGTCCATATAACTCCATAAATGTGAATTGATTTTTTTTTGACAGTAAAGGAATGAAATCTTCATAGGCGATTAGGAGATACAATATTGAGCCTAGTTCTTTCCTAATGTATGCCTCACGCAACCTTATCAATTTGAACAGAGTGGTGCAAAGTGTAATTTGGGTCAGACTTAGGCTACTTGGGCAAAATTTTCAAAAATGAGTACCTAAAGTGAAGCACCTAAATCCATGTATAGGAAACTGAATGAATGTTCAGCAGGGCTGAAGACTCAACTGCTACTGAAGTAAAGGTGAGCAGGGACTGCGCAGCACCTCTGAAAATCAGGCCACGTGTATTTAGATGACTAATTTTATTCATGGTATGGCTGAAAATGTTGGCCTTTGCACCTTTCTTTTTCTGAGCTAGAATATCAGATTCACCTCAGATTAAAACATTATACACTCTTACTCTTCAGCTATCTGAAACTGCAGCTTCATATTCTTACTCTCTCCATTTCTCCTCCCAAGTGCACACACCATGGGGTTCACTAATTCTAAGAATGAGAAACTCGAAAACATGAGCAGTTGATTCATTATGCCTAATAGATTACCACGTCTGACTGTCTAACTTGACATGCATTTTCTACACCATCATATTCTTGTGTAAAGATGGTCATTTGGATTTCCAGAGTATTGAAATCATTTTGTCAGGGAGCTTTACAGTTTCTGGAAACTAACCATGTGCAATAATTGGAAAGAAAATGATATGTTGTAGATTTAGTGAAGAAAAATGTGGCAGAGCTAAATTGAAAAACCAGTGTTTACGGCATTCAGATTCCCTGAACAAATATATCTGCATTGTTTTTCTGTATTATTTGGCGGTATTGTATTCTGTAGTTGGGGAGGGTGACCCCACCTCAAACAGCAGAACCGGCCTTCTTTTAGTCATCCTTCCAGCTTTTCAAGCCATTTAACAAGAAATGCTGTTAGTTAAATGATCAGTTTAAAAAGGAAAGCAACGTAACCCACTTTGAGTTCTGGGTGATCATTATTTTTCCTTTTAAGTATGTCTCCATTTTATTCTGTGGATTCTTTCACTAACATTAGTGGAACTACTATTTCCGCATAGTGGTAAACATAACAACATAAAAGAGGCCGTACTGGGTCAGACCAAAGGTCCATCTAGCCCAGTATCCTGTCTACCGACAGGGGCGAATACCAGGTGCCCTGGAGTGAGTGAACCTAACAGGTAATAATCAAGTGATCTCTCTCCTGCCATCCATCACCCCCCTCTGACAAACAGAGGCTAGGGACACCATTCCTTACCCATCCTGGCTAATAGCCATTAATGGACTTAACCTCCATGAATTTATCCAGTTCTCTTTTGAACCCTGCTATAGTCCTAGCCTTCACAGCCTCCTCAGGCAAGGAGTTCCACAGGTTGACTATGCTCTGTGTGAAGAAGAACTTCCTTTTATTTGTTTTAAACCTGTTGCCCACTAATTTCATTTGGTGGCCCCTAGTTCTTCTATTATGGGAACAAGTAAATAACTTTTCCTTATTCACTTTCTCCACACCACTCATAATTTTATATACCTCTGTCATATCCCCCCTTAGTCTCCTCTTTTCCAAGCTAAAAAGTCCTAGCCTCTTTAATCTCTCCTCATATGGGATCCATTCCAACTCCTAATCATTTTAGTTGCCCTTCTCTGGTACTCCTCAACATTCCTCCCATTCTACCCACCATGTCACTGTAATCTGCAGGACTCCTCCCATGGTCTTTAAGCAGCCAAAACTCCTGTTGCATTAAATGAAATTGTGGTTGCTGTAGGAGTAGAAGATTGAAAATGAAGCGTATTGTCTGCTCTTGAAACAAATAAATTGTAATTATAAAGTTGATTCTGAGGCTTGGCTCCCATGTGGAAGTATACTAAAAGCTGATTGTGGGGAATTGGCTTAACTTTAGGCCTTCCGAAGAAAGCAATGAGTGGGTGTATCCGTCTATAGGTGGAGAATCATATCATATGCCATACCCATTACTGAGGAAGAAGAGTTAATTTTTACACAGCAGGAAGTAGTGCAGTGGTTGATCATTAAGTAATACTATATGTCTTCTCTGTTTTGTTGCTAAGCAAGGGGAGAGAGAAAAGAGGCAAGTTCTGGTTCATTTGGGGTTTCCGTTCTCAGTTCTTTCCATTATATACAGTATATGATGCACGAATGATGTTTGTTTTTATACACTGTAATCTTGCTCAGACCAGCATCTAAGCACAGCACATTCATACAGGCTGTTGCTCCAAAAGTATAGGGACTGTTTATAGGGAGTAGAATTTGCTCTTGTCATATGGCTTCATGGGTATACATGCAGATCTTGCCCACTTCCACCATGACCACATAGAATCATAGAATATTAGGTTGGGAAGAGACCTTGGGAGGTCATCTAGTCCAACCCCCTGCTCAAAGCAGGACCAACACCAACTAAATCATCCTAGCCAGGGCTTTGTCAATCTGGGCCTTAAAAGCCTCTAATGATGGAGATTCCACCACCTTCCCAGATAACCCATTCCAGTGCTTCACCACCCTCCTTGTGAAATAGTGTTTCCTAATATCCAACCTTCACCTCCCCCATTGCAACTTGATACCATTGCTTCTTGTTCTGTCATCTGCCACCACTGAAAACAGCCTAGCTCTATCCTCTTTGGAACCCTCCAGTTCATATAATTGAAGGCTGCTATTAAATCCCCCTCACTTTTCTCTTCTGCAGACTAAATAACCCCAGTTCCCTCAGCCTCTCCTTGTAAGTCATGTGCCCCAGCCCCCTAATCATTTTTGTTGCCCTCCATTGGACTTTCTCCAATTTGTCCATATCCCTTCTGTAGAAGGGGGACCAGAACTGGGTGCAATACTCTAGGTGTGGCCTCACCAGTGCCGAATAGAGGGGAATAATCACTTCCCTTGATCTACTGGCAGTGCTCCTACTAATACAGCCCAATATGCCGTTGGCTTTTTTGGCAACTCCTGACTCATATCCAGCTTATCATCATCATTACAGCTTCACTGTAATCCCCGGGTCCTTTTCTTCAGAACGGTCCCCAGCCTGTAGTGGTGCATGGGATTCTTCCTTCCTAAGTGCAGGACTCTGCACTTGTCCTTCTTGAAACCCATCTAATTTCTTTTGGCCCAATCCTCCAATTTATGTAGGCCACTCTGGACCCTATGCCTACCCTCTAGCATATCTGCCTCTCCGCCCAGTTTAGTGTCATCTGCGAACTTGCTGAGGGTGCAATTAATCTCATCATCCAGATAATTAATCAAGTTGTTGAACAAAACTGGCCCCAGGACTGACGTCTGGGGCACTCTGTTTGATACTGGCTGCTTTACTCCTCCCTGCAATATCACAAAGTACTTCTCATCTGTCCGTGACTTTCTAGATGAGGCAAAATGGGACTGCAAACTTTCAATATGGACACCCACTGCCGCTCACAGGTTTCTTTCATCAGTATATATTCATTATTAGCCAGAACGTGGCCTATGATTATTATTTTGCTTTAAATTAATAAGATAATGAATATTGTTTATGCTAGAAGGGGAGCGACGTGGGGAGAGGGGAAGATCTTCTGATCTCCTTCCTATTTCCCTCTCAAAAGCCCTCAGCAGGTTGACAAATCCTTCTGGTCAGAAAGAGCTAAATGCAACTCCCACTGAATCCAGTTCTGGCCCTGGTTTGGTGAGAGGAGGGTCTTGCAAAAAGGATGCGAGGCATTTCTTCCCCTAAGGAATCCGAGTGTACAGCCTCCATGGAGCTCCCAGTTATTACCAGTTTGGAATTAAACTAAGGACCTGAATTCAGATTCTCCATGTGGCACATCCTTAATGCTGCCACTTGACCTCCCATATTGTTGTGTTGCTTGAATGAAGATCTGATTACACTCATGTATGAAGATGAGTCTTGTAAAGTTCTGTGTCTAACAAACTTCATTACAAATATTCAGAGCCAAGTTCTGCTGTCTTTACTTTGTTCTTCTTGGACCAGGGCAGAGTAATATTTCAGCTGCGAGCAAGTTATTGCTCTTTATTGAGCATGGGTAAGAGTATCTTGTAAAGAATTTAATTGCTAAGGGAAGTAATAAAGGTTTTAATAGTATAAAAGGAATATGTTCCATGTTATTTATTAAGTTTTCTTTTGTGTCCTTTCAGTCTCGTTGTAATGTTGCATGTTTTTATAAGGTCAGATGTAGTGAACTGTTGGTTATGAATTTTTCATTGGGGATAGAAAAAGAAAAACATCAATGGTAACTCAACAGAATAGTGTCTGTGAAGGGAAGGCCCAGGAGAAGGTCTGAGAGTTTGTGTTTCTATGGGGGACAGCCAGATGTCAGCTTGAAAGGATTTTGTCTGTTTCTGTGCAGGGTAGAGTGCATGTCATGCAAAATGTAATAAACATATGGAAAAAGTTACTGAGAAGGCTGTTGAAGTAAACCATATAAATTAGGGCTGGTCTACACTTACCAGAGGATTGATGCTGCAGCGATCGCTGCATCGGCAATCAATTTAGTGGGTCTAGTGAAGACCTCCTAAATCGACTGCCAATTGCTCTCCCATCAACTCCTGTTCTCCACTTGATCAAGAGGAGTAAGGGGAGTCAATGGGAGAGTGTCTCCCATCAACGTCATGTAGTGTAGACCCTGTGATAAGTAGATCTAAACTATGTCGATTTGAGTTATGCTGTTCATATAACTTAAATTATGTACAAGTTACATAAATATGTATTATCAAATGAAATAACCATGCTTTAATAGCCTTCATGTTTAAGGATTAATCATGCAAGATGCTAGGGCCTTTTTGTAAGGAGATGAACCATTTCTATTCCCAGTGAAGTTAATGGGAGCTGAGGCTGGCAGAACCTCACAGGGCTAGGCCCATAATGTCCTCTCGACTGTGCAACAGAAACCATTATTTTTAAAAATTCATACTCTAGAAAAGCACCTTTTCGCTGTATATGTGATGGGTACATCACAAATCAAGGCAAAACAATTTTATACCACACTCTTCAATAAAGTGTGTAGGGGAGAGGGCAAGAGAGGAGATCAATATCCTACAAATACAAGTAGGATATTTGTATATGACATAATGTATAAACATGTCTGTTGAAATATGGGCAAAGCATTGTCTTTATTGAAGAATAACATTGTAATGATGTCTGAATAATACATTCTCATTCAGAGATCCCATTGCTTTTTACTAGAACCACCTCTCAGATCCCGATACTGAAATCAGAACTGTACAGGTAAATCATTATGCCCAAAGAAAATTCCACTGAAGTCAGCGGGGCTCTGCCCAGGTGTCAAGTGATGGGTGTGATTGCAGAACATGGCCTTACCCGTAGAAGAATTGCGGGACACTCTCTCCTCTGTATTCACATAGAAACTGATTCAGCAAGGAATTTAAGCACAACAGTAATCCTATTCATTTCAATTTGACACTTTCTCACATGGTTAATGTGAGAGTATGTGCTTAAAGTTAAATGTGTACTGAGGGTCTTGCTGAATCAGGGCCTTAAACAGGATAAAGAAAACATTAGGGCCACATTGTGGCTGGCCTCTGTGTGGGTACGCAAGAGGAGTGGGGCACAGAAAGAGCCTTTTATCCTCTTGCCTGCTCTGCCCCTGTCCCTTGGGACCTTCCACAGTTATAACCTTTGTGCTTGTCTGCCCCTTAATTGTCATAGCTGTAAATTCTGCATTTACACAATGTAAAAGCTGGAATTTCCATTTCCAGCTGTTTTAAATCTGGAATGAGATATAGGAATAGTGTCCTTAAGTTCAAGGTTGATTGTGAGAGACCTGGAAACAGATCTCCCTATAAAATGAAAAGGTGCTTTTCTGGAGTATGAAAATTTTAAAATAACTTGTGATGTCATACAATAGAGGGGACATGATGGGCCTACTCCCATGAGAGTCAACTTGCCTCAGCTCCTGCTGACTTCATTGGGAATTGAGGAGATGCATCACTGTACAGGAAGTTCACAGCACGTGGCATGATTAGTCCTTACACATGAAGAATGTATTGAAGCGTGGTTATTTCATTTGGCGTGCTGAAAAAACACACCATGCTGAAGTGTCAGCAGAAGCACCCAATCACAAATGGGAAGAAGAAACAAAGGTAGCTATCAAAGTATACTTCACAATAATTTATTTAATTGGTGCAGAGGCAGAAGGAGAGGGTATAGATTCTGATTTCGTGCTTTTGTGAATCAATAATAGTTATTAATTTCAATGGACAGAAGTGAAAGAAGAACTAAGCCCAGTGATAGCTATGGAAAGGACATTAACTGATTAACTACTCTAGCATAGGTGTTCAGACAAGTTTTGTTAACATTAATATTGACTCCAATCAAATGTACCCAATTTGATTCCCTTTTTAACCTGCTCAGGTCTTCCCTCAGTGATGAATGCTCTGAATTTGCTGAATTCCTGACTGCTAAATCCTATCAAATAAGCAATTCTAACCCCCTATCATCTGCAGTTCTGAATTTCTGAATATGCTTCTGTCATCCACATGGAGATTAATGGTAACTTTCTAACGATTCATGTGCTGATGACTGCAGAAGTACCAAATTAACTTGACAGGCTTTTCTTGTGAGGAAGAGCTCTGTGTAGCTCGGAAGCTTGTCTCTCTCACCAACAGAAGTTAGTCCAGTGAAAGATATTACCTCACTCACTTTGTCTTTCTAATATCCTGGCGCAACAAGGCTTCAACAACAGTGCATACAGCCTTTTCTTATGGCATTTCAGACTACATTAGAACCAGCAGTACTGGAAATTCTGTCTTCTATTCTCACAAGATTTGTAAACATTACACCCTCATCTGAACCTACATTACGTCTTTATCACTTGTACTAGTGCTATTCATACAGAGCATCTAAAGATTCACTTTACAAAGGCCCAAACTGTCAAATTTAGGCACAGGCCAGTCAGTGTGGGGCTGTGCTCACTGATGTGAGCTTCGGAAACTCACCTGGCATGTGGCCAAGTGTGGATTAAAGGCACCCTCTGGAAAGGTGTAGTGTGGGCTTCCCTTCATGGCAAGTCATTCTCCCTCCACAGGCTGCTTATCTTGTTCACTCTTCCTCTTTTCCCTTTGTTGGGTTAATGCCCATGGGGATATTGGAAGAGAGCTGTCCTTGCTCTCAGGAGAGTGTAGGGATTTCAGCTGTGCCTAGCTCTAGAGTAGATGCTAAAGGGAAAAGGTTGCTTGCGTCCTCTCCTGGTTAAGCACCTTTGCAAGCACCAAGCACACTATCTAGTCCTAATTCATTAAACTTCTCAACATTGCTATTCTGCTAAAAAAACCCAAAAACCCAGGTGTCCTAACTCCTAGTCTCTTGCTTTGATCACCAGACAATACATCCTTCCTGCTCCATGATTCAAAGAGTGCTGCACTAGCCAAGGCAAGTGGATCAATGGGGCTGTGTTTTCTTTAAGCCTTCTTAAGTTATGAAATGCCTTAAAACAGAAAATAGTTTATTTTTGGTTTAGAACAAATATATTTGCCTTCACTGAGATGAATGGAATTGGCCATGTGCAGTAGGTTCATTTCCAAAATGACCCCTGCATTACCTCATGCTTTTGCCCACTTCTATCATAAGGAACTTTCTTGAATTTCTCTCACTATTTGTATATGACATAATGTATAAACATGTCTGTTGAAATATAGGCAGAGCATTATCTTTATTGAAGTCTAACATTGTTGCCTTCATATAATGAACATACTGCAAGGTTTTATATACACAAACCCCTTCTTGGTCCATTATTTAACAAATATATATGTATAGCATTTAAAAATACACCATCCCTCTGTCTAGACATGTAAATATTTGATTTGGACAAGTCATGCAAACATTGAATTTTCTAAATGAGCTCAGCATGGCCTTTCCATTGAATCAAGTTGCTAATCTCTTCTCTTCTGTTAGGTTTACCTTTCCCAAGCAAGGGATTTTGTTACAAATGAATTCCTGCACAAGATTCCTGGTGGTGAGTCTGAACTCACTGTTCGTTGCCTATTTACCTTTAAAACCCCCCAAAAGGGAAAACTTTATTATAAAGCAGCTGTTGCATAATACCCTCTAGATAAAATGCTGGTGGCTACACCACATTGTTTAGTAATCTGACTTGTTCATTTGCCAGACACTGATTTATGGGGGAAAAAAAACAATGCTGGCATAAGGAGCCTGATGCATCATGTCATTTTATATCTCTCTGTACATATTCTATTTCTTACAAACAGGTGAAGTGATCTGAGCTAAATTAGTACGGTGCTCCAAATTTGTTAAGCCAAGAAGTGCAAATGACAGAGACACTTTCAAGCGATGGTGATGACGATGGATGTAAATTTGGGATCAAAGCTAATTCATTATCAAAAATACTTATTATTCTGAAAGAAAAGGAAAGGGAAAATGATATCTGTTGGAATGTCAAAGGTAATTAAATTAGATTCAAGCTTGCTGCTTGGAATGTTAGAAAATATTCCAGTAGCTTAAAATGCAGCGGGTGGTAGATAGGCATTTGCTGGATCTTGCTTTAGCAAATAGTGGTGTCAAAACCAAAAGCATCTCAATAGCCAGATGTGTTAGAATGGTAGTCTCCTAAGTGCCCCCTATGTTTCCTGGTGTAGTATTCCTGTATCCTCTGTTCCACCATCGATTCCTCATTCAGGTTGAAAAATGCCATTGTCTTTGTGTGTGCAGACACGTACCCACATGACAGCTTGAGTCTTGCAAAGCAGGTATCAGCTTAAGTAATTTAGCATCACTGTAGTCTGCTTAAAGAAAAGCAGCACACTATAAATCCAGAAAGCTTTTCATGAAGCACATGATTTTGATGTAAAGTGCTGTCTGGAGCAACAAGAAGCCTTCACATACGCTCCACCAAAGAGTGATAAAGTACCTCTGCGTAAAGGAGCCCTTCACAAAATCGATAGACCATCTGGTCCTCAGCGGATGTTGTTGCCTCATCATTTCAAATGAATGTCATTTGCTGCTTTAAAAATGAAATTTGTTGTTTATTTGGGACAATATAATCTCAATTACGGAAGTTCACATGTCTCACAATCAGATATAACATTGAGTTGTTTAGTATAACTGCAGCTAGGATGAACTCCTGGGCCAGTTTCAGTCATGATAAAATGCTATTGTGTTTTAATAAAAAAAACAAGTAGGAGATGAACTAATAAGTCTAAAACATTTAAACAAACAAGCTGACAGTAATCCTCCCTGGTTAGTCATACTTTCTATATGTTTAATGCGAACAAATATAGCTCTGATTTAACTCTCATGTACTGTAAATAGGTGTACAGTATGTGTCCTCAGTAAATAAGAATATAGTAATGTGGACGAGTATGCCTGAGTAAAAGACTGGTGAGGAGCAGTTTTGTAGCAGATCTCTGGCATTGTATGAACAGACAGCATGTGTTATCAGCAGTAATAGAAACTAGGATTGGCAGCATCACATTTTCGGGTAATGGGTTATGCTTTGGATGCTGTATATCCTAGGTTCTATCTCTGCTTTCTGTCTCCATCACTGGTTTGGTTTGTAGTAAACTTCCCAGCTTTGATCTAGCTCTCTTCTCTACTCTCCCAGCCAATGATCTCGCCTGCAGTGTCTCCCGCAATCATCATGATCTTTCACCCACAGACCAGTGACCAGCTCTCCTCCCACTGTATGAGCTTTCCCACAACATCTGTGTGGTTATATATAGTCCTATTCCTGCAATCCCTAAATGACCATACCCCTATTAAAGCTGCAAAACTCTGCTAGTTGTCTCCACAGGCGATTTCCCCCCCTCCACGTCTCTTTCAAAAGCCCACAGCTCAACAGGAAATCTGAATAAATTTCCTTCTAGGTGATGAACCTTCCTTTTGTCACAGAGAGAGACTCCAGTCTCCTGTCTCCTTCCCAGTCATCAAACACTGCTTTAGCTCCAGTCCCTGAAGACGTGCTCCAAAGTTATACTGCCGAACCCCATTGCAGTCCTTAACTGCTGAATCCTCCTGCCATCCTAACATCTCATTCAGTTCACCCACCAGCATCACCTGCTGAACAGGCTTTTTTTTCCATTTCTCATATACACCGAGATCAGGCACCATCCCGCGCCTGTCGAAACAACTTTATTACAGAAATCTGAGGAGAACAGGCTCTTGTGAGATTCCTACTTTCAACTGGGTCAGAGAGCAAGAGAT
Source organism: Dermatemys mawii (assembly GCA_007922305.1). NCBI lineage: Eukaryota > Metazoa > Chordata > Testudines > Dermatemydidae > Dermatemys > Dermatemys mawii. The sequence continues at coordinate 2,328,183 of ML677330.1, forward strand.
CTTTTTTTTTTGTTTTTTTTTTTTTTTTTTTTTGTTTCATTATTCCACTTTTGATATTAGAAAGTGTTATGAAGTTCAGATGGCATGTAACTAGAGATAGGTCCCTTTTCAACAAAAATATTTTTTGTTAAAAAATTATTTTTTTTTACTAAAAAATATTTTTGTTGAAAAGGGACCTTTCTTTAAAAAAACAATTTTTGGTGTGAAAGTTTTTTTTAATTTTCCTTTTTTTAAATAGTCTGAAAAAAATGTTTTTGTTTTGTTTTTTTCTACCCCCTCTTCCCTTGTTTTTCCTGCCCTCTACCCCTTTGTCAGTGATAAAATGGAAAAAAAGGAAATGACAGAAAAATCGTGGCAGTGGTACAAAATGGAAAAAACTGAAATTTAAACCATCATTTTAAAAACAAATTAATAATGGTTCTTTTCCAAAATCTGTAGAATTTCAAAAATATCAAGAAAAATCTTCACTGTTCTTCTACCAGCTCTATGTGTGGCTGATTTAAACCAAATTAAGCAAAATTAATGCAACTTTTTAAACCTCTAAGAAAGGTTTGGTTTGGAAAGATTTTTTTTTTAAACAAAGATTTTAGTTGATTCTTTGTTTCTTCTGGCTGGCTTGCCCGTCACTGGTCAGGATCCACCATGAACTCTGTTCCCATTATTTTTCTATAACAAAATTATTTTGTTTTCTGTTAAGACACAGGCCCTCAATTTGCTTTAAATGGTGGTATATTGGAAAAATAACTACCACAAAATTTATAGTATTTATCTAACAATTCACGTTTCTGGCTGATTAATCTCTGAACCTTCAAAAGTTTTTTCAAACATGTGGTATGAGGGCTATTGCCAAAATATAATGTCTTAATACTGTGTGATATAAATTATATGATTGAACTGACAACCTGCTACCAAAAATATAAACCTTACGTCAAGCACTAGGTATGTATATGAATCAAGCTAAATCCTCTTGAAAGTAGTAATGGCACTTAAAGGAATAATAGAGGATTCCCACATATCTAAAAAGGAAACTGTATATAGTGCCTGTTAGAATAGTTTAAAAAGCAAGTGTTCAATGAATACTGATAGGGAGAATGGTAATGTCTTTAATAGGTTTCCTCTGTTCTGATAGCATTTTCGTGCCAAGCAGAAATAATGGAAATGAAGAGAATTAAATTCAAGGGCTATTCTAGTGCAACTGTAGGATGTCTGGCATATTCTGAATGCAGATATTGTTTTCTAGGTCTCCCTAAATAATGTATCTTATCCATCACATATGTGGTCTAGATGGATTTTTTTGTGTGTATCTTGTATATGTCTATTAAACAAAAGATGTGGGTTTCAAGCAATTGAACCTGCAGTGATTACCATGATGTTTTCAGAAAATATACGAGGTCATTGATTTATGTGAATGCTTTACAATTCATGGTGAGCTTGAGTTTTGTCTGATCTGTGGCAAAAGACCTTGAGTGGGGAATAAGAGCTTTTTAGAAAAACATTTTGGTTGAAATAGCAATTTCTTTTACTATGTTGATGTTAGTTATAATAATAAATGCCCAGGTGCTTCTAAACAGTTTTGCTGGTAGACATGAATCATGTTAGGAAGTTTAAATAAAAAGAGAGAAGGGAGAATTGGAGTTGGGATTTTTATAACCTTTGGATAATTGCTTGGTAAACCAGCAGAGCTTGTGTAACCCACATTGTTCAGTGAAGTCGAATGCTGCAAACATTAATTCTTGATTGCAGCTCAGTATTGTATGCTGAAGGGTGTCTTAGCACAGGGATGTAATTTGTCCTGGAAATTGTTCTCTCCTTTCACAGCTATAGCACTTCACTTTTGACTCTAGATGTGCTCTCTTGCTTTCTGTCTTCCAACCACATAGCTTTATAGCTTTTCAGCTCAATACCAAACTTCAGCTTTGCTGGAAGATAACTAGAGGCCTGCAATTGATAAAGAAGGAGAAGAGCTTGCTTGCCATTAACAATCGCTGTGTGGACCCCAAAATAAATCAAGGACAGTTTTCTGGAAAAAAAGTCAAATAGGATGTAGACTGGAAAGCAGTGAAGCAAGGTAGAGCCAGCCTCCAGAGTGACCCCAATACCATTCTTCCTCAGGCTAGTTGGGTAGATGAGCATTTCCTTGAACCTGGCTCTCCCACATCCCAAGTGAGTGTCCTAACCACCGGTCTATAAGAGTTAGTTTCTCTCCTTCTCTGTCTGGTCCAGTGTATAAGAGGCTGTTTAATTTGGATGAGCCATTATCAGCAGGAGAAAAAAAAACCTTTTGTAGTGATAATCAAGCGATCTACTTGTGAAATCTACTTAGAGACTAACCAATTTCAGCATAAGCTTTCGTGAGCTATAGCCCACTTCATCAGATGCGTAGAATGGAACACACAGAAGTAAGATGCATTTATAGATCTGTGTCTAGATCACTTGATTATCGCTACAGAAGGTATTTTTTCTCCTGTTGATAATGGCTCATCCAAATTAAACAGTCTCTTAGAATTGGTATGGTAATTTCCAACTTTTTATGCTTTCTGTGTATATAAACACATCTTACTTCTATTCCATTCTATGCGTCCAGTGAAGTGGGTTATAGCGCACGAAAGCTTATGCTGAAATAAATTCGTTAGTCTCTAAGGTGCCACAAGTATTCCTCGTTTTGTTCAAGAATTCAGGAAATCAATAGCCTTTGTGGGCCAGATTCCTTCCACATGGAGGCACACGTCACTCTCCCTAAAACAGAAGAATCCATGAACAGAACTTCATAGATTTTCCTATGTAGAGCACTATCTGACTCTCAGTGTTTATGCAGCCTGTACTCATGAACAAAACCATTCACAGAAAATATGAATTCAGCTGGTAACAGTGAATGTAATGTGCCCTTTTCACCTTACTGGATTTTGTTAAATACCAGTAGAAATTCATCTGCTTTCCATAGTAAACAATTGTTATGTATTTCACATAATACATACTCCCCCGCCCAAAGCATCAGGTTTTCCCTAATATGTACTGAATGATTACAAAAACTGTAGTTTTGCATTTTGACTAATGCTGTTGCTAGAGTTCTCTCCAGTCAATGTTGTGACTGGATTGTAACTGAATTTTATTATGGAGCTCTGACTTTACAATTCATTATGCAAAGACTTATACTTGGGTGTACCTTTTTGGTGCATAAGTGTTTGCAGAATCAGGCTCTTAGTTCACAGGGAAACAGGCAGCACACCTGATGAGATTTCTTTAGGTCCTGCAAAGACAAATTCAAATTTGATAGAGCTATTGGTTGGTTGTCAATGCCATGTGAGATCTAGTAATATGGAAAAACACGCATTATGGAAAAAACGTGTGATATACTGAAAGAGCTGTGTGGCACCTGGTGTTTGACAGATGGGCAAAGCAGTTCTGCTCTTTAGTCATAGTTTTCAGTAAATAGCTTTTCACATGAATAGCTTTTCATAACTACGTGCGGTTCAATTTTAGAAACAAAATCTGTTTATTGTAATGCTAGTATCAATTCTTTATGATTTCAATAGCATTTGTCTAAGGGACGACTTAGTGCTTGACCTTTTCTTTTTAATGCAGTTGTTAATGTAACCCTTCTGCCCATCAGAGTTGGCAGCAACAAGGGCCGGGTTCAGTATCCAGGGGTTCCATTCCAATAGCACAATACAAAAACCGGCTCGAGCCCCCACCCAGTGACCTGGGACAACCATATACCACCCCTCTGGGCGTCTGTAAGAGACAATACTTCCCCTCTCGCAAGCACAGAGTCTGAGTGTACCAAAGCCTTTTAATAACAGGGAGAAACAATGTGGCATTATATTGGGGAAACACCACAAACAAGGTTAATAAACCAAACCATGAACCAGAAGCCCCCTCCCAGCAAATAGGCCGTGGCCTCCCTTTGGCTCTGAGTTCCACAACCCCAAAAAGTCACTCAATAGTCCCAAAAGTCCAACAGCCCAAGAGTCTCTGTCCTTGGTCCGTGCAGAGTTCAAAAGTCAATTGGCAGAGTCTTACCTCCAGCCTGGGTGGAGATGGAGGGTAGGGCACGGGGCACCTTACGTGGTCCGAGGCCGACCACGCCGCCTCTCCGTGAGGTTCCGCTGCAGCTCTCACCGCAATCGGCTCTGCTCCGCTCCGCTGGCTGTCCTATGAACCGCTCTGCCCGTCGATCCGCTAGCTGCTCTGCTAGCCGACACACCGACAGCTCTGCCGCGCCGGTCACTCTGCCCGCAGCACCAACGCCTCCGCTAGTCGACAGACAGCTCTGCTGCACCAGTCACTCCGCTAGCCGTCCTGCTAGCCGACACACAGACTGCTCTGCTGCACCAGCCACTCTGCACTTTTTTCCAGGTCCCCCCTACTTAAGACAGCGCTCAGTGATTTCTTTAGCTCTTAGGTGATTTCAGCTCACAGTAGGGGAGCCTTAGTACAGGTGCACCAGTGAGCCCAAAGCAATTGTCAGCTCAGCAGCCTAGAACCAGGCTCCTAATGGAAGCAAAATTCAATTCTGACATTCCACAGTGGAGAGAGGCAGGGTGCAATAGGCCTGGGAGGCCCTCAGACAGAGCCCTCACCAAAAGGTATAGGTGCTTGTCCACCACCTCTCTCAATCTCACAGTGTTCTGAAAACGCATGGCCCTTGCCCAGTGAGTGCTACCTAGATGATGGCGAGTCCCTCCATCATAACAAGGGCCAAGTACATGTCCATAGTCCTTCATTCACATAATCACAGTAACATCACTTTATCATTCCTGCCCCAATAACATAGGAACTGGGGCTCCCTCATCAGCCGAAGTGGCCATGTGGGCTGCTGTGGGCTCAGGCTAGGCGCAGTGGGTGTGTCTATGCAAATTGATCAGCCCCAGACTTATTTTGCAAGGCTCACTGTAATTCCCATAGTTCGCCACCAGATGTCAGAATATATCTCATTCCTGACACTGCTTACATTAACTTTATAATGATAATGATGTACTCAGACAAATGTAAGAATACATTGTATCTTTGTCTTCAAAAATGCTTGAAACACATCTTTTGTTTGATTTAACAATTGTCTGTTATAGAAGAATTTCACCATTTTAGCCTTCTACCAGCCTTAAAATCAGCACAGGGAAATGATATGCTAATAAGAAATAATTAGAAAAAGTAAAAGGCTCTGAAACGATTATGGAAATTTATTTTCCATGAATACTTGCAGTATAGCCACTGAGAATATCTTAGTTTAACACAAGCCTTTGCTGATGAGCGTCCCAATCCTGAACTCTTCAATCCTACTGTGAAGTCAGTGCAAACTTTGCTTGAGTAAGATCTGAAGGGGAAATCCTCCCAGATAAGGAAAGGCAGAATGAGGTTGCAAATGCAGTGAAATCATTGCTGCAGTAAACTCAAGCATAGTGTTTGGAAATGCTGCTCTATTTCTGAGACTGCTGTAGAGTGACCATGCAGGTGGCATGTGACACTCTGCACCCTGTTTTAGGTAAGTGGCAGGATTCTACCCTACACCTGCCGTGTACCATTTGAATAGGTCAAAGTTTTGCTGTGGGCCTTAGATGTTTAAATATTTCCTTTTGCTCATTTTGGCCCTCGCACAAGTTTATTTCTACATGTTTAATACTTGTGTTGATTTTTAGATCTGGACTATAGAACAAGAAGTCAGAGAAAAGACTGGATTTTTTTCTAAAAGGTACATTGTAGTTCAAGCAGGAATTAATTCAGAGAAGTCCTATGGCTTCTGTTATGTAGGAGGTCATACTAGATGGTCATAGGGGTCCCTTTTGGCCTTATCTATGAAAGCAGAGATTATAGTAAAGTTAGAAGGCTAGGTAGGGGGAAGCACTGAGCAATGCCACCTGAGGAGGTATATTGGGAAAATTGTTTCAGACAGCCACAAGCTCCTTTAGTTGTGTTCCTGCTGACAGGGATGTGCAGTTTGAACCATACATTAGGCATGAGAAGAATGCTCCTCTCAGTATGCTGGCCCTGCTCTGTGGGCTAGTATAGATGGGGGGAGACATGGGCCCCATCTCCTTCCTGGCCCTCCATTATTTTTGATGCCATATTCACCAAGTAGGAGCAGTCTCTGCATTCTGAGGAGTGAAAGAATGGCTGTTGTATGCTCAAAAAGAGAAGTGTTCTTGCAGGCCTCGCTGCAAGCAAGGACAGCAAGCAGTCTGCCCTCAAGTTTGCCTGAGAGTTCAGAATAAAACCAGAGCAAGAACCTCAGGTGTTGGTCCCATATAAATAACATAAGCACGCAGCATTTTATATTTCTGTTCAAGATGCAGAATTTATTGTGGTTATTTTATCACTCTCATCAAAACATATATAACCATGGATCTTGAAAGTTGTCACATTCACCTGATAGTTGTAAAGACCGTAACTAAGAAAGACATGAACACACTCTTAATATGGCAACAAATGCTATCTGTACAAAGGTTTCTGTGATGCTATAATGAAAGAGTCAGTTACTCAAGTGGTTACTATGTTTCTTTCAACAGCTGCATCAAAATACCTATGTGTTTTAATCGGGTCAAGAGAGCAGTACACTATTAAGATATTGCTCACAAATGAAAGGTGCATGGTGGAAGTTAAGCAATTGTGTTATATTTCACACTTGTTTAAAAAGCTGTTAGGTGCATTGTTAATTAGAAAAATAAATGAAAAATGAAAATCAGACCTATCACTCATCCCTAGATGCAAACACATTCAAATGTAATAAAAAAAATAATCAATGCAAATTGACAGTACTGTCAAGAATAATGACATCCCTCAGGAAAAATCTGAGTAAGTAGGGTTTGCAACTTGGCCTATAGGTTAGCACTCTTGAGTTCTGTTGGATCTATGGGGAAATGAGTTTGAGTCACAGGCTTTGTGCTAAAAAATGCCCTTACAGTAAATTTTTCACATCAGGAAAAACTCAGCTCTTATGTGTCTGAAAATAAATTGGATTCCCTGGGCCCCACCTACCAATCAGAACAGTTTTGTTATTCAGGACTTTGGATGTACTATAATGTACAAGAAGAGTTCAACATAAGTGGAGAAGAATCCCATTTAAGAAGAGCGACAGAGTCCTGTGGCGCCTTAAAGACTAACAAAAGTATTGAAGCATAAGCTTTCGTAGGCTAATACCCACTTCACTGGATTTAATAAGAGATTAGCCTCAGTGAGCTCATATCCAAGGGTAAAATTTGGCCCTCTGTGAAATATTTTGCCAAACTTATTCTTGCACACCACTTCACAGATGTACCTCAGCTTCCTTGTACATTCAGTCCTTGATCTTTCAAGAGAGGCTTGCATCTCAGTGCTCCTTGCAATGATGGTTTTGCTTTGTGAACATCAGTCCACTGGGAACATAACTGAGTTCATATCAGACACTAGAGACCACCAGACAACCAAGTGATGTTGCCTTTCAGTGAGTAGGTGCCACATGACTCTGTCATTTCAGTGAGTAGTAATCTGAAAGCTAAGTACCTAAAGTTAGGCTTTTAAACCTGTATTTAGGCACCTAAATAAGTGTCCTGATTTTCAGCACTGCTGAGGACTCAGTTTGCCTCAGTGATTTCAGTGTGCAGATGTTCCAGTTTGGGGCTCAATTCTAATCTGATATACACATCAACTAGTATCCATAGCAATGTCCTTGGAAAATCCAGTACTGCATTTGTACACTCAAGTACAGCAGTAGACTTTTCAAGATAAGTGGTGATATATATTGGCATATTTCAGGTTGAAATAGATTCCACTGAATTGAGTCCTGAAGACAGAAATCTGTTAAATACTGTTTTGCCTGAAGAGCTATTATCTGCCACATGTAGTATATGGTATACTTTGCTACAAATTACCAGAGGCCTCTGAAAAGTGGAAGTACTAGTACAGAAGGTGATTTAATTACCTCTGAAACAATGCTTGAAGAGGTAAAGGCTTTTTGGCCATATATTTCTTTGTAAGCTATTTAGAAACATGTACTGTAATTGATTTTCATCTGTAAAAAGCACTGGAAATGAGAATACATACTGAAATAGGGTGCCAGGGTTATGGAAGGTATTTACATTCACTTTCCTGGGTTAATATTTTTATTTGTCCATGTAAGTAGTGGTGTCATTAGCATTGTCCTGGGTGAACTTACAGAAAAGCAAATTCACTTTTTGAAAGCAATCAATCACTACTTCATTCTGAACTGAATATAATTACTTCAGTAGCTGTCACACAATGTTATGCTACTCCCATAAGTCTGAATGATGTTGGTTGAGAAAATAAACTTTCAAGTGGAATTGCAACCCTATACATTCTGCTAGGCATTCAAACTGAGGTTCTAGTGTTTGAAATTGAAATGGCAAAAGAAGTATTTTTTTGTAACACTTAGGAATAAATTACCTTTACAGTAATGCCTCAAACAAACTGGAGAAGGAAGGTGACCAGTTACATTTCAGCACCGGAAAGGGAGACTTTTTAGTGCTTGTCTCATGTTCCAGAAATATACATTTTTAATTTTGTTTAAGTAAACAGTCTTGATGATTTTTTCCAGCAGTTTTCACCAATTTGAGATACACAGTAAGTTTCAGATGATGGACATCTTCCTCATTGCGTTAATCAATATGAAAAATCATTTACAAAACCAAGTGATAATTATGTGGAGGCAGAACATGGAAGGGAAATAAAGCAAATCTGTTAGCATGAAAACTGTTTGAAGATTAAAACTTCAGATTAAACATCCATAAATAAATTATCAAAGGTTTTATCAAATGACTAAACCTTGGAAAAGCATGACAACATGCCTGTGTTTCTTTCCTTGGCTAGCTAGAATACACTCTTTACATGCATCAAACAAAAGGCTTTTTTGTTAAAGAGAAATAATTTTGTTTAAAAACAGTTTGGTTTTCTCTGAGTAATATTTTTAGTTTAACAGTGCTTTACACCTAATTGTGGAATTATTATTTCTGTAAGAGCATGCTTAATGCCATTTTATCAGACTTGTGATATAGGATTCTAACGTATTTCTTAAATCTTTGCAAAAATTACCTTTTTACTTGGCGAGACTTATCTGTTTGCTTTTATTCATAAGGCCATTGAATTAAGAGTTTTCATTGCTGAAATGCTTGAACTCTTCTAAGAACATTTACCAAGTAATTATGAGTTTTTCTTTACCAGAGGCTTATAAATCTTACGTTATGTGAAAAATAATCTAAGGCCCAACAGAGTAAAAAACTCTGTTCATAATTTGGATGGAATAGGTTAGTTTTGTAAACATTCTGTCTTGAAGCTGATAAGGTGGAGTGCCATAGGGTGAAACTCTGGTCCCAAACTCAACAAGGCATGCTACAGGGCTTTGTTTTGCATACCCAACCTGTTGGTAGGGTACAATCCAGCTACAGGGGCACTTAAATCATGGATTACAGTAATGGCTACAGTCCATTGTACTCAACTTGCACGTGGTTGTGATCCACTGGATCTGGCAGTTCCAATATCTGCTATCCACCCACAAACTCATCCTCTATGCTTCCATGTGGAAAGATGGTGGGCAGCAGCCTTTGGAGTCATGTTTCAAATCTTCTTTTTTTCCTCAGGACCTCTGTTTGAAATGTGGCATTTTTGCTAGGCTTTGAGCCTGCCATAATCGTACAGTGGTGTTAAAGGAAATAGTCTCTCATTTCACGATTAAGGTTGAAACTGTTTTGTATTTTCAAACAAACCTGGAGACATTTGCTGGGTTTCCACAGTGAATTTAAATTGCTCCTCTTCTAATGCGCCCAGGTAGAAGGAGGTAGCTGTAATTTATTTGCAGAATCTAAGGAGTCCAAGTCAGAGGAGGAGGGAAGCAGCTATTGCTGCTTATAGTACCATCAGTTTCAGAAATCCTCCTCTCTATAAACCTACTGTTCTTTTAATGTAGAGTTCGTTCATTACAACAGTAATACCAGCTTATTAAATCACTTTGTGCTTACCTTCTTCAATGATAATGATTTCATTAGTTTTAGTTATATAACAAAGGTCTGAACACCATATGGAATACATGCCATACAGTAATGAGAAAGGACAGAATCCTTCTCCTAAGCCAGTATTTGTGAGATTTTCCATTGATCATTAAGCAGCAGTATGCTCCCTTTCATGTGGCCTTTAATGATTTAGGAAACTTACTCTGTCTCTGCAAATACAGGAGACGTGAATAGAAAGAATGCTGCAGACCATAGGCAGGAAAATATACCACTGAAATCAGTGGGAGTTTTGCACGGATTATGTGTGCTGCAGGTTTGGATTTAGAGAAATCAGGGTAGAGGTAAAAAAGAGGAGGAGGAATAGATGTCCAGATTTGTACATTTGTATGGTGACTTACTTTTCGGGAAAGAAATATGAGGAGGGGGACCACTGATTTCAGTGGGAGCAGATAACACTGAGCATAATCCAAGAGGCCCTCATCATCTCCTGGGATCAGGCTCATATATCCTCTAGGCTTTCATGCATGTGCAAATGTTTCTCTTAACTTCGTTAGTGATGCTGAGGAGCAAAGGGCCTCTAGATCTGAAATAAACATCCTGTGCATGACAGATGAGCAGAGCTTCTGTAGTTTCCATTTAGACTGGAGGACTATCTTGCACCTGTGCAAGCTATTAGCTGGGGAGGTGGACAGTAACTATTGCACTAGGTCAGAGAGTGGCAGATGATCATGCTGGCATGAGTCAAGGCAGCAATGTCTGGATGCCTCACAGCACTTTTTTTGTCTGCCACCATGCTTCATTTTTGAGATACAAGTTCAAATTCTTTTCCCTGCTGCAAATAAATTTGAAGGGAAGGAAGATTTTGTGTAATCCATGGGCCTGTATTAACCCTATATTCATGGTTGTCTTACAATTAAAGGGTTTTATAGAAATTAAGAATAATATCATAGTATGATTCACTAGCACCACTGCTGATCCACCCATGATTCCCACATTTCTTGAATGATGCAGCTCCATCAGCTACTTGGGACACTTTCACCAAATGCCACGTAGTTGATAGGCAGGCCCATACTTGGCCTTCAGCATTACTCACACCCTGATGCTGTCATGGGTGAAACTGTATAGCCTGGATTCAAAACAGACTGTAGGTGACAGCAGGTGTTAGATTACTCACTGTCTCACGGACCTCCTCTTGTCCTCTCTTCCTCCTCCTGCACAATACAATGCAACATACTGTGCTGCTAGACTTGTTACTGAATCTGTTTGTGGAATTCACATCATGCTCTGTAGATGTCTGAGAAATTCCGGAGGACATTTTAACTAATTCCGTAGAAGACATGTGAAGTGATCCTGATTTGTTGTATAATCTGCATTGCTCAAATAGAATACCTAAGAGGGGCATTATAGAAGAAGAAGGGCTAGTATTGCTTTGCTGTTTTACCAGTCTTTTGGCTAAGGATCTCAAAGTGCTCTGCAAACATTAATGAATTCTTACAGTATGACTCTGAGGTTAGTATTATTGTGCCCATTTTACTGAGAGAAAAACTGATGCTCAGAGATTACAAGAACGGCCCTAGGTCGCACAGTGACATGAGTGTCAGAGCTGGGAAGAGAACTTCGGATTCAACTCAGGATGTTGTGTGCTCAGTATGGATTGGATTGGGTATTTTACACACAGACGTATGTCAGGGACAGCGTGACAATCCTCTTATGCCACAAGCCTCCAACCTTATTTGTGGTTCCTTTGTACATGTACCAGTAATTAGTAAAAAAAAAAAAAAAAAAAAAAAAAGACATTGATGTATTGTTTAAAGGTATATAGCACTTTAAATGGTTATTATGAGAATTGTTCCCTCCTCCTCCACCCCCTCCACTCCGCATTCAGCACTGATTACCAGGAGAGTTCTGCATCAACTACTTTTCCAATATTTTGTGAACCAAACAAGATACTATATATTTCAACAAGTAACTTTGTTTCAAGGATTTATTTTCTTTCTGTATGGAATATTACAATTCCTTGCATTTATCTGGATAGCATAATCAGTTTACACGTTTAGTTAAATGAGCAGTTATATATAATTTGTATTTTATTAGTATGCAACTAGTTAGAGCAAGCCCAGTGACACTTCTTTCCGGGATGGCTATCATCATGAGCCAGAAATGCTTCTCTTCAAATATAGATGGGATTGGAAACTATTACTAAGAATGACAATCTCGTCTAACACTTTGAGGTCCAGAAAACCATTGTCATGATCAATAAGATTTAATCCTTGATCCGCATACACACTCCTGTTAAGCATAATTTACAGTCTCCCCACATACTACTGCTGCAGTCATATCTTGACTTTATTAACGTTAAGAGTGGTACAGTATGAAGTATTTATCTGAGCACCTGTTTGGGATAAAGTGCTGGCAGAGTATAGAATATGAATTACTATATAATGTTACAAATGAAAATGGCCACAGGAGCACATTACAGTACTTTAGAATTGGCACACAATCTCATGCCATTCCAGTTTGCTTCCAGGAAAAAAATTAGTTTGGACTCCAGCAAAATAACTTGATATGAAATCCATCACTTTAAACAAAGAGATAGAAGGTGACATACCATTGTAATTTTACCAACCTGGGCATTTTGCCCAACTGCAGATGGGCTTTAGATCTGGAGGATAAAATCCTGCTTTCCAGTTTTACGGACAGCCTTAATAGCGTGGGGGCTTAAACTCCCAAAGAATGTAGTTTGTTGTAAAAGTGTTTAGGCCCCCCTGTAGCGTTAGTGAGTTAGAGTTAGTGATGTGAAAATAAACATATCGTAGCCATCTGGGCTGGTAGAAGTTATTGCAGCATCTCTGGAGCTTGTGGTGAAGCTATATGGCCTTATAAAAAAGATTTTGTGATGGGTAACACTTTTGTAACTATTCCCATTGTTGGTGTTAATGTGTTTTGAGCTGTGAAAGATTGACCTAACAGAAAAATGTCTTTAAAAAGATAATCACTTTGGAAATGATTAGGAGATTGTACTGCATATTCAAGTTTCCCTTTGTGTTGTATTCTCTTTTGGATTTTCATTTAGTACTAATAAAATATACAATTTTGTCATTATTTCTGAATCCAGTGATTAAATAAAGTAACTACATGCCCAATCCTGAAAACTCTTAACACAAGATGTGGTATTTACTGCTCTGATAGGCCCACTGAAGTGAAAGTTTAACTCAATAGCAATATTCTCAATGCTAAGCAATAGTATGTATTTGTGGGATTGTGCCCTGTGATGATGATATAATATGATGAATACTGTAGATCTAAATGTGTTAGAAATTGTTGTGTAGAGCTGGAGCAAACCTCACACTATCTCACAAACTGTTAAAGGTTATATCAGATATATTGTGCCCATGTATGGGTGTCCTACTGGTTGTTAATTGTAGGTATCAACATGATATGATACTTGCAAACAGAACATTTCTGTCATTCCCTTTAAAACTTAGGCAGCCAACAGCTGTACTGCTTGAATAGTTTTAATTTATTTCATGTGAATGATTTTAATAAGTTATAGTAAGTCACTGACTAAGCATCTAAAACCAGACTGGTTGGAGTGCTAAACCAGATTTTGAGTAGTGTACTCTCTTTTCAAATCTGTTAGTTTTAAATACAAATCATGTTTAAATAAACTTACTTTTTTTCCTTATGTATCCAACACATTTAAGGTAGGTTTACTTAACTAATAAAATGATTTTGAATTACTGTTCTTTTCTATTTTTAATTGAATTCCAAATTACATCCAAATGCAGGTTGGCACAAATCTCAAGAAAAAAAATTATTCATATAGTAAATCAGATATGCATTTTTCTAACATAATAAAACATGTAAAAATTCAGAATAAATGTATGTTAAGATACATATTTTCTTAAATAAATGTATATAAACATAGTCTACCCTCCTGGTTATCAAAAAGAATTACTGAATTCAGCCTAAATGCTATATTTGTTTGCAAATTAATATGTTTTAATGCAGTGGTTCTCAAACTTTTTTTCCTGCAGACCACTTGAAAATTGCTGAGGGCTTGGCGGTCAACTTTATGATCTTTCCAAATGTTGTTCGTACCATTAGCTAACTATTGCAAAGCGCTTTAGATAATACCACTATATAAAAATTAATAATATATTTTTTCTACAAATAAAAGCACACAACTCATACGTTAATATCAGTATTCTTACCTTTCTGATGCAATGGATATGCCCTCTCTCCCCTTCTGCGGCAGCCCCTGAGCTGGAGCTGGGAAGGAGGGCTGTCTCTCCCTGGCAGCCGCAGCCCTGGAGCTGGGAAAACCTGGGGTGCTGTGTGGCTCCACTAATTAGGTGGATAACCCATCATTCTCTTGTGTGTGGCCACCCAGGAGTGCACGTTAGAGGGAACTATCCACGGACCGCCTGAATGGAGCTCACAGACCACTGGTGGTCTATGTACCACAATTTGAGAACCTCTGTTTTAATGGTTATCAACCAGAGTGAATAAATCTTTCTTTAACTAAAAAGTACAAATGCAAAACAAGGTTAAAACTGGTGATTTAAATCAAGGTTTCTTGGTTTCTGGTTTAAATCACAATTGAAAATTATGATTAAATCACTCATATCCTGAATTAAAGGGCCAGTCTGTTCTTACTTAAACTAGTGTAAATAAAACTAATCTCACTAAAGTAAATAAAATGATATAAGAAGTCTGGAATAGATTTAGTTCCAGAAATGGGAACCACTGGTGCAAAATCAATTAGTGGGATCAAAATTATGCCCCATCTACAGTTTTCTTCTATCCAGCCTCCACAGATGGAGCAGTTTTGAAGGTTGCTCTGTTTCTTAAGAAATCACTCATAACTCGTGACCACTTTTTTCTGATTTGAAGATAACTGGGTTTATTAAATTAACAAAAACAAACAGACAAAAATGACGTATTTAGAAACCCAAAATTACGTTTTGTCTTCACCTAAACGCACAGCTCTATGAGTTCCATGGGAACTGTACATACATCTCTGTGGGCAAATTTGTGTCCTATATTATCTCTTTTTGGTTGTTGAGAGTTGTATGAAGGGAATGATATTAGAATGTCTGAATATTGCTGTCTCTCTAGTGGTTTAGTAACAGGAGGAAATGGAGACTGAGAAAACAAGAGAATTTTAAAAAAAGTTAACAGATTTATCCTTTTAAAAGTCTATTTGAAGAAAGTATGTTGTAAAGTATGGATAACATGGTATAGCATGATGTTCTTTGTTATACTTCTCTCTTGCATCTATGTATATATAAACTACTTTTAAAAAGACTGTTCCACAGCTTTAAAAAGCTTTGAATTCAGAGGTCATGTAGAACCTGAAACAGCTGAAAGACTCTTATATTCATGTTACCACCAAAGTTTTATCACAATACAGGAGACAAAAGAAGTATTGACACTCTTTGTGGTAGTAAAGACACCTCTTGAAGATGCCATGCAGTTGACCTTCCACCATTCATATCTGAGAGAGACAGTATTTCCATGAATCTTGTTGATTCCCATAAAAGATTTTTCTACCACCGTGTGTTCAGATGATGCAGGGATACCTACAGGAATGACAGATACAGGCATTCTTTTATAGTAGTAACTAGAGTTTTTTACTCTTTGGAGATTCTCGGAAAAATTCTGTGATGGGATTTACAGTGTATGTTGTGCAAATAATATGGATGGCTGTTCATAATTAAGTACTTCTGTATACCTTCCATAGGATAGATCTCAGTGGTCTGAGAGAGCTGCAAGAATGTTAGTTAACTTAATCTTGGAATGGTTTATCTATTTTAGAGAAGTTTGGGATACACTTTCATTAGTCACCTGCTGGTCCTGCTGAAGAAAATCTGTAATAAGCAGGGATTTCAAGTACATCAACAAGTTTTGCAAGAGCCTTGTGGAAGCAAGCATCTGTATTTTTGCCAAGAATAAGAGCAAATTGCTTTACATGTTTAGCCAGCAAAAGCAGCAATCTGATTTTAAATAGCTTCACCACAGTGAGCTGTTCTTCTAAGGCCAGGTCTACACTACCTGCCGGATTGGTGGATAGCGATCGATCTTTTGGGGATTGATTTATCATGTCTAGTCTAGATGTGATAAATCGATCCCTGAGGGCTCTCCCATTTACTCCAGAACTCTACCGCCATGAGAGTAGCAGATGGAATTGACGGGGAGCGGCAGCCATCGACTCAGCGCCGTGAAGATGCCCCAGTAAATTGACTAAATATGTTGACTTCAGCTATGCTATTCCCATAGCTGAAGTTGTGTATCTTAGGTTGATTCCCCCACACCCCAGTGTAGATCAGGGCTAAGATGTTAACTCAAATAAACAAGTCCTTACAAGCTTTGTTGGGAAAAACTCCTAGAGATACCTGCATCTCTAGTCATGCTCTCATGGTGAAGAGTGAGTTGAAAATAGAACCCTAGATCATGTGGCAGAACTGTGGAATTCATAGTTCTCCAAGCATGAGATCCAAAAAAATAATGACTTGGTTGCTGAAGCCATAACAGTCTTTCAAATGAGATTCCTATATTGTGATTTTGCTGTGACTGTATTATCTTAGTTCTTCCTGAAGTGTATGCTTCAGTTTATAGGTGTCCGTGTTGTATATTGGTGAAGGAGATGGAAAGGAGTTTGTGTACATTGTACTTTTTTCTGTTGGAGTTTTAATTATTTTGCATTATAGTAGACATCAGGCAAACTAGTAATAGTAATACTATCACCTAGCTCTTACACAGTGCTTTTTGCCCATAGATCTCAAAACGCTTCCCACAGGAAGTATCACTATCCCCATTTTACAGATGGGAAATTTTCAGCAGAATGAGGAAGAAGTCTTGCCCAACATCAGCCAACAGGCCAGTGGCAGAGACAGGAATAGAACCCAAGTTTCCTGAATCCCAAACAAAACTGTGTGATATATTTGTCTGCTTTTTTAGATTCATTTTGTTTTATTATTTCTTAAGGATTTTCTTGACCAGAGAAAACAATGAAATCTTTGTGAATATGTTTTTAATTTTATAAGCGGTGGGATAACTAATTCCATATTCTAAAAAGATGCCTCGATCCAAATCCTTGTGCAGTCGTAGAAGAGGCTAGTTTATAAATTACTTCTGAGTAAGCAAACATCCCTCCTTTATTAAGAATAAGATGGTGGAAGTTTGGTGGTAGGATATTATTAGTGCTTATTAATGTGGCTGCCTTTCCATAAGTGCAGGAGCAGTCAGAAGGTAAAGTATAAACATAATGAGTAGAGGAAAATCTGTAGAAGAAATTAAGAGCAGTAAGGCTGAGTAAGAAAGAAATTAGTTGAGGAAGAAATCTGGACTTTTTCTGTCAACAGTAATGTTCTAGGGCAATCAAGACCAAGAAGACAACAAAAAAAATTCCCTCCATCCTCTTTTCTCCACCAAATGATTCTGTAATGGTCGATACCTACCGTATTGAACAACCATCTCTTAAAATACTGTTTACATGATTAATTTGAGAGCGGTAAAAGCATTCAGATGTATAGGCTGTCCTTGTCAAGTTTATAAATGACCTTGTTACATTTACAGATTTTTGTCTTCCAATCTGTCCTCATCCTGAAGCACTTGATCTTTACAGCTTTCAACACCATTGATTAGATATACTTTTAAAATACTTGAGGGGTTTTGCCATTCTATCTAGTTCCGTTTCAAAGTGGTTTCAGTCATATGTACCTGACAATTGAACAGTATGTTCAAATAGGTGAGCATTGTTTTTCTGCACACTTATTAATACTGGTGTTCCACAGGCTTCTAATCTACATCCGTCACTGTTTAATGTCTATATATGTTGTCTTCATATCAGGCTATTTGTAGGCACATGTTGAGTTTCAGTTTTCTGCTGATGAAATGCAGGTCTGTCACGCAATTTGGTTAAACTGAATAATGATGTTTTTCTGGCAGACAGTATGATAGATATTAAGCAATAATGAATATTAATATTTTTCAAGTAGCTTCTAATATTAGTAGTTTGCTTTCACCAGCAGGTCAAGCAAATACGTTTGAGAGATGAATGTTGAGTGGAAATACAACAGTAAAAACTTGCTCTTTATTTAAAATTGTGTCTGTTCTACAGTTAAAGTTCCAAACTCTGTAGTAACACAGGTAGGATGTGATGCCATTATCTGTATCTTATCTGTGAAATGTTCTTCATTGTAGTGTCTAAGTGCTAAATATAATAATGTAAATTTTCATAATTAGCCATAGAAGGATTCAACTCTGTGCTTCTCACGGGTTATAGAATGTTTTGTGTGTGTTTGTATGTTAAAGCATCTCTGTGTATGTTGTTTTCTTGTTTTGGCCTTCCCACCATAACCAACAACAACAGGTGGTTTTGCAGTATCCTCTGAAGTTAGATAGGTTTTTTGCTGATTACTCCAGTATTCCATTAATTAGGATTCGTATTGTTCTGAATCCAGAAAAGACATTTGACTCTTGTGTTCATTTGATGATTATGACCTTGTAATATTTTCTGAGCAACATTGGCAGGTTCTAACGTGCTTGTCCATGACTGACACTGAGAAACAACTCTGTGCCTTTATTTCATCCATTTTAATACCCTTTTAGTTGGCGTGCCAAGTAGTTTGATAAGCAAGCTCTAAGTTATTCCAAATTTTGTGGCCAATGTAACATTTTGTCCGGAATATATGAGTTCATATCACCAGTCATGGTATCTTTACAGTGGTTACCTGCTAAACAACCTTTCGATTTTTAAGACCTTAGGAATGCTCAAGGCCTCTTAACAGACACAGATTATGTCCAACAGTATTGTGGTTCCCTACTAAGATTGTGTTCTAGCACTAGTATAAGAAAAATGGCTTGATTTCTTAGCTTTAGTTTAACCCTCTGACTCTCTCTTTTGATCCAGAGACAGTAGTTCAAGGTTTAATAATAAGACATTTGTGTTAGTGGTTAACATTAATGGGAGTTATGAATGTAACTTTCTATGTTCACAAAGAAAATTCTGCACTTACATTCCTAATGAAGTGACAATGTTTAACTGCCTGTAAATTCAACTTTCAGGCAATTTAAGAGCCCTACTATATACATTTGTTAGCTCTAGAGAACACTTTAGATTTATTGTATAGCCTAACACCTTTCAACATCCCATTCTGCTCGGGCACTAATAAATTGTACTCACCAGTTTATTTGACAGTGAGAGAAGTGGTTTATTCCATTCACAGTCCTTGGTATGCTCTTTACAGAGGCAGATTTTCAGGTGTTCAGCACCCCCTTTGGAGACAGATTTTCAAAAGAGCTCAGCTCGCCTTTAAAGAAGTAAGAAGGAACCAGATTTTAAGTGTTCAGCACCCAGCAACTCTCATTGTGGCACTAATGGCTAGACACATTTGAAAATCTGGCTAATAGTTTAAAAGAAAGGAATTGACCACATAATGTTCTTGAGCTTTTTCCCTCTTAGTGCCATTATTTCAGTGATGTCACTCTAAATTGTGGTGGTACCTCCAGTCACTTTGAAGAGTCCAAATATTGTTTCAGGCAGAGACAGTTTTTAATAACTGGATGATTAGCACGTGTCTCTTTTCTTTAAAATGTTGTCTGCAGTTCTAGGAAACTCACCATGGCAAAAACATAGACAAATTTGAGAGACTGCTAGAAAGACCACCTAGGTCATCAACCTTCTTTTGCAAGCAATAATAGTCATTGCCTGTTGAGGATTCATTAGGAACGATGGGCCATATCATGGGACTCCTACACTAGCATATAGGACTCATAAAGAGCATTAGCATTGCAAATTGGGAGTGCAAGAGGGAGGAAAGCAGCAGAGACCGAATGCGGCAGATTCAAAACCCTGATGATTTACAGCCATCTCTGTGGTGAGTCTTCACAGGTCACAGCCAATGGGTCCATTCACAGTGCAGTCGTGAAGCTACATACAAAGGGGGCAATGAGCATTATCAGAGAAAAAAACCTAGGTTTTATAAAATGCTTTTCATCAGTATGTCTCAAAGCCTTTTACAGAGACGTCAGTACCTCCATTTTACAGCTGGGGAATCTGAGGCACAGTGAGGCCAAATGAGTTGTCCAGTGCCAGCCAAAAAGGCAGTGGCAGAACCAGGAATAGAACCCTGGTCTCTTAACTACTAGCCTAGTGCTCTAGCCACTAGATCACATTGCCTGTGGCCCCTTCATATCTGGTTCCATCTCATATGCACTGCTAGGCATGGGCACAACTTGAGAGCTATCCAGCTGTACAGCATGGAGCTGAATAGAGAACTAATGATGTTATATTAATCCCATTATTTTTGTGGGGCTTTTTTTGCTTGGAGATGGTTGGTAGATGGGTAAAATACTGAAGTTATTTAGTGGATTATCACAATAACTTTATTCTAAACATTGCAGTAGGTTTAAAAGCATATACAGTATGAGTTTGTAACTTACTTGAAATTTTGTTCATTGTTTGCATGGGCGATATATCTATCATAAATGAATTACTTGTTTATATACATTTCCTTGAGTATGTCTTTATCTTTAATTATTCATTCTGAAATTTAATTAGCTCATATATGAAATATATTATTATGTACTAGGTTATATTTATCATTCTAAATGTAATTGGAAAAATAAAATTGGTTAAATTAATTTCTCAGAGGTTGAGGTATATCTTGAGCTACTCGGATTTTATTGAGATTGTACTCAACAAAACTCCCATTAATCAAAAACTGAGTAAGGAACCCCAGGAACTAGTTTTAAAGTAGAAAGAAGTGTGTGTATGTGTGTGTATGTGCACGCACATGCTAGACTCTGGTTTTACCTTGTTTTGTGTCTGGCTGTCTAAAAGGATAGATCAGTTCAATGGCTGGGTTTTGCTACTTATTAGTGACTAGATTGGTTCTGCTAATCTGGACCCATAGTGAGAGGAAACATTATGTATATAAAAAGTCATTGGCTTTTTGGAGTCTTTATTGTATCACGAGTCGGACCTCGATAAAAGAAAAGGGCACAGGTTCCACCTGTGAAAAGGCAATAATAGAGTGGATTAAGTTCTTTAAGTTCAACATGGGGTTACAGTTGCATGTCAGAGTTACTCACTGGATGATTTCCAAGCTACTGAAGGTACAGCTGGTCATAGAGAAGCAGCTGAAAGCATCCGTCCCCCTTTTCTGCCTTTTGAATATTGTGTAGAACATGTCCTGTATTTAAGCATGACATTTTTATTGGGATTTTGTTTGTTTTTAGAACATTTTTACAATCACTTGAAAATTGTAAGGACTTGCTGGCCAAAGACAAAGCTGTGTAAGTTTTCAATAAAATATTCATTCTTTAACTCTGAGGTCTCATTCTGTGCCCAACCCATTGTAGTTTTCTTTAATCACCTTAAATTATGCTAGAGACATCTACAGTTAGAATAATTAATTCCCCACCTTTCCCAGCATACATAAAATTGTTGCTTTGACTATCCAGGACACCAGCATCCCCACCTTAAATAATCTCCACTGAGCCGAAGACAGACTGATTGGATTTCATCAGGGAAGTTTTACGAGAATGCTTGTACAGGAAGATGTTGCTGAGAATGACCGGGCAGCACTTTCATTGAGCATTTATAGTGCAGTCCATATCCAAGAAAGTCTCTTGTTGAAGTCAATGAGCCATAGCAGTAGAGTTTGGCTCAGAATGAGTAGTATGTTATTTTGTATGTAATTTTATCTCTGTGCCAGAATGATCAAGTATGTGGTGGTGTTGTAGCCGTATTGGTACCAGGAGATTAGAGAGACAAGATGGGTGGGGTAATATCTTTTACTGGACTAACTTCTGTTGGTCAGAGACACAAGCTTTCAAACTTACACAGAGATATTCTTCAGGTTGAAGTCAGTTAGAATTCTATTAACGTCAATGGACTTTGGATCACACTGTAGGGGAACTGAAAATATGCCCCTAAAGAGCAAGATCCAAAGTCCATACCACCCCTTTTTTCCCTTCTCACAGGCAATATGCAGGAGAGCAGATTAGATAATCATGATGGTCACTTCTGATCTTGGTCTATGAGGTCTGGGAAATGTACTCAAAGTGTCACAGCTAAGTATAAGATAGAACAGATTGTGTAGCATAAGTAGTTAACACATATTTCAAGGGACCATTCAAAGTGAAGTGGCTTGTTGTTACCTCTGTTGTCATAGGGGATTGGGAAAAGCTGGGAGGGGAGGGTTTGAGAGGGCTATAGATTTTTGTAATAAGCCATGGATCCAGTGTCTCTATTTGGTCCATGATTTCTAGTGTCTAGCAAAGTTATGAAGTTATGAAAGTATCTTCTTAGGAGCCCAAAGTCATTACTTCTTCTTTAGGTCAGCCAGGGCTCTGAGATATAAGATATTAAGGGTAAATTATTTTCTATTTATTGTTCTTGGACTCCTATTGTCATACCTCCCACTCTGTGTTAATCCAAAAGAGACATTTAAAAACCTATGCATTTTTTTGCTATTGTAGATCATGGAGCCTCAGTGCCACTGTCATAGAATATCAGTGAAACAACGGTGTCATTTATCAAAAGCAAGACATGTTATTACCTAATTTACCATATTACCAAAAATGTTATTACCTTTTTGCTATTCATGTCTTACATGTCCGTTAAACATTGTTATGCAATAGGGGATTATTAAATGTTTCAAAGCCACTGATTATTTTTGTAATTAGAAATAAACTCTGCAGCTGTCACTAAGCTCCTCATGAAATGATATATTTATTATGTTAGAAATGAGAGGGGACATGTGAACCAGTCTTTGAAAAGAATATGCTCAGCTCAGAGTAGAGTGTTATTTTTAAATTGATGATCAGCATGTGTGTGGGTTAGACCAAGATTGTTGCGGTATCAGTGTGCCCAACTTACGTGCTGCCTTTAATCTTATAGTATTTTATTTCATTGTCACTTGGTTCACTACTGTCACAAGTGAAATGAAAAACCTCTGTGTTCAATGAGCACTTTAATCTGTCGTCATAATCATGGAAGTCTTGTCAATCTTGGCCTAAAAGTTAAGCATGAAGATCAAATATGTGGTAAAAGGAGACACCTGGACTCCACAACATAAATCGACATTCCTGAGGGATATTAAATATATGTTTCTTTTGTGTTTTATTACTCTAAATGAACATATTAGAATTGCTCCATATCATCTCTCTCGCTCACACCCCCACACCCCAATAAGCCCCAGGAATAGAGATAATGCTAGTCCCATCCCTTGAAGGAAGAAATTGCTAGCCAAAAGCACAGCACATAAAAATGTCAATATTTCCTGCTAAAGTCTGCAGTACCCAAGATCACTTTAGCAGCATATATGCCTGTTTTTTAGCCCCTCAAACTTGCTCTGCTCATGAAAGCAAGACAATGAGGGAATGTTCTATTAGTTCAGAAAACTGACAAAATTAGATCACCATGGGTTGACAAGAGATAGTAAAAACTAAATTCGCTGTATCTGGAAGACAATATATTTAAGAGCAGAGTTACACCCTGTAAACAAATATTTTTTCAGCCTTTGTATGGTTTTAAAAGTCTGGCATAAAAATGAATTAAATTATATCTTTCATTTATATAGCAGCTTATAGCATAATAGCAACCTTAATACTGAAAAGTGCAATATAAAGCAATATATTTTACTATGATCACAATAGTGAAGTCTAATACAGTGCTGAAAATGCTTTCTGATTTAATGAAAGATACTGTGACTTCAACATGGGATTTTGCCAGGTTGGGGGAAGTTCTATTAGAGACTAATACAATTTTCTGGAGATGAACCTGTTTTTGGATCTACTGAAATAGTAGCATGAAAATCTGAGTCTGGAGTATTACTTTCTGTTTTGAAAGCACTTAGTGATGCATTAAATTATCTCTTTTAATAAACATTCATGATAGGATTTTCAGGAAAACTAGTGTTGAGTTAACTCTGAAGTTAGTCGTAAAACTCCCAACCAGTATGGTGGGGACCTTTGGAAATCCCACAATTAAGGCACTTGTTCCTTTTGCTTCCTTTTACTTCCATTGCCATGGATGAGAGTAACATTGCTTATTAATTATTATTCTTATTAATAATATTTGTTTTATTTATTAGCAGCATATGTAGTGATGTGTATAGTTAAGGTTGCCTGATACTTTCATTATTAGATCCCATTTTCAACTGCTTCTAAGTTTGCCAAATTTTTACCTTTTGGGGATGAGATTTTCCATACCGGGTGTGTGTCCCAGACTTTTTTTAAGCTTCAGCAAAAAATTAAAAAAATCATTTCCAAGATGGGATTAGGTGAAAATACATTGTCTTGCCTATTTTATAAAATTCTCACAATCTTTGGAGCAAAGGCTTCAAATCTGGCAAAGAGTGGTCCTTGTCTTAGGGATATCTTTTGCTGTTCCCTTGAAAAACCACCTACATCTGGCCATTATAAGCTTTTGACAAATCACAGTTCTTACATGAGTGTTAGGAACTTGTTATAGTTTGGCCATTAAATTCTCTGACTGAGTATTTTCTCTATACTCATCATGCTCCATGCTTAACTCACAGCTCCCACATGGGACGGAAAGTGCATGCACCATACCCCAGAGTGACAGAGCATGTTGCATCCCAGGACTGCTAGGGCTTAGAAGTATTTTCTCTACAGTTGCTGCTCTCAGCTAGGTTCTGGGAACAGGAGCTGAGAGCAAGGAGTGTCTTTTTTGGGGGCGGGGCTCTCAGTGACTCCGCTGCCAGTATCTAGGTGGCAAGGAGGATGAAGCAACCTGATTCAAATGGAGAGGGGGGAAAGAGCTGGATTTCTTGGGAGCATCAGCAAAGGCAGTAGATCGTGACCAGGAGCTTGGAGAGAGTTGCATGAGCAGCTTTAATTCTGACATGTCTTAAATTTTGAGTGCTTGACTTTGCAACATTAATGTTGTTTTAATGTAATTTTTATGTGTATTTTGACATTTATATTGTGGTAGTGTATGAAGGCTGCAACTAGGTTGGACCTTTTGTGTTAGGTACCATACAAACATGTAACAGTGATAATGCCTGCCCCAAACAACCTATGTCATTGGTTGGCACTGAAATGTCAATATTTATCTATAATGGTACCTAAGATAGCTCAGTGTTGCCCTCTGGTATGTATCTGAGGTATTTCTGTCTGTTACCTTCAGAAATATTGATATTTTATGGTGATCACAACAGACAACTTATTTCAGATTTTGTGTGTTTCAAGCACTGTACCAGGGAGGTAGGTCATGATTATAAGCACATGTCCCTGAAGTAAAAACTGTGACACAGGTACATGAAGTGACTTGTCTAAAGCCACTGAACAAATCAAAAGCAGGGCCAGGATTGGAAGCTGAGAATTCCTGATTCCTAGCCCTGGGTTCATTTCTCTAGATCACTCATGATATGTTAAACACCAGCTGAAATGTATTAAAATATTCAGCGTAGTTTTAAGTCCTCACGAAGGACCATAGTCTGCCCTTATTATCTGAGTTTCCACTGAAGTCAAGGGCAGAATTTGTCCCTAATATCTCATAATGAGTGCATCAAAATTAAATATGTTCTTGAAAAAGATAAATGAAATTGTTATGATTTTCTCCATATATAGTATGCTTTTTGTACCATGATAAGGAAAGCGATTGGCATGGCAATGGTAATAATACAATGGAATGGCAAATTGAGATTATGAGAAGGCTTTCATGCCTTAGTAGTATAGAGTGGCTATGCCTGCCCACTTCAGCTGTCCCTCAGTAGGATTTGTCAGCCAGGTGATGAGAGCTATTTCTGTATTTGCAAAGAAGACCATGTGTGCGTGCAGTGTTATATGCTCATTAATTGTACCTCACCACATTATATGTTATAACCAATCATTGCTTTTGGCCCAGGCTACTTGAAACACTTATAAATCAAAGAGCCGAAACATTTTGTATGTAATTAGGTATGTAACTCTAGCAAGAGCTTTATTAATACCTATGCAGTGTGGACACAGTAAGTAAATTGCTGACTAAACCCCAAATTCCTGCCCCAGCATGCACTGAGTATATTATAAAACGCAAGATTGTTTTTCTGGGGTGAATTTCTTCCTCCTCCTATAAATGTGGTCTTGTTTTTCTGGGATGAATTTTTTCCTTCTTCTAATCATGTGGTCTTGAATCTGGACATTACAACCATATTAATTTAAAAACCATCACTCAAAAGCAAATTGTTTGTTTAAACTAAATGACGATAGACTCTACTCCGCAGACCCCCCAGCCCTGTTCCGTTATTCCAGGAAGCAGTGGAGGATGCTAGTAGGTTTTTTGAACATTGCTGCTATGATGCTTAGCCTTCCCAAAATAAAACCACATCAACAGCAACCTGCTGTGCACACATACACAGCGTCCATATTCTGCTGACTGGAGGGAGGAGAAATGTGTACCCTTATGTGTACACTTCATGATTTCGTAGATGCTCAGCTACTTAGGAAAAAACGTGGGTGTGATGAAAAACAAACAAAATGTTCAGTATGTAAGGAATGGGATGGAGAATGATACAGAAAATATTATAATGCCTCTGTATAAATCACTGATACAGCTTCACCTAGAATATTCTGTGTAACCAGTAACCCCATCTCAAAAAGGAGTGGAGGTTTGAAGTAAGATGGGGAATTGAGGTACAGAAACACAGGTGAGCTGTCCGAACCATTGGCATTGTAAAGCAGAAGGCTGAGATGCCAGCTGTTGTGAGATTATGTAGAGAGAGAGAGAAGAAAGGAGCT
The DNA here is from genome assembly GCA_007922305.1 of Dermatemys mawii. Taxonomy (NCBI): domain Eukaryota; kingdom Metazoa; phylum Chordata; order Testudines; family Dermatemydidae; genus Dermatemys; species Dermatemys mawii. Next base: position 2,354,873 of record ML677330.1, read on the forward strand.
TACTGAAAATGAGCTGAGGGACCTAGTAGCAGGGGGTACAGAGAGAAAAGGTATATAGGAGATAGGATGGAACAAATGCATGCAGTATCTTAAAATCCACAGTCCTTATGTTCCCCTTCCCCTTGGATCTCCTGGGATGAAAAATCTTTTCACTCTCCCTTGATTGGGATGGGTTCAGCAGCAGGATTGTGAAAGGGGCAGTGGGTGTGGCCTTCAGCTATCACTTGGACAAGAAATCCAGAGAACAAGACAGTACAGATTCCTGTCTCCCACTGCTCAGATGTCATGCTGCCGTTTGTTGTACTCTGTGACAGTTCCAATGCGAGTAACATAGCACATAGGGATAGTTATTCCAGCAGCATTAACTCAAGTTCACTTTGTGCATACTTCACAAGAGTATATGTCACGTTCAGCAGAGGTGGTTCATCTCTGCCCCTTTGTCTGTGCACGTCCCTCCCCTACAATGTCATGCAGTGGTTTACTTCTTTGACTTTAGCACAGAGGGGCTATTTGGCACAGTGAGGAAGCTATGGCATAGTTTGCTTAGTTATCAGTGCAACTCTAATAAATTTTTTTTCCTTTTAGCGAAGAGAAACCTAGGACAAATTAGAGCAGCTGAATTGGATTCTGAAATAAGTAGGGAACAAGTGAAATTGTTTTCAAATTGGATGATAGAATTTGCAATTGTTTACATGTGTGACAAGGCTGATGACAGCATTCTGTTCCTGCTGAAGTCTGGTTGGAAAGGCCAGTTTGGGGTAAAAAGTGATTAGGGGCATTTCCTTCTCACAGTTTTAACAACATTGACCAAGTTGTACTCTCGGTTACAACACTGAGAAACTGGAACAACTCTATTGATACCAGCAAACTTCCTCTGGATTTATACTCCTATAGCTAACACAATAGTTGGACCCATTATCTTTCCTACCTAATAAGAGGTGGATTAGCACGGTGCCATAAAATTCAAATGGAAATAATTACCTTTTTAAATGCTCTGGCATGTATTCTTTTGGCATCAGCATGAAACTCCCATTAACTTTAGTGGGACTTATGTGCATATGTGGAGAGATGAATGAGCAAGAGTTGGTGTATCGGTTCAGTTGTGAATGGGGTCTCATGCATATCCGTCTGTCCATCTTTCTTGAGTGGTACACACATTTAATCTCTGGAGTTCTGTGTTCAAGTCTAAAATTAGGTCACAGGTAGGTGCTGGGACCTGTTTGACCAAATGACAAAACAATTTGGCACGAGTGGCAGTCACTGATAGGTTGATAATAGAATCATAGAATTTATCGATGGAAAAGACCTGTCCGTTTACATTTTTAAAGAATAAATGCCAGTGTCTGTAAAGTTAAAAAAGAAAAAAAACAAAAAACAAAAAAAAACAGGCAGTGGCATAACTAGATTTGTGTGTGCAAAACTTATTTACAGTTCAATCCATGAATATACATAATTTGCTGATAGGGCACAACTGCTGATACTTCCCCCTCTCCCAAAATTGGTGTGTTAAGTCATTTAATACAATTCTTTGCTAATACAGAATTATTCCCTTAAAGGTTAAGAGTGAATTATACTGCCAAAAGATTTATGAGAAGATTGCACAGTACCTGTGGCTACTAGATTCTTAACTGGTGTAAAGTGGTGTAACTCCATGGGACAACACCAATTTACACCAGCTGAGGATCTCGCTCCTAGCTCCCAACTACTACGTACATGTACATTTTCACCTTTAATATCTAAACTCTTCCTTCTAGAATCAAAAATATCTCAAAAATATGATTGTGCTTCCTTCTAAGGAGCGAGAGTCCCTTTATTGATTTTTTTTTTTGAGAGGGCCATTCATACTTTTACTGCAATAACAGTTCCAAAGTCCATGAAATGTTGATGGGCTTTATTTCCCCCAGAAGACTGGTCTCTGTTTTAGAATGTGGTGAAGAAGAATATTAAAGAGAATCCCAATTTTCATCAAGTCTCTGCTTCGTATTTAAAAAGGGCTTTAGAAGTGATCTGGGCAATTACAGACCAGAAAGTCTAATGTCAGTACCGGGCAAATTAGTTGAAACAATAGCAAAGAATAAAATTGCTAGGCACCTAGAAGAACATGAAGTGTTGGGCAAAAGTCAACATGGTTTCTATAAAAAGAAGTCATGTCTTACTAACCTATTAGAGTTCTTTGAAGGGGTCAACAAACATGTGGACAAGGTGGATCCAGTGGATATAGTCTATTAGATTTCCAGAAAACCTTTGACGAGGTCCCTCACCAAAGGCTCTTACATAAATTAAGTCATCATGGAATAAGAGGGAAGATCCTTTCATGGATTGAGAACTGGTTAAAAGACAGGGAACAAAGGGTAGGAATAAATAGTAAATTCTCAGAATGGAGAGGGGTAACTAGGGCTGTTCCCCAAGGGTCAGTCCTAGGATCAATCCTATTCAACTTATTCATAAATGATTTGGAGAAAGGAGTAATCAGTGGGGTGGCAAAGTTTGCAGATGATGCTAAATTGCTCGAGATTGTTAACACCAAAGCAAACTGTGAAGAACTTCAAAAAGATCTCACAAAACTAAGTGACTGGGCAACAAAATGGCAAATGAAATGTAATTTGGCATATGTGGATAAATGTAAAGTAATGCACATTGGGAAAAATAATCCTAACTATACATACAATATGATGGAGGCTAATTTAGCTACAACTAATCAGGAAAAAGATCTTGGAGTCATTGTGGCTAGTTCTCTGAATACATCCACGCAGTGTGCAGCTGCAGTCAAAAAAGCAAACAGGATGTTAGGAATCATTAAAAAAGGGATAGAGAATAAGACAGAGAATATCTTATTGCCCTTATATAAATCCATGGTACGCCCGCATCTTGAATACTGCGTACAGATGTGGTCTTCTTATCTCAAAGGATATACTGATCTAGAGAAAAGGTTCAGAGAAGGGCAACTAAAATGATTGGGGGTTTGGAATAGGACCCATATGAGGTGAGATTAAAGAGGCTAGGACTTTTCAGTTTGGAAAAGAGGAGACTAAGGGGGGATATGATAGAGGTATATAAAATCATGAGTGGTGTGGAGAAAGTGAAGAAGGAAAAGTTAATTTGTTCCCATAATATAAGAACCAGGGGCCACCAAAAGATATTAATGGGCAGCAGGTTTTAAACAAATAAAAGGAAGTTCTTCACACAGCGCACAGTCAACCTGTGGAACTCCATGCCTGAGGAGGTTAGGACTATAACAAAGTTTAAAAGAGAACTGGATAAATTCATGGAGGTTAAGTCCATTAATGGCTATTAACCAGCATGGGTAAGGAATGGTGTCCCTAGCCTCTCTTTGTCAGAGGTTGGTGATGTAGGCAGGCAAGAGATCACTTGATCATTACCTGTTAGGTTCACTCGCTCTGGGGCACCTGGTATTCGCCCCTGTCGGTAGACAGGCTACTGGGCTGAATGGACCTTTTGGTCTAACCCTGTATGGCAATTCTTATGTTCCTTCTCCCCATTCTCTCTCTCTCATGCGCACAATTGATTCTTTTTCAGCTTCTAAAAAGTTAAATTAGAACAAATTATTAGGAATATACCCTTGGTTCCTCTGAGTTTTGCAGAACAAAATGTTGAGTTTAGAATATTTATTAAAAAAAAATTAGACCAGAATGGCCTTTCTGTTTATTTTTTGCAAGCCTGGGAGGTAGCCCATGTTTTTTAAAATATTTTTTTCTTTTCATGTGCTATGGAAAATCTAAATAACCACTCACTGTACTTAATGTATACCCCTTTAATGATAAATTGTCTCCAGAATCATGGAGGGGGAAAAATCTAACAATTAAACACTTTTTAGGAAACAAGAATTGTAGAAATAACAGCTCTGTCATACCAGACCTCATTAGAGTCATGAACTCACTGTGGTATTTAACAATTTCCAAGAAGTAGGCCATAATTCATAAATTAGTGTAATACACTACATACTTAGTTTCTAAAATAGCACTGTTGATAGCAGCAGCAGCATACAATCCCTGGTTTATCGAGATCCTTTTTTAAAGAGTCAAACCTAGGAGCTGGAAAATACAAGCACAAATAAAAATTAAAAAGGGATGGGCTTTATAGCCACTATATATTATTTGGAAAATATGTATCATTCCAAAACCAAAAATCTTCATTTCAAAAACCAGTCAAGGTTGATAAATGACAACAGTGTACTTATGTATCACATCATTTGCAAAATGCAAGCACTTAAAAGCAAAGAAATGTATAGTTAGAGACATCATACATCTTATTCTGGACAAATAATAAATATAGACACATTGAGACACTGGTCACTTAAGGCTGCTTCGTGCTGTTCTAGCACCTTAATTTAACCAATTTAACCGCATATGGTAATCCTTCTGTAGTGTAATGGCTCCTATGCCAATCCTCCTCCTGGTCCCCTGGATGCTGAAATGACTCCTTTAGGGCTCCTTATGTCCTCCATGTATAGGAAGAAAGTCATAAAGTAGATCATCTGTAATGCTGCACTCCTCTTCTTTACTCTGAGGACTAGCTCAGTAGTAGGGTGACCATATTTTCCCTAACGGAAAATGAGACACTGCATGGGGCTGAACCAAGGCCCCCCGCCCCAAGGCCTCTCTGCCTCCTGCCCACAGGCCCAGCCTGAAGCCCCCATTTCTCTCCTGTGCATGAGGCTGACACAGGTCCGCCTCCCTTTCCCCCACCTGCCCAAGGCCCAGCCTTCCCCTCCCCACCACACATGGGATCAGCCCAAGCCCCTCCTGCCTATTCAGGACTAGCATGAGGTCCCCCTCTACCCCCTGCCACCCACCTGAATGGGTCTAGCCCAGCCTGAGCTGCTCTACAGAACCCTCCCTCCACCGCAGGGCTTTTGTTGCTGCTCGCCCCTCCCCCCACTTTTCTTCATGTTCTGCTAGGGGTCACACCCCACTTTTTTTGGCAAAACCAGGCATTTGTCCAGTTTGCTCAAATGGGACAAATGCCCAGTTTTGCCAAAAAAAAGTCAGGATGGCAGGGACAGGGCTTATAAAAGGAACTGTCCTGGTCAAAATGGGACATATGATCACCCTCCTCAGTATCCAGACGGCTGCGGGATCAGGGGCTGCAAAGATGGCTTTTCTAGAGCTGAGTATAGCTTGGCTGGACCAGAGAATCTGGTCCTTTATCCTTAACACATACAAAGAAATGCATAATACATCACAGCATAACCTTAACTCCGACCTATGGATATTTTTGAAAAAATGTTTTGTCATCTTGATTTTAATATCTAAATTAACTGTGCACAGTTGAAATAATTTGTAACAATTTGCTTCACTACAACCTGTTGCCTTCAAATATAGTTGGTACATGAGTTTCCAAGAAAATGTATCTACATGGAAAGTCTAAAGGAAGAGTTATAAGACATTTCAGAACTAGAGCAGTGGTTCTCAACATTTTACTATACGAGGACTCCATCCCCTCTAAGTTCTAGTTAAGAACATCCTTCTGTTTAGCAATATGGAAAGAGCAGAGTGGTTCAGATGCCCTGATACTGTGTGCAACTCCTCCGGGTTGTGAACTCATAAGCTAGAGGAAGACAAATGAACACTTTACAAAAATATGCTAGTCATCATGGTTGTGAGCACTATAATTGAGGGTTTCTGAGTGTATGAAAAGGTGGATGAGACCGCTTACTAGATTAATAGGAGAGGAAAGCCATGTTGGTTATATCTTATGTTTTTAAAAAAGTAATTTTTCACAAGAATTTTTACTTGACCTGTATCCATCATGATAATTTGCCCATTTTTAACACACCCATTCTTCTGAATACTCCAGTAGCTATCGAGACGCGTGTGGTGCTTAATTCATTGAACACTGTGGAACAAGTTAATTTATTACTCTTTCACTACTTCATTAACTGCCTTAGAAAGCACACCTCAGCATTAAAGTACTAAGTGTAAAGCTATTATCTATCTAGTACATTTGATATCGTCTAGATTTTTTTTAAAAAAAGCTAAGTTTTTTCAGAAAGTAATACCTACCACCAAATTACTAGAAAGAATAACTTGGGTATAGCTAAGGTTTGTGGAATTTAAGAAATAATTCTTATGATAATTACCAATTTGGTTTCTGTTATTAGAAAACAAATATTAAGATATATAATTATTTGTATTATATGTAAAATTATTAGGTTTTTGATAAATATGGATAATTAATAATTATCACCATAACAGTTTGTCAAAAATGTATATGTAGATGAAGAATAATAACACTCATTTGCTACATTTCTAATGGCAAAATAACCCCTGTCTTTTTGTTAATCTTTTAATTAAAATTAAGATTTCCAGGAACTGGACTCAGAAATAATTTCTTTGAGAATGAAATATGTTTAAAATATCTCTAAAGCGAAAAAGGAAAAAAAAGATTAAGAGCTGATTTTTCCAATGTTTCACTTGAACTCCTAACCTGTAGGTAAATCTAGAAACCCTGTAGAACAGAAAGGTTTGCAGTTCTTGAATTTAGCTACTGGAAACTGATTTTCCCTACTGCTTATCATTTGGCATCATTAATCTTCATTAAACCAGTTTATCCCATTGAGCTTAAAGTCTCTTTCTTTTTAGAGACTTGAAAATTGAAAAAGACATTTAAAACAAACAAGTCCTGTTTAAGTATTCTGTATCGGTGAAATATAACTCAGCACAGAAACTGCTGATCAAATTCTACAGGGATTTTATCCAGGGCAAGAAAGTACATTATATTTGTTTTATATACAGTACTGCATATCACACCAAACTATATAAATGAAAATCTGTTGCATTGCCTTAAAATGAACTGTCATGCTTAATATAGCTTTATAAATGTTGACACATTTCCTCCACCGCACCTCACCTCCCCAAAATCCCTATGTTAATTGTGAGATTATAATACAAACGTGGAAAAATATGGACATTCATAGTTAAGGATCACTGTTTTTGGTAACTGAAAACCTTCGGGGCAACAGATAAGGTTAACAACCCTGATTTAGGAAAGCACCCCTATTTGAGATAGCACGTAAGCATGTCCTTACGTGCTTTCCTGAATAGAGAGATGGACCTAGGCAGATGTGCTAGTGCTTTTCTGAATTGGGGCCAAAAGTAATGGCCTATCTTCAGTAAAAATACTTATAAGTGGAATCCGTTGCATATACAAAACAATTGCAGTATTCTTTTCGTATCCTCCAGTGGTACTCAGCATTCCAGGGGAAGTCTGAAGGATCTGCCAATTATTTCACAGTTTACATTCCCACATCCCAAGGATCAGGAAAAAGGCCACCATGGTGGCAGAGCAGGATTGGACATAAGTTCCTGAAGATTTAATTAGGAAGGAGGGGAGTGCCTCATGTCATTCAATAGCCGTTCCTCCAACTAAATGGGGCTGACTTGGGGAGCTAAAGGTCAGGGGCCATGTTCTGATCTCTTTTATACTGACACAAATGCAGAGTAATTCCATAGTCTTCAATGGTATCATGACTATGGAACTACAATAACAATTAGAATATATCCAGTGATTAGCACTCATCCACATTTTCGCCCAGTGATCTCAAGGTATTGGTGTAGTTGTGATCTGCATTTGATGCCAGAAGAAATATTCAAATAGATTAGTTTCTCTTTAAGGGTTAAGTTGCTGGGCCTGTTCTTTTATTGCTTTTATTTGCATATCTGGCTGATCCTACATCCATCCAATACAGTCAGTGGGAATGTTGGATGTGTAACATTGGGTCTTGTTTCGGTAAAAGCAAGTTACATATGGGAACAGAGTTTTACAGCTGTGCAAAACTTCAGTTTAAGAAACTCTGCTGTTTTTTGTTCATTCCCTCAGAGTTTCACTTTGAGTTGTCAGGTCTGAACCCAAAATCTCAGAGCAGCTGGAACTACAGTTTCACACCATTTCAAGTTAAAACCATAAATCCCTCCTTAGCATCCATGGAGAGGGAGACTGTTTGTGCAAAACTTGGCCAAAACTCATTGGAAACCTTTGCAAATGTCAGACTCCAGTTTGTACTAAGGTCTTTCTTGGACAAATTCTAACTGACTTCAGTGGAAATTTGACCAAGTAAGGACTTAGAGTGAGAGACTTAAAGAGCTCAGTCTGATTATTTTACCAAAGAAATGAAATGTAATGGCCTGTGGTATACAGGAGGTCAGGCTTGATGATCTAATTTCTAATGGCCCATTCTGACCTTAATATCTGTGAATCTGAATCTTACTGTTCTTTATATCCATGCAGCCAGTAGGAGCAGGCCAAAATCTGGTCCATTATGCTGCATGCTATACTCTTATGTCTAAATACAAATTGCATTTTAAATATCAAGAACTATATTAAGTTGCAAATTACAATCCAGAAACTGCTTGCTTTTTCAGGCCCTCCAGGGAAACGAGGTAAGAGAGGCAGAAGAGGAGAGACTGGTAAGTTTTCACTTTTGGAAGCAAGATGTCAGATTTTATTTTGGATGATTGGTTTTCTCTCAGTATTTTGTGCACATATATCTGTTATTCTACTGGATAGATGATAACTCAGCTACTTTATTTTGGTTTGCATTTTTTCTTGGGGGCAAAGGAATGCACCTAGCATGCCTTATTTTTGCTCTTTGTTGTCTGTGAACTATAGGAAGAAAAGATCTATAAAAGAAAATTCTGATAGAAGTTTTGTGATCCTTGGCATATAACTCGTAGCCTTCTAAATTGCTTTCAATCTCACATAGTAATTAAATTGTAGGCATGTTTCACAATATTTGATGCATCTATAGACCTTTTAGTAGTTTTTGTAATTTCTGACATAAAAGATGTTGGTAATAAAACTGGTTATTGATAATTCTGAAATAATTTCAGCACTCTGAGTCATCTCTTGTTTACACCTGTGCACATCTGCATAATTCAATTGAAGTAAATAATGTTAAAAAGGTATAGATGAGTATAAAATCAAGCCCTTTGTGTTTAGAACAGATCATGTCATGAAGAAAAGGGAACATGTATTATGTGAACAATCATGGAGATAATGTCTAAATAGACTCATCTTTGTAAAAATAAGCTGTTGGTTATCAGGAACTTGTAGCATTTAGGATCCTTTTGAATTAAAATCCAGTCTGTGTTTGGCTGTAACTGTGGCTGAAAATTTGCAAATGCCAAACATATATAAAGAGAGGCTTTTCCTTTGTGTGGAAACTACACTTGGGACTTGATCTTCCCAAGTGTTGAGCACCTTCAGCTCCTCTTAACATCAGTGGGAGATAACGGCACTGATTACCTTGCAGGATTCAGCTCTTTGTCAGGATGGTGTTTCTAGAAGTGGCATCAGAAAAATGGGCATTTCAGATCCACCTGGTTATATTAGGTATTTTTGGTTATCTGTGAATTAATCTGGCAGATTAGGAGAAACCTACAATCTGGTTGATTCCCATGAATCTTAGTTCACAGTAATCTGTTATTTTGTCCTTTAGGTAGTTATAAATTAGAACTTTATTTTGTTCTTAGAAAATGATTTCCTTCTTTTTCTTGGATAGCTAAAATAAAGCCAAACTCTGATAAAATTAGATCAACTAACTTTGATAGGTTAATCAGTTTATGATACTTGCTGGAGAGAAAAAAATTACAATAATAGCGGGAATTGTTCAAGTTGAATTAGGCTTTACAAATGATCTTGACAATTCTAATGAACTTGGCAGCTATCCTTGCAGTATGCTTGACTTTTTGTTTTACACATCAGATAAACACACATTAAGATATTAGCAAAGGAAATTGATCTCTTTCCTTTAGAAACAGATCCTGCACATTAAAATGCTATTTGGAAATGTTTACCAATATAAAGAAATTACCTTAGTTACTAGACAATAAAATCACATTGTTAAAAACAAAAGCCTGACAATATCAAACACAGACTGAAAATACAGCTGTTGCTATTTTATGCCCCTTTTGCACCTCACTTTATGCAGAAGTCAGAGGGAGGCATGAGAGCTAATGAAAAGCCATTGATTTGGGAGCTGCAGCTGCTCCACTTAATAAGAGTGAAATATTAGATTTGATTTGCAGCTCTTTGATAATGTTCTCAAGAACTGCTGTACTAAAGCCTTTGAATCTAAATAATTGGAAAAATGTGCAAATATCACTTCACAAAGTGTGATATTTTAATAGGGAGCATTTTATAAGTGGGTCTTGAAAAAAGACATTGATGAAAGGAAATTTCTGTAGAGTCAGGTGATCACTGGAACTTCTCCTTATTGGCAAAGGAAGAAGGTAAGAATATCTAGACGGAAGTATTTCTGTCTTAATGCCAAGGGGTTAAATGCCAAGGTTAAAAAAAAATATTGTGTAATTTTGCAGACAAGATGTAATTTAATTCCCAGTTGCATGGCTAATTGAAACTGGTTGATACAAAATATATGCACATGTGAAGTCTGAGAAAACAAATTGTATTCCATGGTTAATATTTTTTTGGCCTACCATGAGACTGCATGAAAATAAATGAAGAATAATTAACATGATATTGTATGAAATGGGTGAAGAATATTTAATTATTCAGCAAAGAAACTGCATATATTCAAGTCTTTGGCATCACTACTAGCCTCAAAGAACCACTGACAAAAAATATTGTTAAAAACCAAAATCTAGACAGTATGTTGATTATACTCATTTATAATCATGTGGTGTCATTTTTGGCTTCTTGCATATGAATCTTTCTTACTAACTACATAAACTTATATACTCTTTTTTTCTCTTTTTTTTTCCCCCCACAGGACCTCCTGTAAGTACAGTTGATACACTGTTGGGTCTCCCAGGTTAACCAGGGTCAGGCAGAAATGGGTTTTAGACCCTATTTAAGTAATCTCCATGGTGAACGATTATATTTGATCCAGAGGAAATTTACAGTTATTGTTAGTACAGTGTAAACTTTTACTACTTTTGCTGCAGTTGAATGATTTGTTTGGAAACTATTTTTTTTTAAACAAACCTTTGAAAACAGTAAAACTTTACCTCGGCCCTACAGATAGCATTTTTGGATCAGAATAGCATGTAAGTATATTCTGTTCATTTTGTCTGCCAGTTATTAATGTCTGTTCGGTGTCGTTTAGAAATGTTAATCAGTAAGTGTGCCAGAAGGCTGACCCTTAGAACCATAGGAAATGATTCAGCAATCTTTACTTGCACTGAGTAGTAACTTGTTCAGGTAAAATAAGCTCCTTTTCATTATGTGTATATATAGTGCCTGTGGCAATAGAGCCCTTATCCAGACTGCAACCACTAGATGCTGTTGTAATGCAAATAGTAAAAAATAATACTCCGTTTAAGCAAGAGTGGTAATTCTGGCCATAAATTTATTTCTGTTAAAGTAATTCCATTTTTTCCTGTCCACACCTTTCCAGACTTGTCACACTACTTTTCCTATGTATAGTATTTAAAATATGTATCTAAAGTATTCATATTTGTTAACTATACTATCTGCAGATAACAATGCAATCATGGGAATAATATCTCCTGTAAAGCTATTTTAGGAGACTTGCTCTTTTCTTTCCTTGGCTTTGTCATTGGTTGGCATTTCTAGTCTTATTTTCATGACCAGATCATCTTGTCAGTTGAGTGGCATATGTATTTTAGAATAAGTAATATCTTGAATTTCTGTTGTCTGACACAATCATTTTAGTGTTAACTGTAACTACTGAGTTGTAATGCTACAGGAAACATTTTAACTTCTAAATTCTCAAAATGCTCAGTGGCTTACATTGGCACACTCATCTGACAGGCTATCAGTGAAAGAGCAGGCTTAATGCACACTAGTATTCTTTAAATGAAGGAAATGCTGATTTCCTAAATATGTTTTGCAGTCTCTTCTCACAAAATGCAAAGATCAAGCATTAATCAGGGTATAAATGATTTTCCTACAGCAAGAGAATTTTGATAGTGAAAGCAGATAGTGATTTCTGAGTATGCAAATCTTTAGTCCTTGACATCATCTCCCTACTGTTTTAGCACAGTTCCATTTAATAAAAATAAAATAAAAAAAAGTAAAGCCATACATTAATATAACCCATATTTTGCTCCAAGGACTGTAGGTAAAGCAGAGCCATACATTAATATAACCCATAGTTTGCTCCAAGGACTATGGATAAAGTTTTCAAAAACATTTAACTGATTTAGGAGCCTAAGCTCTATTTTTAAAAGTAACTTGAGCACATAGGAGTGACTTCCAATGAGACTTAGGCCTTGTCTACACTACTGGCTGGATCAGTGGGTAGAGATCCATCTATTGGGGATTGAATTATTGCGCCTCGTCAGGATGCGATAAATCGATCTCCGGAGGCACTCCCATCGACTTCAGAATTCCAGCTCGCCAAAAGGCACAAGGCAGAGTCGATGGGGGAGTCCGCTGCTGCCGGAAGGATGGCAGGTAAGTCGCCCTAAAATGTGTCCACTTCAGCTGCGCTGTTCACGTAGCTGAAGTTGTGAATCTTAGGTTGACCCTCTCTGCTAGTGTAGATCAGGCCCTATTCTCTGAAGGATGGAATTTTCAAAAGCACTTAAATCCCATTTTCAAAAGTGATTTAAAAGCCTAAGTCTCATTGGGACTCAGTGGACTTTGGCTCTCAAGTGCCTAAATCACTTCTGAAAATGTTTTACTCTAGCTTTGACCCTGTGAACATAGTGGTAACCCTTAAAAACTATACCCTGGTTATCACCTGGAATCCCACAGTAGTTCTCTATATTTAGAATAGTGAATAGTTATGATACCATAATGTAGTAGCTGCAGGTGGCTATTGCATCTTCAAAGGTGACCACTGAAATTTTAGCTGCCTTTTTCTACCTATAACCAGTACGTCAGGATGACAATTCCAGTCCTGTGGGGATTTTTTTTATGACCTAATAGAACTTTCTACGATTTCTTCCTTGACACTGACATACTATAGACAGCACACCTTCCATCTGTCTTATTCCTTTTCTGCCATGTGCTGCCCCTCAGTCTATGTATATAACTCCTACTGATAGCAAGAGTTCCATCAAGGATCAAAGGCGAAAAGTGGCCCTTTTGTTAGTTATTTTTAATGTTGACTGTTTTATCTTGAATAATGTGTCTTTCAAAAATATTGTTCACTGTATATATATCTATGCCATAACTTGTTCATTGGTAAAATATTATCAAGTGTAGAGGATGAATGGCTATTTGAATTTAAATTTTCCATTCATGTACTGCACATGTTGGTAATGTCACATGTCATGAATATGTTCTTAATGTGTCATACCCATTTCATCTCATTCAACGAGGGTCAACCAGGGCGAAATGGCTATCCGGTAACTGCTCTATCATATATTTGAGAGCTTTTTTTCAGAATCTTTCTTTTCTTTTTTTGTCTTTTTGTTTGTTTCTGCCTTATTAACCTTCACATGAACTAGAGGAAATTCACCCTTCCCTGATGTTTTCCAAGTGCCTATAGAGCATAAGGCTTTTTTAGTTTTTAAATGTTTGCTTCTTCATGTAGCAGTTCATTATAAATGGTCTAGTGAGATGGACAGATGTTTTGTTTGTTTGAACGTGTGTATCCTGCGCGCACACAGATAAATTTTTCACCGTAACTTTAAATGTTACTTAAACTGGACTCTGCATATCAGTTTTCTCTGTCAGAAAGCTATGCAGTTGGCATGTTGAATCTACAAATCCTCCGCTTGCATTGTATTCTTTCCTTTTGGCTGCTTAGTTCTATGCATCTTGAGCAAAGTAATTGCTAATTTGAGGGTCTTAGCAGTTGCTTGCAAAGCCTATAATAGAGCAATTTTATGATAATGTATATAATTCACTTTTGTGTCATCTTCATTTATATGTTTATGGCTTTCTGTCTAAAAAATAGAAATGTATGAAATAATGCATCTTTTTGGAAAAGCACCTGTCAGGATTGCCTCCCCACTCTGAACTCTAGGGTACAGATGTGGGGACCCGCATGAAAAAAGAAATACCGCCCCCCCATAAGCTTATTTTACCAGCTTGGGTTAAAATATTTTTCCCCAGAACACAAATTCTTCTGTATCTGGACCTGGTACGCTGCCACCACCAAACTAGGTCTAGGGTAGTTTGGGACCCTTCTTTCCCTTTCCACTAACCCCACCCCCAAACTTCTTCCTTCCCTGGAAAGCTTGAGAGAATAAAAAACCCAAACTTTGCCTGATCCTGCGAGACGTGCCCGATCCAAAACCAGGATCTTACACAATGGAAAACAAGCAGTCAGTTTCTTAAAAGAGAGATTTTAATAAAAGAAAAAAAGAAAGGAATTAAATCCCTTATAACCATCAATAGAACAACATCTACCATAATCAACAAAAGGATTCAGAAACCAAACCTCTCCCCCGAGGCAATTTTCTCCCACAGTTGATATCTCTGCTGAAGCTTACAATATCAAGAAGCACCCAGCCAACACTCACCACTGAGAACCCTCCAAGTGATAAAAAGAAGGTAAACTTACTGACTACAGTACTTGATAGAATCTTATAGTTATAGTGAAAGACATAGCTGTGTTCATCCCATAGCCGAGGTGAACAGAGAGAGACCCAGAGAGAAACTGAAACTTAAAATCCTTTGTCTCCTGAGGAATTTCTCATTGGTCAGTTGTCCACCTCTCAGGTTACCTTTAGCTTAACCCCTTACAGGTAAACAATAATTCTAGGCTACTTCACACTTATGACAGCACCAATAAGAATTTTAGGAAATAACCAGTCAGAAGCACAAGCTTGAGTTATACTGTCAGCTTTGTGGGATCCAGTTGACTCCAGTATCAGACATATTTTTGAAACCGAGTTACAAAAGATATTATTGGATAAATCTGAGAGAGAATATAATTGCAGAACACAGTAATTGTTTGAGACTAGTTCTGATCTTATGTTAAGCACTTACTGGTAGTTTGGGGCCTTCAAAACTTTGGTTTGCATGTTCAAATCAGGAAGCTAGATGTCTGATTGCTTAGTATGTGTTAACAATTACTGTGTGTGTATGCAAACCACAGCATTGGGGCACTCCAAATTAGAGGTCAGGTGGAAGCCACTATGCAAATCTGTCCCTAAACATCTTCAGTTTATCTGCTTAGGGCAGGGCAGAAGGAGTGTGTGTGTGGAAACACCAGCCCAACCCTATCAGTAGTTCAAAGGCAGCATTGTGGTGAAATAGCCAAAAAAACAATAGAGCAGAATTGCATCTAAAGAACATGGACATGCTGAAACTCTGTTATAGTCAAATACTATAGCATGAGAGACCTAAATTGCTTCAGAGTACAAATTACAATTACATTCATAATGTTTAGACCAAAGTTTTTCTGTGTTGGGGAAAAAATATTTGACAGTAAATCTCTTCTACCTCATGCCTACATGTTCCGATTACAGAGGATGGTGTTTCCAAAGAACCCCAGAGAGCTAGACTCCCCACCATATGGAAATTCCATAGGAACTGGGTACCTAGCTCCAGCCTGAATCGTAATTATCATTGATGCATGGTGAGGATAGTGTCAGAAGCAGAAAGAAGCCTGATTAAACTTTTATTGCTTGGTTTGCAATGTAAACTGAGAAGACTTGATCTGCAGATAATTAATTTGTTGAAATGATGGTTACTGGCATTTGGCCATAGAGTTTTCAACTGTAAGCGTATTTAGAGCCCGAGAGCCCAATCTTCGGTTCCACTCCATCTACTTTGAGCCCTAGGATCCAGGGCCTACAAAAGCTTCTAAAAGCTACTTTGTGTCCTCCACCCAGGCTTCTGAACATGGCTTGGATGGACCAGAGTTCCTCAAAGACTACATGGTAAAAATTAGAACGGAAGTAATGCTCAATGTCATTTTTGCCATTATATAATTAAATGCATGGAGTTATCAGTTGCATCACCTGGGGCAGATTGTTGATTTTATATCCACAAACGTGTGTGTGTGTGTGTGTGTGTGTGTGAAAGGAACAGAGAGTGATGTTGTAAAGTGCTTAGCATTGACCTAACTCTGCTACCACTTAATTGGAGTTATGGGAAGAATATGGCCCTAATTAACAAAAGCCATATTCTGACTGGTTGATTGGCCCTTTTTGGTGAAGTTACAGTCACCTACTAACTTTTTTCTCCTGAATGGAATTTAATAACAAATGAGATACATTTTAAGTTTTTATACCATCCTGTGCAATTCTATAGCAGGGATCTCATTCTTTGTTAAATTCAGCAGGTATTTTGGAACCCTATTTGATTCCTTATTACTTTTATCATAGTTAAGTTTTGTAGGAGATACTTCCTAACTCATCTTGTCTGTCTATGTACTTATATGGTCCCCTTCTCCTTAGTATCTCAGGGCCTCTATGGTACTGGAGTGCAAAGTTCTCCCTGAAGAATTTCCCTGGCATTGTTCCAGGAGAAGAGAGAAGAGTTATGGGGTTTCTCCTATGCTCTCTCATGACATCAAACCCCATCCCCCCCACCAAACCTGCTGATGCCACAAGATCTCTGAGACATAGCCTGTTACACTACAAAGTTAGATGGTGTAAATCCACTTGTGTTGACCATTATGTGTTTTCTCTTGCTGAATAAGCAACCCGTTACAGCGAGGCATTAACACCACCACTTCCCGAAATGATGAGGGGCCATGGTTGACTGACTTAGGTCGATGCAGTGTGAGTGTAGACACTGCATTGGTTGTGTTGACCCTAAAAGTTTTCCAGCTGGTGTCCTCAATGCCCACAACAGTGACTGCTCTGTTTACAATTTTGAATTCCAATGCCCAGTATTCACAGAGACCAACAGTGCACCATTTCACTTTAAAACCCCAAGTGTTTTTGAAATGCCTTTTCTTGAGTGCCTAACTTAGTTAGCACAGCTAGCACCTCACCTTTGTCATATTCATCCCACTGTCCAACTGACTATACCAACTCCACGCACACAGATTGCTACTAGACATGCTGCTGCCTGAAATAGTCAAGAAATCTTGGTTTTCCCTGGAATGTTGGGGAGAGAGGCTGTGCAACCACAACTATGGACCAGCTGTAGAAATATTGACAAGGAGCATGGGGGATGCTGGTAAAGGGGCATGATAGAGATATGCAGCACCTCTGTGTGAAAGCAAAGGAACTATGCCAGGGCAATCACAATGTGTGAGAGGGCAACATGATCCAGTGCTGCCCGGCAGCCCTGTTGCTTCTACTATGAGCTGCATGCCAGACTTGGCAGTGGCCCCAACAACATCCCACAGACCACTGTAGATATCTTAAAAGAGCCCGACGCCCCTGCCATGAACAGCGAGGAGGTGTGTGGGGAGGGAGACGCAGTAGGAGACTGAAACCATGCAGAGAGCCAGGAATGGGTTGACGCTCCACAGGAATCTATCCAATCCAGCCAGATGTGAGCAGATGAGCCTACTCATAAAGAGGAAAGAAGCTCAGGTAAGTGTGTGTGTGCATAATTTCTTGTAATGTTTTGAGGCTTTTCTTTTCCCTCGAACCTCATTTCCCTCTCTCCTTCTCACCCCCAGGGGATGGGGGGGGGGGGAGGGAGAGGCCCGCTTTCTGTGGGGATAGCACAAGAGGTAGGATAATTCCTCCCTACTCTTTTCATAAACATCCCTAAAAGTCTCATTCTGCACCAGCTCAGCTGGCAGATGAATCCTTCCTTGGTGCTTTCGAGGTGACCACAGTGTCCAGCTTCATGTGACCTGCAAAGCAAGGGGTAGGCTGGATCCCCTAGAATCACTACTGACATTTCCTTGTCTCCAGTGGTGATGTACCTCCATGCAGGTTTTTGAAAAGTATTGGTGTCCTTAAAGATGCAAGCATCATGCACTTTCTTTAACCAGCCCACACTGATATCAGTGAAGAGCCTCCAGTGATCCACTAGCGCTTACATAACCACAGAAAAGTATCCTTTTCTGGTGATGTACTCAATATGAAGTTGGGCTGTTGCCCCACCACAGTTTGGGAACCCTGTTGCTGAAAATCCACCGATTAACTCCTGCAAGTTACTGACCATCACAGGCCTCTGTAGCAGGAGATGTTCAATGGCCTTACTTATGCACTTGGGTCACAACAACCCCCACTGTGGATTTTCCATCTCCAAAATGATTGCCTATTGACAGGCATAGGTGTTGCAAACTTCCAGAACATGATCACCACTGGCTTTTTCGCTATATTGGTCCCGGAATTGAAGCTTTACCCTGTGGAGCTGCTCTGCGAATGCTAGCAGCAACCTGGCATTTTTTTCACTCTGTCCATCAGCATCCAGTTATTGACCTTGAACATCTCTTCATTGTCCTCCTCGCCATCCCAACTGTAGCAGAGATCTGCAAATAATGGTGAATAACGTGTCCTGTAACACAGTGCACATGAGAATTGTGGTGAGTTCCGAAGGGTCTATGCTTTTGCCAGAGAGATGTCAGAGACTGAAAAGTGGTGTGCAGGACTGTGGGAATTTTAAATAATGAGGCAAAAATTAGGGGATGTGGAAAGTATCATGAAATGAAGAAAATGGTGTGTTGGGTTCTTTACCTGTAGCTCCCTGAAATCCCTGGACAAAGAACTTCAAAAATATCCCATAAGGCATTGTGCTAGACAGAGGCACAGTGTAGACTGGGATACTTACTCATGGTACACCACACTTTACACTGGTGCAGACATTTCTACTCAGTACGCACAGTGCTGATGCAAGCAGCCAATTTTGCATGCACCTGAGTGTGGAGGCTTTGCATCAACTGAAAACTGTAATGTAGCTATGGTCTGACTCTCAGCTCCCTACCCTACTTAAATGTCGTAACATGTCCCTTCGCCTTAAAGTGTGGGTGAGTTCCCACACAGCAGAATGGAAACGTACCTAACTTAATTGTTCATCTCCTGTTATTGTCATTTGTGGTTTGAGGAAATTTGGATATTATCATTTTTCCAAACTCCAACTCCATACCCTTGGGGTTTTCACTGGTCACTAATTAATACCCTTGAAAACTGTCAAATATATATTGAACCACGAACATTGTAGCTGACATACTGGCATAGTTTTCATTTCCCATCAGCGCTGAGGTTGGAGTGACAAAATTTCCATAAGCATCAGTCCAGCTATAATTCCCTCTAGGTTACAGGACAACTTTAACATTACGCTTCTGGTTTTCCCGCTCTAGTTAGAAATAACATCCACAACTGCAGTACTATAAGATGGGGGACCATGTCCTGTTGAGAGGTTGCAAGTAGGTGTCAGGAGGCTGTGTCCACCCTGGCCTTCCCTCAATGTTAAACGGGAAGGGGACCATAGCTATATGGGAGATGGGTTTTTGGAGGGTCCAGGTATGCAAAATGTTGAGAACCACTGCTAAAAGTGCCCAGAGAGGAAAATAATGTTTCAGTATTTCTCTGAGAACGTGACAGCACTTATTATGTAACCTGTTTCATTGTTCCCCCTGTAGAGGCAGTGAATTAGAGCTAAATTGCGCTATGTAGGCCCAGCCCATACTAAGGGGTCCCGTAGAGCCGTTCTGCTCCAGAGGGAGAACTGGAAAGAATTCTGCACAGAAAGAAAGAATGCCTCCTGGAGCTCAGGGACAGACTGTGTTTATGCATTGTGCAGCCCCTAGGCAATAGAGAAGAAGCAGCCTCATATTCCACAGAATGTGAGGGTTGTAATTCTTTCCAGAGCTTACAAAGAGGATGATACATCCTCCCCCACAGAACAACCACAGAATGTGGACCTTAGTTTCCCCGTTTGTCTGTGTGAGTCTTTCACACACCAATGGGGGGAAGAAAAATATTTTTAAAATATTGTAAAGTGATTCAAAAAACACAGATATTGACAGTGGGACTTGGGGGCAGCAGTGCAGTAACAGGAAACAACTTTTCATACAGTTTTGTTTTAGTCTGCTTAGATTTAGAGTTGCTGCTGTCCCTGGAAAACTTTGCATAAGAGACCATCAGGCTATTTGTAAAGTCAGGAGAGGACCAGAATAAGCTCTTTTAGTTTTGATTATTATTTTAAATATTTTTGTACTTTTCTAACTAAGAAATGCCTGTGGACTTTTAAAAAAGAAACTAAATTAAATTAGTACCATAAAGTAGTTTTTTCAGGGTTTCCTCTGGAATCCCCTTATTTCCCCAATTCTGTTCTCCCCCACAACAGTGACTGTAGAAAATAGCCTGGTGAGATCCCATACTTATATTACCTCATTGACTTCCACATCAAATTTGCTCACATACCTCTCACTCCCCACCCCTCAACAACAACAAAAAATTAACAGCAAATTCATAAGGGAATAAGAAAGTGAAGATGGGTCTGGCTGACGCATCGCCATCAATGACCCTGATCCAGTTGAAGTGTGTTATGGGTGAAACTGAGGTGTCAGACTTCTAATGCTGCTGAGGTGGGTTGTGGTTCCTGATGATTTTATGTGAACCAGAAAGAACACAGCTTGGCTTTCAGATACCAGGATGAATTTGCAGGGCTGGCAGTTAGAAATAACATATCTTCCCTTGCACTGTAACTGAGTACATTTGATCTGGAAATCATTGAGACACAATAAATGTGGAACACCTCCTCCCCCTCCCCCTGGTGCCATTTTTATGGAGTTGCTTCTCGTAAAGGAGCCGCACTTTGTGATGCCTCAGTTTATGCAGCCTAAAATCACACTGAGTTTTCTTGCTGCCATATCATATTTCAAGTTCATGTATAATTTACTGTCCACTGTGGCTCCTAGGTCTTTTTGGCTTCACTGTTTTTCAAGTTTTTCCCTCCCATTGAAGATCTGTGTTTTGGATGATTCTTCCCCAGACGTTCCAGACTTCCTCCCACTGAATCATGTTCATGAAGGGGCCAAATCCTGGTTCCTGTGCACACCTCCAACTTAACTGGCTATATGCAAGGAGGCAGGAAAGATGGAACCCTCCATCTCAAACCCAGCACAGCATAAGGAACACTTTAGCCAGTGTATCCAAAATTCCCAAACTTTGTGCCCCTTTCCATGGGCCTGATGCAGAAGTATGCTACTCAGGGGGTGCATCCCAAGTACCCCCTTTGTACCGTAGCTTTCCCTCCAGAGCAGGAGAAGTGATGATTCTGCTGCATCCCAAGGTCCTGCCACCTATGAGAATTTGGCCAATGGTTTCGTAGTTCCATAAGATGTGTTAAGAAATGTGATATCTTCCTGTGCATCTCATTCCTTACTATCTTGCCTGGAGGTTGCTGCTGATTCCTGATACCAAATATCCTTATTCCCTTTGTTCTCAAGCAGACCCAGGATCGCTACTCTTGTGTTTGATTTCTCTCCTCTCTGTATCATGCAATTTTTCTCTGTGGGCCAGATGCTGCCTTGCCCTAACTCCTGACATATAGTGTTTTGGGAGGGCGTGAAGACCTTCTTTCCCACACCACAAAATTCCAGTCCTTCCTTGAGAGGACCACAGAAGCTTTCTCGACCTGTAGCTCCCTGGGAAAGGTGATAGCAATTGGGGAGAGGGGAGGTGGTGTCCTGATACTGTCCCCCCAGCACTGGCCAGCAGAGCCCACCCCACAAAGGTACGTTGTCTCTGCTCCCAAGAGTTCTGTCACCCAGCAGACCGCTGTGTATGTGTATGTCACCCATCAGACTGCTGGATAGTTATAGCCTCTTGCAAGTGCAATTCGACTGTTTTTACAGAAAAACCGTTGTCCTTGAAAGCCCAGAATAATGCATTTCCTGAAAATGCCTCCAATATTTCATTTATTCAGCCAGATGCTGAACATTTGTGGAAATGTATTATTCAGAATGCCACCCTTACTCACGAGGCTTTACCATAGGCCCGACATTGCCCCCACTGATGTTAATGTCAAAATTCCTATTGATGTGCATAGGTGCAGGATCAACTTCCATGTTTGTACATTGCTTCTTTAGATATCTTTAGCTAAAAAGATGGTGTAAGAAGGTAGTCCCAGCTGGAGTGCCTTGCTGCAGCATGAGAGGCATGCCTGCCTCAGTTTCCTCTCTCTTGTAGCCCATGGACTTTATGCCACACACTCGTGCTTGAATAATGCCACTCTTGGGAACCAGATTATTACAAAACATAATGTAAATGGTCTGTTAAGAAAAGTTCCAAAACATAGTCCATATGATCCCCACTGCATGTAGTCTTTAAAATTCTGCTCTTCCCACTGGGAACCACTCCCCACGTCTCTGTTGGGGGTGCATCCTCACCATACTCTGGTGTCTTCCATCAAACCTAGATTCCTTGCCCATCCTCCTCTTCCACTATAAGAGGATAACCAGTCCAGACCTTCCAGCTGGAGTGTAACTCCATTCTTCCCAGCAGGAATCTCCACAGCTTCTGTGCTGGGAAATCATTCTCTCCCTGGTCTTCTCTGTTCCCTTTGGTCCAGCTCTCCAGCATGGAAACATCAGTTGGTAAGTCCTTCTGCCATTAACCTTCTACAGCCCTTGTTTTCAGCTCTCTGCCTTAGAACCCATAGGCATCTCCCTCTTCTGTTCCTCTTGCCTTTAACCCTCTGGCCCTGGCTCAGGGAGGTCAGCAGCAAACTACTCTTGCTGCTCTTCTTGCCTTCAGTCTTCCCACAGGAGACACCCTCTGGCTCTGAGAGCTCTCCTCTTCCCAGCACCCCTTACTCACCAGGTCTCTCTTCCTCTAGAACCCAGACACCCTCTTTTAAACTCAATTGAAGTGAGCTCAATTGGAGTGGCATTTTCCCCCTGCTCTCTCTTAAAGGAGCCAGTCACCCTGTGACAGATGGCCTTCCTTGCTATGTTGATGCTTTCATCAACTAATTCACCCTGCTCAACATTGATACATTTGGAAGTGCAACTCTTGGGAATATCATTCAACACTGCTCTGCATACTAACTGAGAAGTTGCTGAAGCTATCAAAATATCCAATGTACCCTTCAGTCTGCAAATATTTCTGAATTTGTTCAGCCCATCTCTAGTAAACATCATCTTGGTTTTTTCATTGTCAATTATAAATGGGTATAAAAAGAACTGTTTCCAAAAGTGAGGTGGGTTTTATTTTTCTTTTGTTTTTTTGCCAAATTTCAGTCCTGGCTCTAATTTGACAACTGAGTTAATATATGAACCACTAAAAATACAGGATTATAATGGGGAAAACTTGTCATATCTTCCATTGTGGTAGAGCTAGTGGTTGCCTATTTGTTGTGTTGTAAAGAGGCCACATGTGACTTTTTTTGTTGTTGTTGTTTGTTTGTTCTATTCTCTCAATGCCTAGGCACTGTCAAGGTTAAAATTCTATTACTTGATGTATGTTAGTAATTCAAAATTGTCCTTGCACCTCTTGGTCACATGGCAGCAATTGTGTATTGTAGTGCAGGTTACAGTGATTTTCTGCAAGGTATATCACCCAAGATTCATCTAGATGTTAATATTCCCTTTTGATCTCTGAATCAATAGCTGTAATAGACAGGAACTGTCTGTTTACATGGTTAACATCTAGCAAGATATAAGTAAACATATACAATTAGTATCACCTCTAATTCTCTAACAATACAGGTTTGCATTTCAACATTCTAGCCTTTCTAACATGGAATAGCTCTAATTACCATTTGCATACTTTTCTAACATGTCCCTAAAGGTTGAATTTGGGTCATTTATCCTGCAGGATCCTTAACTCTTTCTGGCCATGTGTCACATGGGTATCAGTTATTCTCTATGCCCACTGAAGGCAAGACAAAAAATAATGGTCTTAATCCGCAGTATAGGATATTTAAGTTAGATATTAAGGAAAACTTCTTAACTGTAAGTATATTTAAGTACTCAAATAACTTATTATGGGAGGTTGTGCAATCCTCATCCTCACAGGTTTTGAAGAACAGGTTAGACAAACACCTGTCAGGGATGGTCTAGGTGTACTTGGTCCTGCCTCAGTTCAGGTGGCTGAACTTGATGACCTATTGAGCTCCTTTCCAGCCCTACATTTCTATAAGTCTTTGATTTGGCATGGTAGCTAGAGCAAGTAGCACCAGCACATATCCTGGGAACAGCTGGATTCCCTAATTTTTCACCATTACTCATTTCTTCTCATCTGTTCCCCTGTCATCTCCTCCTAAGTGTGCTCAGTTTCATCCTGCAGTAATATTACTCATCTCTGCAACAGTTGCTGTATTTGCAGTACCTAGTCAGGGCTTCTCTCTCCCACAGTTGCACAGTAAAGCTGTCTACACTCCCGCAGTCACTATGTCAGTTTCCAGGCCTACCCACTTGGGCTTCTGTCTGATGATTCTTCTCCACATTACAGGATTTCTTCTCAACAGGCTTCTTCACAAGACCACCCTTTCCTCTTGATTTTCAGCCAAGATTATGTCCCGTGCTTGAATTTTTTACATTTACTACTCTGGGCCTTTAGTACTTCAAAATATTGCAAGATAATGCTAATACTCTGATTGCTTCAGAGAAGTGATGGCCACTTCACAACTAATATAAATAGAAAAGCATTTGAGGCCTTTTATGTATTAAGATATTCCCTTAAAACAAAGGTCCAATCTCCCAGTCAAACAACAAAAAGAGAAACTCCAAATTGTTGTACTGTAGCCCACGTATTTAACAAAAGTCAGTCCATAGGGAGAATTAACCAACACTTTACCCTGACCCAGGTGAAATGTAATTCTAATACTTCTTAGATGGACCTTCTTCCTCTTTTGTGTCTGCATTTGTGCTATAGTCCTGCTATAACTGGTCGTCGGCAACAGAACTGGCTGGTTTCGCTGCCCAAGGAGTTATAGGAATTGGAGAGTGTGGAGGGGTAGCATGGCATATGGCTCAGGTCTGTGGCACCGAGTGGCATGGTGTGTAGGGACAAGGGAGTTATTCCACAGGTGTGCAAAAAGGAAGCTTTCTGCCTTTTCCATCCACACATCTATCGAACATCCAGCCCAACAGTAGCCATTGGAGTCAATGGATACAGATCTATGCTTATACCCCATGTAAGCTTGCAACCCTGCCCCATGTCATGTAACTATGACCTGTAAACAAAACTCAGTCTCATGTGTGACACCCTTGTTAAACTAAGTTCTTGGGCTCAGTCCAAGGCCTAAAAGGCTTTCCTATTTATATTAGTTGTGAAGTGGCCGTCACATGAAGCAACCACATTTTTTAGGTAGGTAGCTCTAGACAGGCTCTTGAAAAACCCACATTCCCATGGATAAGGGGTAAACTCTGTGCCCTGGAGAAAGCTTTACTATAGCTCTCTTTCTAGTTGCCACTTTGCCATGGTGTATGAATGATAGGCTTATGGCCTGTATATTCTTAGTATAAAATACCTCTATGCACTCAAAAACTATCCCTAAGTGATAATGCAGTGATTCAGAATTTCTCAGCAATACAATACTAGCAGTACCAGCTTTTTACAACATTCTCAGATGCAGTCCTAGGTATCAGCAGGCCCAAAAGACTGTTAAGTTAACTAACCAAGCAGTACTGTCATGCTATCAGAAATCAGTGATGGTAATGCATTTTCTAAGAAATACTGTAGCTGAAGACATAATGTAAAAGAGAAATCCATCCCTCTGGGCATTTGGATGTTGGAAACTCATAGTCTCAGGTCACTGGTTACACACTTATCCATTTCACCCTGAAGTTATACCCTGCATATTGTTTCAGGAGCCACATGGAGCACAGCTCTACTATATGCAAAGGAGAGGCAGGATTTGTTCCTTGTATATGGACTTCTTAATGCATGCTCTTTAAAGAGGTCTGTAATGTTGCTAGAAAAGATCATGTAAAACAGGTTGCCCAAGAATCAAAAGGTTTAGAATCTCACAGAATTTAAGGCAAGAATTTGGATGAAAAGTGGGTCCCAGTATTTATATACTGGCAAAATACTTCTCTCAGATCCACATTATAGATTTCTGTTGCATATCCACATACAGCAGGCTCCATGACAAACCTACATTTACAGCAACCAATTTACAGTTAATGTTGGCATTGTGTGGGTGGGTAAGGCATAATACAAAAGCCACAGGTAAAGTGAATGCCATGGTGTAGTAAATATCATAACTGTAATAGCAGCCTCTTTACTGAACTCTGGGTAAGGCCAATGAGAATTTGGTACACAGGACTAGTGTTGAATATACAACAGATATGCGATATACTCTTGTAAACAAAAAGTCCACATTTTGTATCAAAGGTGAATTTTATCATTTTCACTATGTGCAATTATTAAAATGACAATTAAAACAACTCTAAATCAGAGTGGTGATTTATGTGGTGATTTCAGAAAAAGGATTTGTGTTGCAATAAATGTGTGTCCTGATTTAAAGCTCAATAAAACTTTCTCATTATATTCAGCTCATTTTCATTTTTACTGTTTCCTTTTGTAAACATCTTTATAAATAAAACAATGAATACGATAAATTAAAATGGTAATAGGCACCTGAAGAGGCATCATTAGCAACTCGGCCATCATTTATCATTTTCTCATTTCCCATGCAGCTTCTTTAAATTAAACTGTGGGGCCCAGTTCTAATGTTAGTCATTGGTAGATAACTCCATTTTTCTGGTAAAATCAATATATGTGCATGGAACTTCATGCAGTAATTCACTTGGCCAGCTAGGCATCTGTATATAATAAGAGCTGAGCATAAGAAGAATTGGACCTTATGGTATAACCAGTGTAAATTGATGCAATTCTGTTGACATCATTTGGAGTGATATTGACTTGCACACAAGAAAATAAAGAAAAGATTATATTTGATGGCAGAGAGACAACCTCATGCTCTGGGTGTCCCTAAATATGCGACTGTTAGAAACTGGGAATGGATGTTTGAGGTTGGATAACTTGATGGTTTGATGGTTACGCTGTTCTGTGTATTAACTCTGGGGCATCTGGTGTCAGCCACTGTTGGAGGACAAGATGCTGAGCTAGATAGACCATTGGTCTGACCCAGAATGGCCATTCTGGTGTTCTCGTGGCAGATGGATGAAGTGGGTGCGAAGAGACAGCTGAATCTTATTCTTTCACTTGTGGGTTTTTTCAAGTTTATTCTCTTCTCTGTTGGAGTTCTGTGTGAATAGAGAGAAGAAGAATAGCTTAGTGCTAGCTAGAGGTTTGGTTCTGCTATCTATTTGAAAAATTAACAGTATGTAAGTTTCTGTTCACACTGGACAGACTTATTCTTTATTTTTGATACATTGACTTTAGTTTGGCAAATAAGCATGTGCAGAACAGGCTGCAAACAGGATTTCCATGTCCGTGCTCTGGCAAATATGATTCATATTTAACCTATACCTGAAACCATTTAAAGATTTCTAGTTTTGTCTTTTATGTTCTCTTGTTCTGGCTATCCTATTCTGAGCAGGCAACCTAATCATTTCCTTGCAACAGATAATAGAGACCAACAGATGAAATGAAAATAGCATTATATAGGAAATAAGCAACATTTGACTGAAACTTCAGGTTCTAAACACTTTAGTCAACATATACATGAGCAGAAAATGTAATACCGGCACTCAATTGTCAAATTGTATTTGAGATAGTTACAAGCTAATAGTGTGTGTGTAAAACCAAATGATAAATTACTTTATCAGTAAACATTTCATTGTTTTAAAATATTTCTCATAGTTTGTATGACATTTTCTTATACGATGAGGTTTGCATTTATTTTTATTACTTATAACATGAAGATTATCCATATATCTGTCATGGGTGAAAAAAACTCTAAATATAAGAATGAATGTAATCCATGCACTGCTTTGTAGATACAAAGCTCTCCAGGAGTGTCACAAATCAACATGATATCCTTGAATACTAGATTTTTCCATCTGGATCTATGATATTGCTGAAAGATGTGTAAAATCTCATGTGGCCAGACAGTTCCCAAACTAATATGTGTTTGAGGAAGCTCATGTACATTGCTGATCATAGAAAAAAAATCAGAAATAAATTAATCTCAATAATTTGTTCCTGAAGTGCACTCTTCAGATGGCAGTATTTCTATGATCTGACTGGTCAAAGTACATGGTGGGATGATTTTCCAATGCCCAGTAGATACCCAATAGAAATCAGGGTCCTAATTCCCATTTATGCCTTGGAAAATCTTCCCCCAGAGAATATACTGAAGGAACAATCCTGCATCGTCAGGTGACTGGACTGTGTGACCTAATAGATCTTATTTCAATGTACAAATAACTGGTAGGGAGGGCTAAATCCTACTTTAAATGAAACTTGCTACGGGCACAGACACATTGAACGTGCTTTTCTCTCTTCTGCTGCTTTAAGGATACCCTTAGGGCAGCAGTTTTGTGTGGAGGCTGTTAGCTCTTCAAACGCACAGTTTAGTTCACTGGTATACATGTGCACATTGGACAGCAGAAATGAGGATTAGTTAAAGCAGTTACTTTTTTAAAAGCTTTTTAAAAAATGCTTGTGTAGTATGAACAACTTATAATAGCAGTATGAAATGTCAGTTGAAGTGTTTCCCATGAGAATACGCTGTACAGATCATAAATCAGCCTCTCATAAGGATTCTTTGAAACCACATAGTAATTTTATTTCCTTTGTTTATCTCTTTTGCTTAAGTTAAATCCATTAGCATTTTATTATAATTTTCTATTATTTAGATGTGTGTAGCATGTACAGACTATGTAATATAAAATCATTGATCTGAATTCTGCTCCCATTTTCACTGATGCGTTCAGAATAAATTATTTCCATCTTATGCTGGTACACCAAACAGAATTTGTCCCCTTGTTGTTTTACCTCTCAAGACAAGCATGAAGAAAATCAATCATGCGCTTGAATGTTCATTAACTGAAAGAAGTATTCTATTGTACTATAAAAA
This sequence comes from Dermatemys mawii, assembly GCA_007922305.1. NCBI lineage: Eukaryota > Metazoa > Chordata > Testudines > Dermatemydidae > Dermatemys > Dermatemys mawii. The sequence continues at coordinate 2,383,631 of ML677330.1, forward strand.
TCAGTTTCTTGATATTATATGATTTTTTTAACTGTATGTTCATGGTCTGTATATTTGTGGCTTTTAATAAGAGAAATAAAGGAAAAACTTGGAAATTTCCAACATTCTTTTTTTTCCATGTGCCATTTTTGATAAACATCACAGAAGTTTTTTTGTAAAAGTCCCCTTTATACCATATTGATTATACTAACATAGTCCTTGGTTCTATAATACTTGTTCACATTGAACAGCACTTGCTCAGGAGCGTGGTCCCATATTGCCATGGCTACTCACCTGAATAAATAATACTTACCACAAGAAAGGACTGCAGCTTTGTGGCTTACATAAACATATTTCAGGAGAAAAATGGTAATTGTTTCAGAAAATTCTCTCCTTCTGAAGGCACAGGTTTCGCTAAGCAAGTGAAAGATGTCTTATCCCTGAGTTTGAGAAATTACAGTTTATGTTCAAATATACAGTTTCATTAAACTCATTTGGGGTTTTTGCCTTTGAAGTGTGGAAAGTGTTATCTGCTATTGCCATCAAATGCATCCATACAAATTGTTCTTTACTGGCTATGAATACAAAGGAGCAAACTTTTATTCCTCATATTGACACTGGCTTTTTCAAGAATCCTTTATAAGCTTGAAAACTAGGTAAAAGTCAGGAAAAATGCTGGGTTTTGTTTTGCTAGGTGTTTGTGTATGAGAGACAGAGAGAGGAATTTGGCATTCAAATGGGCAAGAATGTTTTGGGTCAGCCTTCAAATGCATACTTGACAAGTTATTTAATTTAGTTTACTTTTGTTTCCATCCAGCCACAATTCAAGATATAGTTCAGAGATTGCAAGACCAGTGAGGAGATGAAGCTAACTGTTAAATTTGTGAACTTGATCAGAGTTTTAAAAAAGTGATGAGCCACATTCTGTCCTCGGGCACATCTGCTTACCACTTGTGAACTTCAGTGGATGTTGTGTCTGTGGGTAGAATTTTGGTGACTGTTAGAAAAGGGATGGTACGGAAATGTGCAAGCTATTGGAATATTGTTCACAAAAGCACAGGTGTAAAACATCAGTGGGCCAACAAAAAAGTGTGTTTTCCCCCATGTACTATCTCACTTTCTGATATTTCAGTATTTTTGGCAGCAAAATTTAGTTAGTAGTTCTTGTTTGCTACTATTCTTGTAGCAGTGCTGGTAAGGAGAAAAGGAAGGACTTCTTTTATCAAATGCAAACAGAAACATGAAGGCTGTGATACCATTTTGAATTATGTGGAAATTTCAGAACCATAGTAAGAAAATCCATGTATTCAGTTCCAGCTGCACAACCTGCAATAAATTACTTTAACCACAATGATCAGGGCACAGGTACAGAGGAACTTAGTGACTCTTTCCAAATTACTTTTGAGAAAAATTTGACTCCAAAGGACAGATTTACGGATAAAGAGCTGTGTTCTTGCTCCTGAACACAAAGAGAAACTTCTGTTTCGTTTCGTATTTAATACAACTCAAAAGATGTAATTGGAAACAGACATAAAAGTTTCCATGTTTCAGTGCTAAGAGCCTTCTTCACTGATCCCTTTTAAGGTCCCTGAAGAAGGCAATGTGTGCCAAAATCATGGAAGTTCTGACTGTTTTCAAATACGTCTCTTGAATTCTGAATTCTGCTTTTAAAAAAAAAGAGAAGTAGAAGTTTCTCTCCTGGAAAGTGAAACAGGCATGAGGCTCTGTATCATTAAGAGCCGTTTTATAGAAAGTAAAACACAGAACACTGTGATTATATATTTATAGGTGTCTAGGGCCAAGTTCTGCCTACACTTAGGGTCCAATCTGGAATATCTAGAGTGCACTCAAATCCAGAAATGGGGTGGAGAACACAGCAAGGATCAGCCTTTGTCAGAGGGCAAATGGGAGCTAAAATGAAGCTTTCAGAGCTGCCACTTCCTCTCCTGACTTTGTTTGGCTTGGCAAGATGGAGGATCTGGGGAGAACCAGCTGGTAGAGGAGAGGTAGAAGATGGGGCTACATCGGCCTCCAGATTGTGGGAAAGGATCACAGCAGCAGAGAGCAGGGATTTTGACAGAAGCATTGTTGCTATTTCTCTGAAATGGGAGTAAAGAAAAGTGGCAGTTTTGGGGAAGATCACCTTCTCCTGTTCCACCACAGTAATTCCTGAAGCAGCCAACTAATAGCAAAGCAACTGAGAAAGAAAACACATTGTTCAGGGCTTCCAAAAGATACACTGTCATCCTGACCCTATCTGCCTACTGGGTTCATGTCTCCCTACACTCCCTTCTTCTTGCTCTTTCCCCTTACTGCCTGTCTTACTATATCTGAAGCCTTCTCTCCCCAGTGCGGTTTCCTGTCTCCTTCATGCTCTTCCCTTCCCAATCACTGCCTCCCCCTGTTTTCCTCTAGCCTGATTTTCTGGAGGAGTGGAAGGCTCTTGACATTTCCCAATAGTCCCTTGTGAAAATTCTAGTACCATCAGAGTGATTTTCATATTTCTTTCTGATGGCATCATTCTCTTTTCAGGTACTAATAATTATTATCTGCCTTATAATTATAGTTACCTTGGGACTTGTTCAAAAGAACACACTTTTCCTACCCTTTGGAATAGACCAGGTTGCACTGAGCATTGTCAAACAATGCTCCTGGTGAGGATATTCCAATCAAAGTTATCACCAACACAGTCATCTAAGAGTTGAATGCTGTCCTGTATCATCAGTATGCTCACTGTGGACTTGATTGTAAAGCACATCAACATCCATGGAAGTCTTCCGACTGACTTCATTGGGCTTTGGTTCAGGCCTATATCTCTGAAGGACAAAGAACAAACATTTCTAGTGAAGCAGTGCAAGAAGATTGGAGCCACTGTTAGTTTTGCTTGAGTGCCCTAGTAAATATTGTTTATACCCCTGATTTAAGTTGAGGGTGCTCACAGGAGGTGATCAGATTTTGTAGGATGAGACTCTTTTACTCAGTTGTAGGATTAGACCCTTTTACCCATTTGAGGGTAGATTGATTCCCTAACTCCTCTAGGCTCCTCTACCTAAACTAGGCTCCTCTAAATACTTTGTGATTTATTATCCTTGTTATTGCATGCTCAATAAATTAGATTTCTCGGGCACTCTAGTCCTTCCCTCTGGAAACTAAGTTTTGATAACTGTCACAGAGAAGATTTATGGGAATATTTTTCTTTTAGGCTAGATATAGCCCTTTGGTCAGGTATGAGGTAGAACAGGTGGTATACCTTTATGATCTTCACAGGAAAGCTGGTATTAAGTCAGTTTTTAAAATAATTTGTTCAGTGTACCTTAGTCACTGACCGTCTGTAGAAAGTATATTGATATATAAGTTCATTATAGGATAGGAGGAACTAAACACAGTATGATAATTGAATATAAGAAATAAGTCAGTGCATTGTCAAAATATAATTGCCCATTTACAATGACTACAAGTAAATGGCATTTAAATATAGGACATGCACGACACAAGTATCTGGAGTCTGAATAGACCTGCATGTGCACCATTGCAAATTCTAACATTTGGGCACATGTGGTAATGTGTTTGTGGAGGACAGGGGTTGAAAGCACCTGTTCTGGTATTAAAATTTAACATGGTGTGTCCGCACAGTCTTTCTCTATATTTCTAGCCCAGATGGAATTGTTGCACCTATGCACCCCAACTAAATATGAACATTGGCTCTTGAGTTACTCTTTGCTTCACTGATCACAAGTTATATCTACACTGCCATCGGAGTGTATGATTGCAGCCCTATGTGGACATAACCGAGCTAGCTTTAGTTTAGCCTTCACAAGTACCGGTATCAATAAAGTCACAGCAGCACAGACTTCTATATGGGCTAGAACAGGCGTAGGCAAACTTTTTGGCCCAAGGGCCACATTGAGGTTAAAAATTGTATGGAGGGCCACATAGGGTAGGGAAACCTGGTCCCGCCTCCATCTGACCCCCTCCCACTTCCGACCCTCCTCAACCCATCCAACCTTCCCTGCTCCCGCTCCAGAACCTGCTGCCCTAACCACCCCCAGGGATCCCACTCCCTAAACAAACCCCTGCTCCCTGTCCCATGACTACCCCCTCCCGAGACCCCACCCTTGCCCCTCTAATCGCCCCCCAGGACCACCCCTCCCTGCTCCTTGTCCCCTGACCGCTCTCTCCTGAGACCCCCCAACCCTAACTGCCCCCCAGAATCCTACCCCCTAACCTCCCCTGCTCCCTGTCCCCTAACTGCCCTGACCCCTATCCACACCCTTGCCCCCTGACAGACCCCCGGCTCCCTGCCCTTTATACAAGGCCCTGCCCCAACCCCCTTACCACGCCACTCAGGCCTGCGAGAGCGAGACACTCTGCCCTGCAGGAGCTCACAGCCCTGCCCCCTTACCATGCTGCTCAGAACGGCAGGTGCTCAGGCCCCACAGGAGCCAGCCCTGCCCCACCGTAGCTGCGGGCCAGAGCGCTGGTGGTGCAATGTGCTGGGGCTACGGAGTGGGGGTGGGATAGCAGGGAAGGGGCTGGAGCAGCCTCTCCAGGGCCGGTCAGGAAGGGCCCGCGGGCTGTAGTTTGCCCACCCCGGGGCTAGAAGCTCGAGTAAGTACCCTGGGTTTTTTGGGAGGGCTTCTTCAGCTCACACAGAAGCCAGTGCTGTGATGACATCACTGCAGTATGTACTAACACTAGCTAGATTTAAACTTGATATGCCTACATGGGCTGCAGTTATATACCCTAAGTGCAGTGTAGACATCCCCAAACAGTTGCATGGAATAGACACAAATTGGTTTTGGATGGAACAGTTATTCTGTTTTACTTTGAAACCTCCCATAACGTTTGGGTTTTTTTAAAGACTGTGGCAATAATTGTTCCATGTCCCTCTATATGTACTGGAAGTGTCTACTCGGATGGATCTCCTTTGCAGGGATGCAGAAGCAGAAGTGTTAATTCTGTGAGCATTTTTTCCCTTCTCTCAAGCCTATGGAGTGGGGGAGGGCAATTATGGATGCTACAGATTTCAGGTTCTGCAGGCGTATGGAGAGGCAGAAACTGGAGGAAAGGAGTGAGGTGGAGCAGCTTTGTCATATTCCCGACATTCTCATGTGGTGGGTAGCTGCCTGCCTATCTGTGCTCTGCAAGCAGCATTCTCACTGTACCCTTAGAAGCAGCTTCACATCTGTACTTCTCTTCAGGTGAGTTTCTTTTTGGCATGCATGGGTGGATGTCTATTGGCAGCATGGCACTTCCATGGGGTGATGTGTGTGCAGGAGAAGGCGAGGGTCAAAGAAACAGTAAAAAAAAAAAAAAAAAAAAAAAAAAAAAAGGAGGTTTGGCCCTCTGTGGGATTATAGGTTCCTTGGGAACTGTGGTGATGGAAGGCCACATTTGGGGTTTTCTTTGTGGATCCCTAAGCTTTCCCTATAGGGGAATATTTGTAGAAACTGAAAAAAAGAACTGAAGCCCTCTGAAGGAGAATTGAAAATTTGTTATTTTCATTGTACCATGTTGATTCTCTGCAGTTGTCAAAACAGAGATAGTAGAACAGATCCTTGTTTCATATGACTTATTTGAACAAATGGATTGATTTCTGTGGGGGTGGGAGTGGTTCTTCAGAATTATTCCAGGAAAGAATAAAATCTAATTAATCAAAGTCAATATGCCACAGCTGTTACAACAATCCATCTCTGCTGAGCTCTAGCCAGCTAATTTTGAGAAGTGACATTTTTCACAGTTTGTTTTCTCATCAACATGACACCAGCCACATCAAATATATTCACAGAGTGACGTTGGCATTGATGAATTAGCCATGTGCTTCCTATTTATGGGTACAGGAGTTTCAAATTCTTCAAGAGAAATGAGAATTTTTAGGCAGAGGGTTAGAGATTCTTATCTGTTCTGTGCACATGCTCAGTGTTTAAGTACATTTATTTCATGTGCATGGGTGAGGAGAGTAGGCAATCACTTCAAGACCACAATTTTGATACAAGCTGTTCTTTTACAGCCAGCTGTTTATAATCTGTTGTTTCTTAGTGCACCACATCGTGTATTGTCCTCAATGATTAAAATTAAGTATCCTTAGGGTCTTTATTTTATTTACCAAGGTAATTGAAGGTTGTTTAATTATGGTCCCTGGTGACAGAAGGAAATTGTTTGGCATTTCTCTCTTTTCCTGTCCTGTTAGTCAAGGGCACTGATATACAGTGATTCGCTAATATACACTTCACCTACCAAGAAGCATGGGATCTGTGAACACCTGTATATAAGCCCACCCGTTTCCTTCCCATTCATGGAAGAATTAACTGACTATTCTTTGAATTAGCCAGGTGGTACAAAAATTGACCAGCATAGATCCGTACACATTCTCTATGGTGTAATTTGACATTGCAATAAGACAGAATCTGTTGTGAATGGGCCTTATTCCATCTCTTCAGATGATCCTTGAGCATCATCCATACATATGAAGACAGATGGAAATGATCTGTGGGGGGTTTTGGCAATGTTATATCTTTTCTTTGCTACTGTCTTAACAAATCTCACAGTTCAAACAAAACATCAAATGTAATTCCTACATTTTGCAGGAGCATGACAGAGATGATGATGTTTCAGATGCCATTGTACTAGGCACATTGCTTGACACCTCTCTCTTTGACTGTGGAAACTTCACAAATGTTTCTAAAGAGAAGGGTACTCATTCGACACTTCTTTAATAGAAGCTGAGTTGATAGCATACCCAGGATCTTGCCACTGGTGAGCAGACCTATCACCACACTCTTAGCACAGAAGTGTATTTGTTATTTATCCTTGGAAAACAGGTTTCAGTGAGTATGTGACTTGTTGAAGAATCACCTGCAAATGATTCATGCTGTTTGTTAGAGCTGGTTGGGAATTTTCTATCACAATGATTTTTCTATGCAATTTCTGTAAAATTGAAATGTTCAGTTTCACCCAAATTGGAATATTTCATTTAGTTGAACTGACCTGACGTTTCATTTTGAATCAGCGCAGTAAAACATTAAACTCTGTTTACTTGTCCTCGCAGTGGCTTGTGGGAGTTGTAGTTTGGGCCCCCTTTCTCTCCTATGGACCAGTCTCACCGACAACACCTAATCTCCCTCTGGCTGAGCTTGATGTGATGCATCATGGAAGTCCTGTAACTCTGGGTACATCATGGGAGATGATGTCCATCCAGGATGCCTGGCCCTAGGTGGGAATAGTGTCAATGTGCCACAATGGGAAAATTCAGTTAAAGTTGATCTGACTATAAATTAAGCATGTCAGGTCATTTCAACAAACCAAAACGAAACATTTTAATTTCAGAGATGTTGAAATGTTTCATTTCAGTTGAAAATATTGAAGCAAAAGTTTTTGACACCTCCAAACTGAAAGTTTTCTGATTTTGCTCCGCTGTACTATTGATGTTTCAGACAGCGTCTCCAGCAGTAAGTTCCAGCCTATAATAACAGTCCAGGCAGACAAAGAGACTGAGATACTGAGTTAGCAGATGGTGAGCTAGTCCTGACTGATTTTCTTCAACATTCCGGAGGCACTGTCAGATGCAAAATCATTACAGTTACTCTGCAGGAAGTTTTCAGTGAATGTACTGCACCTCAGACATTCCAAAAAAACAGCTATAATGCTTGCAGATGTACAGCCAGTCAGATGGGCCAGCTTCAAAGAGAAAGACAGTGGTCTGCATCTAGAGATGGTCCAATTACTGCCAAATGCACACAATCAAGACCAAGTGGTAGCTTGGAAGTTGTTTGGCTCTATTCGCCTGTATATTTGGAATGCTTCTCCCCCCGCCAGCCCATTTTGGCCATAATCTATTCAAGGATATCCTTACTGAAAAACTCATCCCATGTTGGGTCCATTCCAGTTCCTTCTGTATATCTGCATGAGTAGGAAAATCAGTCAGAGCCTTCTGATACTTCTCAATTTTTTATGTTATATGATAAATCTGACAGATGGTTTCTTGTTGGGCAGAAATACGCCTGGCTGCATTATTTTTTTGGCCCAAGAGAGGTTTGATTACTTCAGCAAGTATTTTTCAGCTGCAAGATGTGCTTTTGATAGCTTGTGAATGTAGTTTTTGTTCCATAGAACTTTCTGTCACACTGACTTATTGTCACCATATGAGGTGATTTTGTAGTTCACACCATGGACAGCCAAACTCCTAGCAATTTTTCATTTTCCAAACTCCTCACTTTTAGATATAATAACCACCCATCATCTTGTTCTTCCAAATGAGCTGTTAGGGTAGTCAGATTGCATTTCAGGCACCAGCTAATGCTGCTGTAAGGAACAGTGCTGGTGACTGCATCCATGCTTTCAGATCCTGCTATTCATGGACTGATGCTTTCTGTTGGACTCTTCAGAGGTGTTCTATGTCTTTTTTTTTTTTTTTTTTTTTTGTACTTGTGCTCTTACCGTCTAACTCAGACTACATAGGGAACTAAACCAACTTTAGCAAATTCATAGCTTTAGATTCTATATTAAAAATAAAAGAAGAGACGAATCAAGAAGAAGGGAAAAATGCAAATAAAACAAAAAGCTACATACGTACTTGTACTCAGACTGAGGACTGGCTTGAGGTCTTGATCCCTCTGGGTTTCACTAGTTAAGGTCTGGTCTGAGGTTTCGTTCCTAAGTTTTTCCAGCTGGTTGGGGTCCAGTCTGGAGTCCTGTACAAGGTTCCTACGGATGAAGTCCGGTTTAGTGTCCTGGGTTCCTGCTGTTCAGATTTAGCTGAATTATTGCCGGGCCTGAATCTGTTCCTCCTCTTCATCTGAAAGGAAAGATCTTGGGTTCCTGTAGTTCCCATCTTCTTGAGTCAGGAAGCAGCACACGTAAGACTTGGTGATGTGTTTGCTGCAGTGGAAACAGGAGGTCCAATGGAGGTTGCAAAGGGTTAGGGGGGCTGTGTGTGTGGGAGGGAGGGAGGGAGAGAAATCAGAACAATGAGCTAGGAAGATGATCTTGGCAGCAGCATTTTAAATGGATTTAAGAGCGGCAGTATGTCCTTTGTCAAAAGGACGTGGAATAGGGACAGGGTTGGGGTCTACATAAATTTCTCCTGATTAAGGCTAGCAAGGCACAATTCTGCTTTAAAAATATATATTAAAATCACATTTACAAGAGAGATTTAAAACAATAAATCAATTCCCACCTCAAAAGGGATTCATTTCTCTTACTGTAAAAAATCAATGGTCCATTTAATCTACTCTCATATTGCTGTCAAGGGCCAGTACCAAACACAAGAAACTCCATAGTAGATGTTTATGGAATAACCTGCCGATAGTGCTTTCATGCATCTCTACTGTCAGTGCTTTTGTTTTTGTGGACATTTTTTTTTTCCAATTTTTGAAGAAGGATCTTTTCCTGTCCCTGCATTTCATTGTTTAGAGGGTGGCCATCACTCCAGCCAAGGATGACTAGACCCCTTGATCTTGTCAGTGATGTTCCGTTGGCCAGAAGGAGTTGCGGCAGAACGTTTTAAAGTGCTCCCTCCCTCCCTCCAGGAGACTGGGTATGCAACTTCTGCAGCTAAGCTGTTTGTGATCACTATACTTTTTAACGGCAGTCGTTTAGACTCATACAAAAAAGAACCAATAGATTTTCATCAGTAGAAGTAATTTAGCTAGTGGAGGAGCTCCTTTTAAAAAACCTACCGTCCACCTATGTTCTAAAAATCTTTTACAAGAAAGAAAAACCCAGTCATCAGACTACTAGGAATATCACATTAAAACACCTAATTTAATGCCAGTCTTGCTAAACATGTAATTAGGTGGGGCAGAGGGGAGGGAGGAGAGAGGAAATGGAGATCAATTATTTTTAATGGCTTCATGATGAACAGATTTGACAACAGTCAGTTTTTAACCAGCGGGAATCTGGAACTAGCTAAGGTAATGCAAAAAGAAAAATTTGCCATCTTTTCCCTTATCTGAGTTTAAAGTGGATGATTTGTTAAATTGCTATTTGACACTGAAAAAACTTTTAAAAATAGGTATTTTGAAGTTCTCACTGAAAATAATAAATGGCTAGCAATTCATGTAGCTACTTTGAAGCTGAATTCCTGCTTCATTTTTCTGAAACTCTGTTCTAGTGGATATGTATTTACATAAAAGGCTTCAGACAGCTGCTAGTAACAATTTCACAACCTATCTTACTGCATAGTGTTTAGAAAATTGTCATACTTTTAGTTATATGAATCAGACCTAGTCTATGAATTCCAATATGCATCTGTGACAATCTTTAACTAGTATAATTTAACATTATGTCAAATTAGTGTCATAGTGACAAAAATAACTCAGATATATATAGTAAAATATGATTGGACAATAAAGTGCCAAATCTTGATCCCACTGAAGTCAGTGGTTAAACTTCCAGTGACTTTAGCGGGACTTTAATTAAGCCCAAAGATTACTTGTGCATTTGTTAAATTATTGCAGTGAGATGGACACACATGTCTCAATTCATCTATTTGTGAGCACAGAATTTTGCATGAAAAATGTGTGAGCAGACTCTGCTACTTGTTTGTACCCTAAAATGAATCCAAACTGTATAGAGCAAAATCCTGCTTTTGTATCCAGAATGGGAATCTCAGTTCCATGTTTTGCACTTCTGCAAATCTCCCATAGGTGTGGAATTTTGGTGTTAGTCTTGCATGCAGAATATACAATAGAGATCCACAGGTGTGACTGGAGAAGATACTTAGGTCCAAAATATTTCATTTAACAAAAACTGGCCTGGAAAAGCAACCTGAATGATTCAAGCAAGTTTGGGAGCTAAATACAGATTTGGTGTTTATTATATTAGCTTGTTAGCATATTGGTTCATTTCTAGTTATATGCATAAACATAAATTAAATAATAACAGACCTAAAAGTGGCAATTCTTCAACAAAAAAACCTTAAAAAACAGACTCCAATGAGAAACTGCTGAACTGGAATTAATTTGCAAACTGGATCCCATTAGATTGGGCTTGAATAAAGGCTGGGAGTGGCTGGGTCATTACATACTGAAATCTATTTCCCCAGGCTAAGTTTTCCCCTACTGTTACTCACACCGTCTTGTCACCTGTTTGAAGTGGGCCATCCAGATTATCACTACAAAAGTGTTTTTTTTTTTCTCCTGCTGATAATAGCTCATCTTAATTGATTAGGCTCTTGGAGTTGGTATAGCAACCCCCATCTTTTCTTGTTGTGTGTGTGTGTGTGTGTGTGTGTGTGTGTGTGTGTGTGTGTGTATTGTGACAAAGTTCCGAGTCTGTATTTATGGGTCCTACGCTTCCTGGCAGATTTAGGGGCCTCAGAAACTCATCTACGCTCCAGAGTGACTTCCCTTTCTCAGTATAATTGGCAAGAGTCACTGCCTAATGAGCTATCTTCATCACAGGCCAGTATGGAAAGTGGAAAGGGAGGAATACCCCACAGACTTTGTTGCTCTGTAGAGCTTACTAAGCACAGTTTGGCCTCCTGAATGAACTGAGTCTCACTTCTCCTCTCAAGAGGATTTCTGTAGAATATGGAAGGAGATGGGGGGAACCCGGGCCCACCCTCTACTCCGGGTTCCAGGTGTCTTGATTGGCCTGGAGTAGCCTTTGTTTGGCTATCCAGGGAACAGGGACCTGCACATCCTGAGGCTGATATACCTGCCTTCCAGCACTCTCTTATACCCTTCTGGACTGACTCCGTCAGTATATAGATATAGATATAGATATATATTTAGAGAGAGAGAGAGATATGTGTGTGTGTGTGTGTGTGTATATATATATATCTTCCTACTTTATGTGTACATATCTGTCTGTCTTCCTACTGTATGTTCCACTCTGTGCATCTGATGAAGTGGGTTTTAGCCCACAAAAGCTTATGCCCTAATAAATTTGTTAGTCTCTAACGTGCCATAAGTACTCCTCATTCTTATTACTGTCTAGTAGCTCTCATGAAGTATTTCCTGATGCTGAGCATTCATTTTCATAATTTTAGCAATTGTTCCTAGTTATGCCCAAAGTGAGAGCAAGACAACACTTAATAAAGCTGGTATCTTTTAGAAGCAGAGATGTATGTATATTGCAGAGGTCCTCTACATTTTTGTTACTGTCTTTTCAATATTTTTAAAACTAGTTTTAAAAAATATATTAATTTTAAAAATATAAGCCTTTAAATTAATCCATAAAAAAGAAAGAGGCATTGATTGCAAACAAGAAAAACTGATTTGTTAAAGTTTTTTACTTTTATATGTGTAATTTACTAATTTTGATGCTTTTCCAGCTCTAAATATTCTTCAATAAAATTCATCTCTCTGCATAAAACCAGAATATGCAGACTTGCTTTATGCAAGGAAATAAGTGGAAATTGAGGGAATATGGCCTCCACTAGAGCAGTATATTCAGTAGATATCCAGTAAGAGGACACATTTTAAAGATAATAGTGGAAACAGAGAAAGGAATTTTGCATAATCAGGAGAGAGCATTCTGTTGCCTGTGCCCTGCACAATGTCCACAAGAAGTGAATGAGTAATGGTGTTAAATATTTTTTAAAAACCTAATCAGTCTCTTCTGCCGTGGTGCATCCTGTCTAGTCTGGATAGTTCTTGAAAGAGATTTGACAGAGATTGTCTCATAGAAAACCATACACTTTATTTCTGCTTGTCAAAAAATAATATACTAATTAGTAATAATAATTGTTACATTAGAGGAAATAACAATTATTTCCGTTTTTGAAAAGTGTATTATTTGTCTGCTGTCAGTAGTGGAAGGAGATAATAGAGGAAAAAATAAGTTAACATTATTTTGATGGTTCAGGATAGGTGACCAGACAGCAAATGTGAAAAATCGGGACAAAGGGTGAGGGTAATAAGAGCCTATATAAGAAAAAGACCCAAAAATCAGGACTGTCCCTATAAAATTGGGACATCTGGTCACCCTAGGTTTAATATTTTTATAAAATAAGAATCATATTCATTCTTCTGGTAGAGTAATTGCCTCAAAAAAATAAAAACACCATCTTAAGTATATTCCATTAATTTGTGTTTATTCCTCTGTAGATCAGTATTCCCCAGTTAAGTTTCCCTCTCCTTTCCCCGCATTTGTAAAAGAAATCCCAGAAGATTCATCTAGGCTGAGACCATGTGCTCAGTTCTGCTCCAAATGGAATCAAAAGGAAAACTCTCATTGAAATCAATAGGAGCAAGATCTCATTTTGGTCTCTTTATGGTCATTTTCAGCCTAGTAGGAATTTCACTTTCCACCCTTCCAAGAGTTATAAAACACTGAGAATCATGGACTTACTAATAGAAAATATGTTTCACATAGACCCTTAATTCTAGCATTGTAGTGATATAAATACGGCTATAGAGAAGGTAAAAGCTATAAGAATAATTAATGCCCGACATGTAGGGTAACACAGCTGGTGATATAAATTATGTATAATGTTTATTCTCAGTCAGGCAAAAGAAATTCCCTGTTCATTTGGAAAAAAGAAACATTATTTTAATTGTAAGAGCTGAACTAGACCAGGGGACCCACTGAGGCCAGTCCCTGTGAGCCAGCAGTTACATCCTATGATGAGTTTTCCTTCTGAAAATACTTGTATAATTCTTTATTTATCCATTCATTTTAAAAGTAATTAAACCTCTGGGGTTTACTGAAAAACCTACAGTTGGCCAAACTGTTAAACTCTGCTGCTGGCCCAACATGGGGAACTTAGGGAGGGTTTGTATCTCTATCTACTTACTTACTATGACTCATAGTACTGTTAGAAGGATTAATTAGTTAATGTTTATACAATGTTTTGTAGAACTAGAACCTGATTTACAGTCAGGATTCAACTCAGACTTCATTTCCGCACCTGTAACAAATTGCAAGCACAAATATTAACAGTTAATATATTTGACTACTGTATAGTAGTTATATGTCTAGCTATTAGATGTCTACTTACCAATACTTCTATTTGTGTGCACAGTTCATTGTGGAAGCAAAAATCCATGTGTTATAATTTGAGGATATAAGATTGTGTCCAGAAAAACAAAGATCATTCATAAAACTGTGGGCCTCAAAGTGCTATATAATTGCTAGGAAATCATTACGTGCTTTCTATGTGGCACATGTTAGAGTGTACTGGGGAAACAGAATAGTGAAAACTGGTCTTTTAATAAATTGGATAAATATTTTTCTTTGTTACGTACTAATAAAATTTTTATTGGGGGGAAAACAAGTTTTACTTCTAGGAGGCCAATTACAAGACTATGTAGGACCTCGAGTCAGCTGCGGACTTTCTTCCACCATCTTGCGATTGTTATTTATAAGAAGGAGATTCAAACCACCATGTTTTAAGCCTTTGTTTCAGCTCAGATATTCTGTGATCTGATATTTTTATAAATGAAAGTAAAAGGGCAATTGAAAATCTCGTTCTCAGAAGTAGTGTTTCCAGAATGGCTGCTGTGAAGTAATGGTGTTCAGAATGTTGATGAGGCAATTGACTTTTGCTATGCTTTAAGTGACTACTCTGTTCTGTTTTGGTATAAAGTCTTTGCACACCATCCCTATGTTTGCTTTCTTTAAGACATATTTGTTGAACTGACAGAATTTCTTTTTTTTAGTATCTGAAATCAGATATATACAGTACCATTGATAGGTTTCCTATCTATTTTGTTTTTGGTTGGTTGGTTTTGCTCAATCCATGGCTGGAGACATAGGCATATAGACCCATGCAAAGACTCCCAGCAACTGGTGGCACATGATGATGTCAGTATCTCAGCTTTCACTGAAGAAAAAAAAAATCTTTCTAGCACTCATGGAAGTGAAGAAAAGCTTAAAAACTGGATGCAAGTGTAGCTGGTGGAGCCATGTCTCCTTGTCTGTTTCAGGCTTTCTACAGAATCACAAGAGGTGTGAATTTCTCCATTCCTCTTAACTCTGAAACCTTCTGTCCCTGCAAGAAGGTGTGGGGACATGATGCAGAAGCGGATTATGCAGGGCCCCTTGTGGAATCTACATCGGGCTTCAGACTGCCTTAATTCACCTCTGGATCAGTCCAATTTTTACTTCAAGCCTAGTGTGCAGGACATCAAAAGATCCAAAAATGATTTTCATTGAGCAGACATTGCATATTGATTTTGTATTAGTGTTTGATGCAAAGTGATGTCATTTTATGACACGATGTTGCATTATGACTCATGATATGATGATGTACGGTGATATACTGATAAGGCATAAATATCATGAGGGCATAAATATCATACTGGACAAACTCAAAATAAGGGAATGACTCTTGCATAAATCCACTGGTAACTAAACAAACAAGTAATCAGAATTATTGAAATGTATAAACTGTATTTGTCAGAAGACTGTTGTGATTCAAGAACAAATTTTGACATTAGACATCAATGTAAGTGGCCATATTTTCAAAAGAACTCAGTACCCAGCAGCTTTCAACCGAGGGAGCTGAGAACTTTTGAAAATCTGGCTTTAAATCTTAATAACATTTTCCAAAACTGTATCAACACATTTAATATTAATGCATATTCTGAGTTTCACCAATATGGATCAAAATAACTCCATTGAAGTGAGTGGAGATACTCTGAGTCTACATCCATATAACTGAAATCAGAACCTGGACATTGGGTAATAAGTTCTGTCTCTCTGGAATATCACATAGCGATAGGTGCAATTGTACCAAAAAAAGGCCAATACTTAGCAGAGCGTTTTTTTCTTCCCTAAGTACAGAGAAAAAGTTCATTACCTCAGCTAATGCAATGTGGTCACTATTGGCAAATGCTGCCTTTTTAATAGCACTCATTGTAATAACCTCATCTGAAAGCTAAATTACTTCTGAGATTTTAGAGAGGAGTGTTGCTTTCTTGAAGTGTTCTTGAAGCCATAATTGTGATAACAGCCATGCAGTAAATGGCTTACCTAATATAGTTCCCTAATTGCTTAAAACAAAATACATAAGCCAGATGCATTATTTCATATGTTCTGTCGTATTGTACCATTGTGGTTTGCAAGCCTAACAAATCTTTCATTTCAAGTTGAACACTTTCATGTCAAACACCAGCTACTGCCTGATTACTTCCCACCATATTGTTCTGATTACTACCTTCTTAGGTCTGCTTCTCCTGCTGTTCCTTTTTCTTAACTTTGGTGCCTGCGATGCCCTTAGGGTATTGCATTTAACTGCTGACATACAGTAAATCATCTTCTAAAGCCTATAGTATTCCACAAGTCTGTATATCTGCCACTGACATCAGTGTTCCTATGATTTAACTGTTTCATTTTGTTTTGGCTTTTGATTATCCTAGGGTCCGATTGGTATGGATGGAAAGCTGGTAGGTGATTTGTTCAAAACTAGTATAAAGTAGGTCTTTCCACACATTTTTCCTCTTCTCTTTCTTTTTAGAATCATTTATGCTAAAATGTACATTAAAGTAAATTTACAGCCAGCCACATATTGGTTCATCTTAGTATAACTGATATGGCCCTTAGTAACCTAGGCCTGATGACCTACCAACCACCTCTTCTTTTTGCATTCATCCAAGGCAACTGAGAACAGCCAAGTCATCTCTATGTCCTAATCACATTTTGTATGGATCATGCTGGGACAGGGCCATCTCAGTTCAGGATCTTTGTCCATGGAACTCACTCACAGGAGGTCCACCAAAGTATCTTGCTGATTGTCTTCAAAACTTAGCATGAGGTCTGCCTAATTGTAATATCACATCTGTGACCCTTTTTTGGCTGCCTTTTTTCACTGGATTTTCTTTTTGGGGTTTTGTGTCTTTGTCCAGTGTTGTTGGCTGATGGTATCTGGGTTGGCCTGGCTTGGGTTTTATAGTTGTTTGTTTCACATCTCAGATACTCTTTTGGGAGACAGATGTGTTTTAAAATTTAATTAGTTAAATCAGAGGTGGGTTTTATTTCGTGGAGTGCATTCTGTTGTCACAACAAATATTTTCTCAGTTAGAAAATGCATGTTGGGGTTTCTGTCAATATTGAGGGAAGAAATTTTGAAGTTTTTTGTTTACAAATCCTTAAAGTATTTTTAAAAAATATTCTACCTGGTTCATAGGACTGTTTCTGTTCCCTTTCGTACTCTTCCTCAACTTCTGCTCTTTCTCTTTCATTATCACTTTCCCTCCTTCCCCTTCCTTTTCCCAGTTGGGCCCTTCTTTTGCTTTGCTGCTGGGAATGCACATCTTTCTTGGTGTTCCCTCTATTTGCAGCCAGCCGCAGTCTTAGCTGGCCACACCTACTCCTCTCCGTTGCCAAGCTCCCTCCCCCGTTCTTTTATTAG
The DNA here is from genome assembly GCA_007922305.1 of Dermatemys mawii. Taxonomy (NCBI): domain Eukaryota; kingdom Metazoa; phylum Chordata; order Testudines; family Dermatemydidae; genus Dermatemys; species Dermatemys mawii. Next base: position 2,400,909 of record ML677330.1, read on the forward strand.
TCTTTTCTCTATTCTCTAGGGTCCTGGTTCTGTTGGAAAGTAACCTTCTGCTACAGCTACCAGCACCACTCACCACTCTTCTTCATCTGCACTCTTTTGTCACCTCTCTTACTTGTCTGGAAGACTTTTAGTGCTGGCTTAGATGCTACAGCTGTTCAAGTTGGCCCTCACTTCCTTGCCCCCTCCTTTCAGTATCACTTCCCTGTCAGTAGCTGATACCAAATTAGCTGGGAGGAGGGGATCAGTTAGCAGCCAGTCAAACTCCCTTTGATCAAGACAATCTTGAAGAGGCTGTTAAATTGAACTCCAGAATTTTGCAGCCAAAAATTTTAAAGTGAAACTCAAACCCAATTGTATTAATCTGCCAAAAAAAAAAAAGTGCATATGAAGGAAAATTGTTCACAAGACTCAGCTGAAAATGGGGAGAACTACGTCACTATCTTTATCATAGTATTATTAGGAAAAGGAAGATCTGAGTGATGGTTAGTGAAACAGGTTAGAGAAAGTTGTCAATATAATTGTCACAAAAGTAGTTCTGGTTCAAAGCGGCTACCACAGGGAGAATGGCAAGATTGGTTACCAGCATAGAGAGTAAGTTGTAAGGTCACATTCAACAGCATTGTGCTAGTTCATGAAAAACAGAAAGTGAAACAGAGTAGAAATTGAAAATAAAACAACACTGCTTTGCAGCTTCACTATCCAAGCTGAAGCAAGTGCCAAAAGGAAATAAAATATGTACCTCAGTGCGGAAAAGCAAATATTTTTTTACAAAAATCAGCCATCTTTAAATTATGGAAGTCAGAAAATATAAATAGAACATCTTTCAGTGCTTGAACTGGGGTTCCAGGTGACTACCACATCCTCATGTCTTTCTGCAACCCGTTGAATAAAACAAATAGTGCATACTATCACTTTTAAGGCACAAACCACCAAATTTTCCCAGTTAAAACATTCACACTTTCTTAAGATCAACCCACCTGCTTCAAGTGCATTTCTGAGTCATGTCTGCTTACTTTACTGGCAAAACTTGTCTTCCGTTAGCATTACAAGAGGCACTACATGTGTGGAAGAACAAGCTGGATTTTGTACTACCTCAGAGATTGTAATCAAATAGTCAGCTGATTACTGGTGGTGCCAGAAGAGGAAGTAAGAATCTAGGTTGACTTAACAGATCTGACAGAAGAAACACCTTTAGACTTTTAAGTTGTGCAAATTTGATATGCCAGATATTGAAAGACAATTAATATGAAGCTCCACAAAGTCATTTTTAGAATCACTTTCCTGAGTGAAATTATACTTTAATCATCTAAAATGTTATAAATTACACAAATTAAGAAAGTTATTCTTTTGCAAATTAAATAGGACCAATTCTGTGCTCAGCTATCACAGTATAAATCCCACATAACTGCAGTGAAGTATTAAAACAGAATTCAGCCCCATATCTTGAAGCTATCCCTTTTTAATACGCAGTAGAAATATTAATTGTACATTATGTAGCATATTCTAATAAGTACTCACTCATGTTTCATAATTAAGATTCTGCCAACCTTTCAACGTTGGAGCCAGTTTTTCACAGTGATTTTTATCTAGAATTTAAAAGTTAATTCCCATCTAAAACCTGATATACAGCAGCATACAGTGTTAAAGTGCATTGTGTTAAAGATCCATGCTACTCATGCACCAGGAATAAATTCTGTATCAGTGAGAGACTCTGTCCTTCAGCATTCCCTTAGAAATACACTAGCATTGCAATGATTGAAATGAAGCAGTCTAGGAGAGTTTTCAAAACAAATCATGTTCATATTATAATTTTAAAAATAAACACAAAAGTCACTCATTTAGGGCCTGGTTGTGCTTGGCCCTTATGTAGATACACAAGGAAGGAGAAGCACATAATGAACTTTTTGATGTCCTCTACCTTTGACTTCTTGTGCTCCAGGCCAATACAAATAGCAGCTAGTGGAAAAGTAGTGGTCAGACTCATGGTGCCATCCTTCCATCTGCACCTGGCAGCACCAAAGTAGAGGGTTAGCTAACCCATCTCTTTTGTGTATCATTATTTTATTTACATACAATACACCAAACACATAAGGGAGACAAATGAAGAAATGCAATAACAAAAACAATTCTATAACTGCAATTGTTGGGCAGTGTAACATAAAATATCTGACCTATAAAGGGTATACAGAAATATTTATTGATCAAGAAGGGTTAATAGCCATGAAATAATTAGCCTGGTTGATATAAGGCTCCATATTATATGTTCATATTTGAAAGGAGATTCTGTATTTAGATTAGAGCAGACTTGGAGATCTTTTCCTGACTTAGGGGTGCTTTTATATGGGTTACCCATATATACACTTCCATGCTGGATAATTCTGATTGTGACAGCCAGTATAAATCTGCCTTATTAAAGCCGATGGAGCCCTTATGCTCCCGAGGATTTCCACAAAGCACTATGGCCCCAATCCACAAAGGTACTTAGGCACCTAAATTCCAGTTTTAGGCTCCACTGCAGTCCAGAAAACTTCTGCTGAACCCTGTAGGCGCCTACATTTGGCACTGAAATTTTCAGGGTAAAAGTTCCCTAGGAAACTAAGTTTCTACCTCTGAGCATATGCACTGCTGCCTCCTTCTAGGTGTCCATAAAACTATCTCCCATCTAAGCCCCATAACAATTCACGAACTGACAAAGATAGGTGTTTGGTTGTGGGGCCCAATCAGGTAGGCGTTCTCAGAGTCAGCCTACTAGATTGGGTCCCTTTCACAACCGAGGACACAGTGATGTTATCATCCATCTTGTAACTTTGAGCCCAGTGGTTGGAGCACTCATCTGGCATGTGAGAGATCCAGGTTTAATTCCCCCTCTGTTGGAGAGGGAGAACACCACACCATTGAGAAGAGTGCCACAACTACTCAGTTATGGGATATTCTGATGAGGAACTCACTCCGTCTCTCTTGTTGAAGCCGTTCCACTGTGGATAAATAATTAAAGAGTGACTGAAGCCGGGGGATTGATCCCTGGGTCTCCCACCTCTCAGGTGTGTGCCCTTAGCACTAGGCTACAGTGTCACTCTTTTTTTGGCCCAATAGCTATTCCACTGTGAATAAAGACTTAAATAGTCATTGGGACAGAGAGAAAGAGAGAGAGAATTAATAGCCTTGAGTTTGGGGCACTCACCAGAGGGTTGGAAAACCCTGGGTCCAGTCCCCCTGCTCCAATCACTCTTTAGTTATTTATCCATAGTGGAACAGTTTCAACAGAGAGATTGAGGAAGCCTAGGTGACCCGAAAGCAAGTATGAAAAATCAGGACGGGGGTTGTGGGTAATAGGAGCCGATATAAGAAAAAGACCCCAAAATCGGGACGATCTCTCTAAAATCTGGTCGCCCTGAGGGAGCCCCCACATCAGAATATCCTATGCCCAGTTGTTAGAGCTCTCACTTGAGAGGTGGGAAACCTCTGTTCAAATCCCTTTTCCCCCTTTGGAAGAGATGGGAGAATTAAATCTGGGTCTCCCATGTCCCACTGGATTAAAAATTATATAGTGGGCACCCCCATCTGTTGCTGCCATTTTGTGTGGAGCAAGGCACAAATCTAACTCATTCTCACAAGAAAGTATTTATTATCTAAGCTGTGTGGTTCTAGGACAGGGGTTCCCTCTTGTGAATCAGTAAGCAGAGATAAGCGCCTATTCTGAGAGAGATGCGGAGCCCCTGCCTAGTATGCTGGCTTCTGTGGGTCACATTATGAGGCAGCTATCTTCCCCCACTCATTATGTAGGGAGCCTAAGTATCGAACTCAGGTTTTTTGGATCACACTGTTGTTCCTGTGATTTTTTTTTTTTTTTTTAGGTGCCTAAAAGTTAAACGCTGTGATACTGAGCATGGCAACGTCTATGTCCCTTTATGAAGCTGGTCCTGTGCTTTCATGAGGCACAGTTGCATTTGACTTTCTCTGTGGGGTGCAAAAGCGGCCCTGTGTCCCCAGTACATACCAGAGACTTAATGCTACAATCTGTACATGATAAAAGAAAAGTAGAATTAAAGAAAGAAATCCTGACTCTGTTGCCATCGCTGATCGAACTCTTTTTGACTTCAGTGGGGCCACAATTTCATCTCCAGTCTTTAATTCACTGAGATGTGTGCTACACAACACCCTCCATTCTGCAACACTCTGTAGCATGTAGGCACAAGTTATGGAGATAAGAAAGAAGTGGCAGCTTTCAAATTTATGTTTTGTTTAATCAATTTATTGCTTTAAATCAAAACCCTAGTATTGTTTGAATATTGGTTTTAATATTTCTGAATTTATATAAATATCTGTGTATTGCTGATATTTGGGCCAAATTTTCAAGTTAGATGTGCACATTTGTACTCATATTGCATACATCTATATTAGACTGGAACATGCTTATGGTGTGTGTGCAGATCAATACATTTTTTGGATACACATGAATTTGTTAGGTACACATGATTGTATACAACTGACTTTGAAGCTCTGCCTGGGCTTCCTTTACATTTCAGTTCTTAGGTCAGTTGAAGTCAAAATTCTGAGATTATTTTAATAGTCTTTCATAAGTATTTTAGAATGTATTATGGCTTTACATGTGTTTGTGAGTCCGTGTGTGTATATAATGTACAGTTGTTTGTATTGTTCCAAATTTGGTTTATCTATAGTGGCCCAGTCCCACAATCATTACTAGGCAAAATTCTTATTGTTTTCAGGATCAGGACTAGCATGAATATCTATAAAGTATCACTGACTTTAAAATTGTTTCAGCCACGTGGGACAAAGTATGGGCTTTTGGGAGATCTTGTGGGATTTGGGTAATTCTTTTCAATGCCTTGGATTAACCTAGTCTGAGAAATTCAGAAGCTTCATTTTACAGTAGAACCATTTAACATCTTTTAAATATTGTTTTGGCTTAAAAAATGAAGCTTTAAAATCTTCAAAAGTGGCTGGTTCTGATTTTTACTCCTCCGAAGGAAGGAATACAAAATGCCAACAACATGCTAAGTGGTGGGAGTTTGTAGTTCTCTCTCACTGCATGTCTGATAGCCACAATTCTGCTGTACTTGGACTGTGATAGCTCTGTAATGTTCTAGTACTATTTACTATGTGGTGATCATAGAAGTCATATTGTAAAGTGACTTATTTATAACTCAAAGGGACATTTTCTTCTCTTTTTAGTGTAATAAAACCTGATCATCTATAAGCAAAAAGTGACATTATTGAGAAATGTTTGTTTATAGGTAATAGCCCTTGGGTAGAAAACATCTCGATTATGCTACTTAAAGTTCTGGGGAAAAAATAGTTGAGAACAGATCGAGATGGTTAGAGGCCATATAAACCTTCTGACCCATTTTAGGAATTATAGTATCCTGAAACTAAAATAAAGACATTTTTTATTTCTTTTTAAAATGTCTTTAGGCACAGTAACATTTAACAAAAGGAAAGGATTTTCTCATTAAACTAATATATTATTGAGTTACTAGAAAAGCCAAAAATCTTAGCTAGTTTTAAAAGCTCAAACATTTGTCTCCTTGTAAAATTTCCTCTGTCTTCCAATGTGATTTGATCCTCTGTGAGGTTGTAGTTCACAATCACACTTACTATATTGTACCATAGTACATTTCCTCTTTACATTTACCCGTGGAACTTGCTAACTTTTTTCAGAGAAATCCAAGATGCAGGGGCCCCTGTGGTAGAAAGTCCATCCAAAAAGGGATTTCAGCAACACAAGATTCCTACAGCTCCTTGGTCTGCCATGGCATCCTCAGCTGACCAGACCAGCTTTGCCCCACAAAAGCCAAGGAAGGAGCGGATTGCTTGCCAGGGAGGATGCGGATGGGAGATGCACTGAATCAGTGTATCCTCAAACCATCTCTGCTGGAAGGATTCCTGCGGTACTGCAGCCTTAGTTTAAACCCATTCCTATGGCAGGAATGGAAAGACCATGTAATCTCCCTGATAAGTGTGTTCCTTAATGTGGCAGCCCTCATTAGTACAGTACTTAAGAACATAAGAATGGCCCTAGTGGGTCAGAGCAAAGGTCCATCCAGCCCAGTATCCTGTCTTCCGACAGTGGCCAGTGCCAGGTGCCCCAGAGGGAATGAACAGATAATCATCAAGTGATACATCCCTGTTGCTCATTCCTAGCTTCTGGCAAACAGAGGCTAGGGACATCACTTCTGCCCATCCCGGCTAGTAGCCATTGATGGACCTATCCTCCATGAATTTAGCTTTGTTTTTGTTTTTTTGAACCCTATTATGGTCTTGGCCTTCACAACATCCTCTGGCAAGGAGTTTCACAGGTTGACTGTACATTGTGTGAAGAAATACTTCCCTTTTTTTGTTTTAAACTGCTGCCTATTAATTTCATTTGGTGATCCCTAGTTCTTGTGTTATTAGAAGTAGTAAACAACACTTTCTTATCTACTTTCTCCACACCAGTCATGATTTTATAGACCTCATTCATAACTCCCCTTAGCTGTCTCTTTTCCAAGCTGAAAAGTCCCAGTCTTATTAATCTCTCCTCATATAGAAGCCGTTCCATACCCCTAATCATTTTTTGTTGCCCTTTTCTGAACCTTTTCCAATTCCAAGCAGAGAGTAATTTATATCTCCCTGCTGCACCAGGTAAATCAAGCTTGATGAATATAGTTTAACTGCTTAAAATAAATAAATAAAGCCCAGTGTTTTTATCTAAATAAATTCAATGTCTATATCTTCTCCCTCACTTCTGCACAGTTAATTTAAGTCCTCCCATCATTTCTGAATCCCACTAATCTGATCAGTAGAACTATGAAGTTTCTTAAATGAAGAATGTATTATTGTCATAATTTCCCATGGATCAGTTAATTATGACAAATAGCCACTAATTTTAATTCTAACTGAACATAATGATGAGACTCCAGAATCTAATTTTATCAAGGTTGCTTCTTGCTGGAATGTTCATCACCTCCTTGTCAGAAAAGTTTGTCGGGTTCTGTTCAGGTTAATGATACCTTTTTGTAACTCACCCTCTCTCCCTTTCTCTCTCTCTTATTTTGCAGGGTCAACCTGGTCCTCAAGTAAGTGTCATCTTGTTCTTTTACACTACATTATGCCCAACTCTGGAGTCAACAGAACTCTGATTATCTTCCAATTCTTTTTATTTTTTGGGACTGGCATTTAAAAAAAGCGAGAAGCTGGTAATCGTTACACAACACAGTAGACAAAATATTTCCCAAGAGAGAAACATGGGGCCCCCATATGGTTGTTTTAATTCCATCAGCTGTTTGACCAGATGGTGGGTTTAACAATGTATTACCAAATAAAGCAGATCACTTAACTATGGGTTGAAACTTTGCCACATAACTTTAAAGCAAGATGAAATAACTTAGCAAATGTGTAGAGGAGCTGGTTCACATTAACTGCTTATTAATCACATACTAATAATGCTGTTGTAATCCAGGCAGGCTTCAGTTATTTCAGCTATTGCACTACTGGCTACTTTGATTAATTGTATACAATCTCTGAATTAGTTCTGCTTTGGTTAAGAATAGCACAACTACATGTCATATGAGGGGTAATTAAAGAAATGGGAATTAAGTGAAAAGGAAATTCATCTTGAGTTCTCAGTCAGACACAGAAAATAAAAGAGGGGAAGAATTAGGTATAACAGAAATTATACATAAATTACTTGGGTTATATTCAGAAAAATGGAAGAGCAAAAGAGGAGGATTAGGCAAAACTAAACTGGATTTTAGTTAATATAAAATTAAGGTTCTTTCCATTTGCATGGTTGTAATGCATCATGAAATATTTTGATTTTTTTTCCCTGAAAACTTTATGGTTAAGCTTAAGGGTTTTTTTTTATGAAATCTTTTTTTGCAGAAAGAAGTCACTTTTAGCAAACCATCCCTCCCCAGTATTGATGAAAATTTTTTGATCAGTCCTGGTACCAATTTTCCCAGTCTTAACTATGCTCATGAGGAATTTGGAGTGCAAAAAGTTAATGGGCTTGGCTAAACTAAATGGCTTCCTGGCTCCAAAGAATAAGTTTCCTATGCTGACAAAGGGAACACTTAGAACATTTCCTGTGTTATAGGTCTATTTGTTTGCACTAAGAACAGAGCTAAATTACAGTACTATGTCCTACGTTAACACCTATTCTTGGGTCAGCCTTGATATGTATGAAGTATTTACTACATCCATGAAACACATACATAAATACTGCACGTAAATAAATCCACAACAACTGGAAAACAGTTATTTTTAAAATTTTTATTGATTCAATATCAGTGGGATCTTTTTTGTAATAATACAATATAAAAGATCATTTAATTTTGTTTTTCCTATTTCAGCTCAGTAAAAATGATCTCTGTATTACAAACCATGAACATTTTCTATAAACGCTCCTGTTCCTATTCTACTGCTGACAATACTGAACCCAAAGCAAAATTACAGATTTTTTTCTCATAGGCTTTAAATAGTACAGAACCTATTTATGGTTACTTTTTTCCTTTAAATAGAAAGCAGTTTTGAATATCCTACTGTTAAGAGAATTAGTGTGAGGAATAGTGGCAGTGAATGAATGAATCAGTGCTTTGGTTTTTTAAAGTTGAAAGGCAGGTGCTAAAATGATTCCCAAGAGCATCAGGGGTGTCTTATTGAGGATATGAAATCCAGTGATTAACGCTCACCAAAGAGGTTCATGTCCACTGGAAATCCATAAGGCCAAATTCTCCCCTCAAGCATGAGCATGCAGCTCCTATTGAATACAATGGAAATGCATACATTTATCAAAGAACAAAAAGAACAAAGAAAAAAAGTATATAACCTTGCCTATAGGTTATAGTTAAGCCTATGTGGAATATAATACCCTAACAATGAAAGAAGATGGGATACATTAATGAAAGAGCAACTTTTGTTATTTTTTCTAATAACTGAAGGCACATAAATGTTAGAAAACAATGAACATACTACAATTATCAAAAGAAAGACCAAACTTGCTTAGGAAATCCCACTGTGAGCTCTTTGTACAGCACCTGGCACAAAGGAGTCCAGATCCAAGACTGTAGCTCCTGAGTGCGACAGTAGTACAAATAATAAATAAAATAATACCCACCACCAATAAATAAAAATACTGTCAAAGTGCTTAAATTTGGCTTTGTTACAGTCAGTCTTCCACTTTCTCCCAGCATCATGTGGAAGTACTTTGTGCCCGGCCATTTCCTAGTGCAGCATACTTCTTCTGGTGTTCCAGCACAACTACTTAAGAGGGGTGGCTGAGGAGACCAAGCCAAGGCACTGCCAATTTGCCTTCTGAACTTTATATGGGACATCACAGCTTTACAGAGACTGCTCTCCTCTCTTCAGTGGCCCTCCAAATCCTTATTAGAAATGGCCAAAATATTAATAATGAATATTTGTTTTAATCAGATATTGCCTGTATTTGTGAAACGTCTGTGAAAGAATTTTACATCCATTTGATACTTCCCAATTTAATGTTATCTGCATGTTATAAGGGAACTGCAACACTTTTTGTGACAAATGTTTGCATTTTTTTAAACTTCGAGTTCCTTAACTTCAAGCTTCGAGCAACAATATTCAGGTATATTTGGTCCCAAAAGCCCCATAATATTGGTTCTAGTTTCCTGATTGGCTGAAGCTACTCTATGCAGTCAGCAGGCTTGGCAAAAAAATGATTTGATGTGTTTTCTAAGAGTAGTGCCTTTCTATTGTACTTTTCTGTGATAGTCAGGAAAAAAAAATTGTCAGCAGCACACAGAGAGTAGCTCTGTGATTTCTTGTGCTGCAGTGCATGTGCGAAAGCAGTTCATCATCCCTTAAAGAACTTCCAGGATTCTAGGGAAGTACTGGCCATGAGTGGTGGCCATGCAAAGACACTGAAAGAGAGAGCAGGGCATCCACCAAAGACACTAGAAGAAGGTAGCAGGCAACAGGTCATTTTTACTTAAGAAGCAGCCATCAAGTAGAGTTGGAAGGCAATTGTGTGGGGACAGTGGGCTGCAAGGCCTGCTGAGTTTCTCTATAGGTGGTGGTAGTTTGAATAGTACCTTTTGAGGTACCTTCCTCAATAAATATATATATAATTTAGTTTTGGGGAGTCTGGTTTACACTATGGCTGTGTTAAAACTATAGGCATGGTGTGCAGATCATAAGATTCAATAGTGTTGTGGATACACTCAAGAGCTGGGAAACAGGCTGGGTTATCTGTTGTAACACGACCACAACAAAGCCTAACAACAATATCCATTATTTCCTCAAAATGGCTTCCCTTTCTCCAACTGCTCCAAACTGAGGTTTAAACTCAACAGTTTCTCCACATGGGTGCTTGCAACCTTACCATGGATTGTAGGAGATGGAAGAGAGGGAAAGACAAGCTCACAGTGTGCAGGATCAAAACCAGGTTCAGAGAAGTAGCCCTTGACTGCTGATGGAGAAGAAGCGATTCCTCATTTACTGCCTCCTGGCCTATGGGCATCTCAGCCAACTGCAATGCTAGCTAAATGACACTGGCTTCCAGCTGTCCATCAGCCAGCGATTCTTGTCAGCTAGCGCACACCCCTGATCATCAAGTGCCTTGTCACAATGGGTGAGAGAAGTCCCAAACTCACAGGAGATGACTGTTATCTGGGCCCCACCTGTTCCACTCTGCAGAAAAATCTGGCAGCTGTTTCCCTCTTAGTGGCAGCTGATACCTCACTTCATCAAGTGGTCCCCCCCCACCCCCGCTGAATGATAAAATGAGATATGCTCATTTATTATGTGAAAATGCCATTTGTTTGTGTAGATTTGCATTGTGTGTGATGCACAGTGTATGCAGGTCAAAATTAAGCCCCAAACTTTATAACTTTATAACTTTTGATCAGTGTTACATAGTCATGTGCAGTCTCATAAATCCTTGATTTCTAGGCACAGTGGACTGAGTTAAGTATGGAGTGAAATACATAGAGGAGTTGTCATTAGAGCCAAAATTTCAATATAGGTGTGCTTGGAGGATTCAGTTTTTATCAGTAAATGTCGTGAAATGTCAATTTCACCTTCCACATACAAACCAAGTAAAAATATTTCCATCAGTGATCATTGAAATCTACAAGTAGACAAAGTAAGAAAAATGCTGTCTGAGAGCTTACTAGAGTTTGATTTAAGTATATTTGATTGTATATTTTGACAGCTGATAGTGACAATTTGTGTATCAGTGGCTATCAGACATTAACTTTTTGAATCTCAGCTTTTCTGTCATTAAATAGCTCTCTTCCCCATTAATTCCCTCATAATTTCTCATAACTGTGAAAATGTAAATTGATAAAAATAGTTAAAAATAAACTCCGTGTTATCCACTGAAATTTTATATAAATGTAATTCTTCCAAACATAAATATGGACTATGAAGCTGCTGCTACAAAGTTGTACATTCACTCATGTCTTTGTGTAAAACTGCATCTTTTAAAGTAAAAACTGAAGTCTGAGTAACAACCAAGTCAGGACTTCAGTATAAGGCCCACTCTACATTCTCATTACTGTAATCTTTCATTTAAAATGAAGGCAAAAAGATTTTTATTTTTAAAGATACTGAGTCAGTTTTTTTGTTTTTCCTACAGTAGATTACTTCACTAACACACAAACAGTATACAGAGCTACTGCATATCCCCTGTCCTGTATGAGGTGTTAGTGATGTGTAGATCTGTTGAATGGAAGACATAGAACCCTGAAATCATATCTTGACAGGTGCTGGAAATTAAGGGGGAAATTATTTTCTTTTTATAAGAATTAAAAATGTACTAGGCTTTTATAATAAGGAAAAAGAGACATTGAACCAGAATTAAATAATGGGTCTGCTTATTTTGAATGTTCTTTACAGCTTTGTAGATTTGTCTATACGTAAAAACAACAATTCTCCTCTCAGTTACAATCGTTTATATTCAGAATATCAGGTCAATAGAGTTACATCAGTGTAAATGACAAAAAAGTTGGGCCCAGACTGATAATTTTGGCTCTTAAACTATTTTATTTTGTTTTTATTACTGTGCTTTTGAAAAAAAATCATTACAGCTTGCTTCTAGCAACCACATATAGATGATGGATGTAAGAGGACAGAGAATTAGAGCGAGTGTGCGCAAAATTCTACTTGTTATGTCTGCATTTTAGTAGCAAGGGCCAAAATTGAAGTTAATGGGAGTTTTGCCATTAACTTCTGTGGGATCAGGATTTAGCCTTAACTGAGTGCATCTCATAAATAAGCTTGTCTGAACAAAGTTTCTTAAGTATCTGACTGGTAGAGTTTCAGAGAGTGTTCTGGACACTTTATTACTTCTCTGTCTGTTACGTCTCTGTTTGGTAACCTTCCTTCCTTTTTACAGCCATAATGTAATCTTTGTACAGTACTGGAATTTAATGCGATCTTTGCAGGAAATTCTCTGCCAGCATTAAGTTGTGTAACTAATGAAACAAATGCCGTATCCATGGTCTATAAATTCCTTTATGGTAGTTGTCTAGTAAAAGGCAAGAGGCCTGATTCTTTCCTGGCTCTGGTGATGTCTGTTGACTTCAGTGGAGTTGCTCCTGATTTTCACCAGAGAGAGCTGGAGAATTGGGCTCAAGACTTTGCTGATGTCTGATGTTTCAAAAACTAAAACCCCTATGTGAACATAGCCAGGCTAAGGCTTATGTTTACAGAAGTAATTAACTTAATAATAGTTTAGAAAGTGTTTTTAATTTTTTTTTCAAGTATGCGTATAAAAAAGCAAAGAGAGCTTGTAAAATAGTTTTTTGATTAAAAAGGATTTGACAGTAAGGGGCACATATTAAATCATGAATGCTTCCGTTGCAGCTGGTAAATATACACATGCATGCATATAAGTGTTTATGAATGCCTAATGTTAACTGTCCACTCAAGCGAGTAAATGAGCAAATAATGTAAACACAAAGGGTGATCTTCTATGCTAGAAACACAACATGAAACTCACAGGCGGAAGTGGCTAAGGTGGCTTTAAGCCTTTGTGTCCTCCTGATCCTTAGCTGCCTAGGAGGCTGGAGTGGTACCTGGTATTTATGGCAGTCTCCCCAGGGCTGCTCTGTGAGTGAAAGCACTGAGCAAAATCTCCACAGCACTACATGCTGGGCATTCACTTCCAACATACCTTTCCCAGCCCTACCCCTTGTACGCCCCCACCCACTATCTTCCAGGCCTTGTGAAGTGATCCTTGCACCTTGTGAGGTAGCAATCTTATGGCTGTTTTCTGTACTACTTGTGCCAGATGCATCCTCTCTGACCAGATCCAGGGATTTTAGACTCTTTACATCATTCTGCCCCTCATTTTTGCCAGTGTAAAGGAACTGGAGCAGGGATGAGGCTCTCATGCAAAATATGTTTTCAGTTGCATTTACTTACTTTGTGCAGAAAATGCATTTTGCTTGTTCAGTTTCCTACTTAGGGTTTCAGTTTGGGTAATTGGCTTTGGAAATCTTGTGCTCAGATAGCAGAATATTTAAGTGCTTGCCAGGATATCTAGGAACTGATGTTGTACAGATTGATTCTTCTGGTTCAGAAAGATGTCTGGTCAAATCTGTTAATCTCAATAATATTTTAAAGATGCTTTCAGATTTTTTTCCCACCCCCAAAATGTATAAGAATATATATCAATGTAGCAATCAAAATGAAAGAGAGAGAACCATCGGAGTCAACATTGTTTAGAAACAGGACTCCATGCAGGCTAACACCAGTGCCAACGGTGCTGATCAACAGCTATGGAGTGTTTTTCTTCCTCGTCTACTGGTGAAGGACCCTCTCAGGAGTAGCTGCAGACAAATTGGAGGGATAGATTCTCTGAATAAGTGGGGCTCAATCTTGAAGGGCACTGAGCACCTTGTACAGCATGCTGAGTACCCCCATCTCCCAATTAAATTCATGGGAATTGAGGGCACTCGGCACTGTGCAGGCATTGCTCAGCAGTTGCAGAATTAGGCTCTGGAAGACCTACGTACAATTTAATGAAATAATTATTAATGGGGACATGAGGGAGAGGCTGCAGAGAGAACAAATTAACCATCTACTTCTATTTGAAGGGTGTAATCTCTAGTTTCCTTTGACAGGGCCATAGTTTCTGAAACCCACCAATACCTCTTTTAAGACAAAACCAGGATGGATCTGTTTCCCTCGTCTCATACACTTAACGTTAGTGTTAAGTGGAAACATACCATGCACATTCTGTCTTTTTAGCTGGGAATTGATTTCACACTCATCACCACGGTATTTTTAGAGCTTAGATCTTCTCATGGCAAGAAGAGAAAAAATGACTTGCATTCCTTAATTCTGTATAGTATTACTCAACAAAGCACACATGAACACAACAGCCCAATTGCAAGCATAATACTGTGGTTCCCATTTGAAGTCTACAAATAGCTTGTCAAAAAACAATTAACAAACTATGAAACATCTCTTGTATTCCCATAGCATTTCCTAGTTTTGAGTCAGATTAAAGTTACATTTTACTGATATAGTCTGAAAAGCTGTGAAAATGTAGTAGTATCCTCTGTGTTTTATTAGGAGTTACATTAGAGCAAAATACTGTGTCATATTCAAGTATATAACATGGTATTTTACTATCCTGCTGCATATGTTTTGTATTCCATATTAAATGCCTACTACCCTGGCATTTTTAATGATCCCCATGTTCTCTAAGTTCTAAATTCCAGCTCATTCTGTTGCAGATTCCTATAGTTTTACTGAAGCTAAACAAAACAAAATAAAAATCAAGACATTTGAGAAGCATTGTTCTTTATCAAGCTGTTGGGTAGCTTTAAAATATCTGAACTGACCTCTACCATCTTGGGCCTGATCCTGTATCTTTTGTGAGAATAAAGCAATCCTTATTCATGTGAGGTACTAATGTTGTGCCAATGTTAAAATGGCAGATGGGTTGACAAGGATGGGTTAACTATAGGCTGATTAGCCTGGGATTCAATTAGACTCATAGACTTTAAGGTCAGAAGGAACCATCATGATCATCTAGTCTGACCTCTTGCACATTGCAGGCCACAGAACCTCATCCACCCATCCCAGTAACAGGCCCATAACTTCTGGTTGAGATATGGAAGTCCTCAAACCATGGTTTAAAGACTTCACATTACAGAGAATTCACCATTTACCAATTAATAAAGAATTAAAGAATAGCAATATAATTAATGCTAGTCCACATCTTTTTGTGAAAAATAGGTCTTGTAAAACAAACTTTAATGATTCTTTGATGGAGATTACACATTTGGTTGATTAAAGGTAAGTTCATCAACATAATCTACTTAGGAACAGGGTTAGGACTGGCAGCAGGCCCAGAGCAGAGCTGGGGACAGTGTGGGGCTGGGTAGCACTCCCTTCCCAACCTCAATGGGGGCTGGTTTGGGCTCCACCGTGCCCCCCAGACATTCCTCCACACCCCACAGTTTGGGGACCATTGAAGTAAAAGCAGTTTAATGCTGTGGTTTATTTCATGAACTGTACATTAACAGTATGTACATACGTATGTATGTGTGTGCATGTACGTATCTTCTACTACATTGTCTTACTATGACAGCCTGGCATTTACACTTATTATTAACATAAACACATCTACCTAATGTAATCTATTGGATTTTTTTAACATAATGGTATTTTCATGTAGTTGGGTGGTCCAAAATTTGGGCAAAAATCAGGACAAAACCAAGTTTTTGTAAAACCTCAGAATTTTTCCGTAGAAATCAGTAAAAACTGAAAATGAAGGGCCTTACCAATGGGGAAATCATCATCAAATGGTGTGTTTCTACTTGGGCATAAGTCCAACACTATTCAGGATTTTCATGAGTGAGCTGAAAATAAATTTAAAATTACTGCTGATAAAATTTGCATATGAGGCAGATTGGCAAAATGGTCAACAACAATGAGGACAGGACAGTCATAAGCTGGATCTAGTCCAACAAAATGTGTTTTAATATAAGCCAAATGCAAAATTATACATCTAGGAACAAGGAATTCTGGCCACACCCACAGCATGGGGGACCGTATTGGAAAGCAGGACTCTGAAAAGAATTTAGGTGTCATCATGGATGAGCAACTGAACATGAGCTCTCAGAGCAGTGCTGTGGCAGAAAAGACCAATGCAATCCTTGGGCATATAAACAGGGGAGCAGTGAGTAGGAATAGGGAGGAGGTTTTACCTCTGTGTAACTGGTGTGACTCATACTGAATACAGTTTCGATGTCCACACTTTTAAAAGGATGTTGAAAAGAAAGAGCCACAGAAACAATTCAAGGGCTGGAGAAAATTCCTTACAGTGAGAGATTTAAGAGTGTGATCTGTTTAGTTTATCAAAAAGAGGATTGAAAGATGACTTGATTACAGTGTATAAGTAACTTAATGGGGAGAAAATGCCAGATACTAAAGATTCTTTAATCTAGCAGAGAAGGGCTTAACAAGAATCAATGGCTAGAAGCTGAAGCCAGATAAATTCAAATTGGAAATGAGGGACACATTTTTAACAGTGAGGGTGATTAACCTTCAGAACAAGCTGCCAAGGGGAAGTGGTGGATTATCCATCTATTGATGTCTTCAAATCAAGACTGGATGCCTTTCTGAAAGATATGCTTTAGCCAACACAAGTTATTGCACTCAGTACAGGGATAACTGGGTGAAATTTAAGGGTCTGTGATATACAGGAAGTCAAGCTAGGGGACCAAATGGTCCCTTATGACCTTTAACTCTATGAATCTGAGTAGTGCAGTTGAGTTCAGCAGGACTACTTACAAGTGTAAAGATGAGTTCTGTGTGTAGGAGCTTGATTAGTAACGCATAGCATGGGAAAAATCCAAACTTCATTGAAGTCAGTGAGAATTTTGCCAGTGACTTCAGTAGGTCCTGGTTTTACCCCAAATTTTTAGTAAGGGCCCAATTTACAATTACTTGTGCACATGAGTAGACTTACATGCCTAAGCATTTGCAGGAGCAGGCCCCAAAACATTTAAGACTTCCACTAATATTTTGGTATTATAACAATAGTGTTATCATATCCTCTCTTTCAGGAATTTAATACATTATGTGCATTTGATGAGGTGCTGGCATGTATAGCTCTGGCGATGCATTATTCTGCTTATATGCATATGGGTCACATTTATATGAGGATAACATGATGCAAAAAGAACTCAGTGTGGTAGGAAATACTGTAATTACATTCATAAGGACTGGTCAAAATGTCCTCTGCATTTTCAGTTATTTGCCTATTTGCATCAAGATGGAGCAAGGCATGCTGCAACCTGTAATCTCTACAGGTCACCATTGTGTATAGAAGGCCAAAATTCAGAACTCCTTGGGCCACATTCTGCCCATGGAACACAATTTGAATGCCCTGCTAAATAATAGAGGCTCTTGGATAATCTCAAACACTGGCATGAATAGGGAATGTTAAGCATCATGAGCTGCTGGGGATCATTTAAAAGAATCACATATTTTTGAAGAAATATAATACAATTTCATGATATAGTATGTCTGCTAGTGATCATTTGCCAAAAAAATAAATATTCATTTATATATACACATACATATGTGTGTAATTTCCTCTGAAGATGGTCTGAGTTTTGCAGAAAAAAAATATTAGTCTTAGGAAAATATTTAGTTTTGTTTTTAATAAATGTTATGTTGTTTTAAATTGCTTCCTTTTTAAAAAATGTTGCAAACCTCAGAGGTTACAAAAGATCTCTATAGTTACCTCGTGTTTGTTTGTTTATATATAGATATAGATATAATATTAGTCTAAATGTGTGTAGATAGGTATAACTGATGTGCAATAATGTGTAGCATTTATAGGGCGTTCCATCTTTAAAGCACATTATAAGTATCAACTAATTCTCAAAATACTTCTATAAAGTATGTCTTTATCATCTCCTATTGCAGATGGAGAAACATGTAGAAACGTTAAGAGACTGATCCTTCAACCATCACTCACACAAGCAGGCTTTACTTATATGTGTAGTGTCATCGACTTCAGCTGACTTACTTGTGTAAACAAGGGTTGGTGGATCCATGTCAGAGTCCGAAATAGAACCCCAGGAATTCCAGACTTTGCCTATCTTGTCATGACTCAGATGGGATATTTAGGCATCTTGCAGTGTTCTGCTGGACTATAATTTGCCTCACAAGGATTTAGATTATGTAAAGTTCTACAGTTCTTATTATACACTGTTGATAAACAGTCATAATGTACTTTGTTTTAAAAAGATATTATGATTTGTTTACACAACGTCTGAGATTGCAACAACATTGGTGTACAAAGAAGCTATTTGAGGACCTACAGGATGTGCAAGGTAGCATGGAAAAGGAGGAAACATAAGGTCCCACAGGAAAATTTAAAAAGCTGTTTCAATGGTGCAAAATTTCACTCCAACATTTTTGCATGTTATTTTCCCAAGCTTTAGCATACCCTAAGGATTAAAAGTTACCTAGACTGTGAAATAATTCCTTCACTCCTAGGGTATGGAGATTATATTACAATCTCAGAAACTTTTCTATCCCTTGGGCAATATTTTACACAGCTATGGCTTCATATTAATATTTTACTGCTATTGCCTGTCTAACCAGTCATGATTTATATAATATAACCTGCCACCTCTTTTACAATTGCATTTTATAGTTGTATTTATAGACATTTCTAAAAGGAAATCTAAATCTTTCTTTGATTTTTTGCTTCCTTGAAAGAATGAATGTGTGTTGTAATGCAGTTTATAGTAAAATTTGGAAGAAAAAAAATACAGTACAAGCATAGGTTGAAATATTGCTCTCATTGATGCCAAGATAAATCCAGTGCAATTCCACTGAAGTAAATAGAGCTACTCTGGATTTGCCTTGGTGAAACTGAGAGCAGAATTTGGCCACCAAATTTTTAAATGCTTATATTAAAAGCCAAATGCTGATGTCTCATTGTGACTGCACAGCAAATTGCTTTCACAGTACTTTTTAAAGCCATGTTCCCAGTTCTGCGCAGTTACACAAGTGCAACTTTTATTGATGTCATTTGGATTTACACCTATGTAATTGAGAGCTGAACATCTGGGCCCAAAATCCTTCAAAAGAGGCACCGGATATTTAATAGCAGATATGACGAAACATTGTTTTTAGTATTTTCAATAAATAAGTCTTGTTTTCAGATTGTGGAAAACCAAACAGTCTTGAAAAATGTCATTCAAATCTGACCAAAATGTTCAGTGGTCGCAATTATCAAGCTGACGTACCATAAATGAGTGTATAGTTATTTCAGTAGATACTGTGCTATGAAACTGTTGGCAAATATTGACATTTGAATCTTGACAGTGCTCAGCACTTAGTTGGTGACAGATGAACCTCATCACTAATCAGATGTTTCATAGTTTTATTTTTAACACCTTATCTCAGAGTTTTCTGTACTGTCCATCATCTATGCAAGGTCCCTAGTGATCTGCATGAGTCTTGTGCTCACAGACTCTTAGACTTTAAGGCCAGAAGGGACCACTGTCATCGTGGAGTCTGACACTCTGCACATTGCAGGCCATGGAACTTAACCCATCCACTCCTGTAATAGATTCATAACCTCTCACTGAGTTACTGAAGTCATCAAATCAAGATTTAAAGACTTCAAGTTACCAAGAATCCTCTATTTACTTTAGTTCTGCTCTTCTCCATTCCTGGTTGCAGGAGGCTCTGCTCGGGATATAATTAAATGCTTTTCCCCGAAAGACAAAAATAGAGAGATTTCACTTAGCCACAAAAGTGGGAAGAGAGCTTTAAATACGGATGTCAGTACGTGAAAGACAGAGGTCAGTAAGCACAGAGCTGCTCCTGAACTGGCTACTTGTAGTGACAAGTTCACATCACTCTCAGGGTACATCTATGCTGCAGCTAGAAATGTGCTTCCCAGACATGTGCTACCTCTGCTTGAGCTGGCGTGCTAAAAATAGAAGCGTGACTGAGGTGGCTTGGACTACCTACCCACAGACCAGGTGTGATTGTACATGGATGGTAGCCTGTGCCTTTGCACGTCACCATGGTCACACTGCTATTTCTAGTGCGGAGCTAGTTTGTGTCTGTCTCCCTGCACTGGGAAACACCTTCCTAGCTGCAGTGTAGACAGAGCCATAATTGGCATTGGATCAGCTGGAAACAAAAACATATTTTTTTTTTTTTGGCAAAACAAAAAATTGAAAAAAATTAATTTTGGGTTGAGCAAAAGTTAAATTTTTGTTTCTGAGGGGTTTTTCATCTTTTTAAAAATAAAATGGAAAAAAAATGAAGAGTCATTTTGCACAGAAAAATTGTTTTGAGTTTTTCAGAATTTTTTTCCCAGCTTTAGCAGCTAAGCAGTAGACATATTGAACATGGATTTGCAAATATTTCAATTTACCCAAATATGCATTTTTCATCAAAAAAAAGTTGTGTCCAAAATAATTTGCACAAATGTACTCTGAATCTCTGTTGCATACCCTCAGGAGAAATAATTTTCTGCAAGGTGTTTGAGGCTGTGATCCAAAAGAAAAAGATGCTTAAAATCACCCCCTGACGTGAGTCTTTCACAAGATGCTGGGTTATTCACCAGACCACTGAGTAATTGGACAAACCACAACAACTTTTGCCTTAAAGGGGCTGCTTTTCAAGTTTAAGCTAACATGAATAAAACATTACACTGTGAACTACAGTTACCTAAAATGATATAAAGATTTCCTAGGCCTCATCAAGGAGCTATTTTCATATTGTCCTTTTAGGAATAAATGGAAGAACATGCCAGTTCAGAAAAATCTGCAAAGGGAAATGTGAAAAAAAAATAAAAAAAATTATAAAAAAAGGTTTAACAGCATTTTTATATCTCAAAAGAATTATAAAAAAGTGGGGGGAAGGGTTTATTGCTTTGATTGGCAGGAGGTGTAATTTTGCTGTTTAATTTGTATTGTGCTAAGAAAGAAACCCAGAATGTGCTTCTCTGATCTATGCGGTTTTATAATGAATTTCATTGGACTATATCGTCTTCCTTTTAAGGTATTTTTCTCTCCCAAGTGTTCTTTCAGTTCTAGACCACATTAATTGCTTCCAAAAGGCAGAGCTTTTGTGATCAGACTCAGGATCTAGTGGGCCGGACCCTCTTAGGCCTGGGCTCAAATGAACATGATATCTTCTGAGAAAAAATAGCTTAGTAATAAAGATATCCCCACAGAAGTGTCCACAAAACTGTACAGACTTGTACTGGATCATTAGTAGTCCTAGTATGGGTGGCTGACTAGAAGATCTAGCAGTTCTATTTATTTTTCCTTCTTTTCTTGTTTTGTTTCATGACCACTTTAATCTTTAGTGTACAATGAAAGGTGTGTGAAGTCTGACATTATAAATCTGTTTATAGCTGTCACTCCTTTTTCCAGCTTAACAGAGTTTGACACCGGAATAAACCCAGTTTTTCTGTGGAAAGATGTTTTGATAATTTTTTGTCCAGTCACTGATTGATTTATTGTTCTGCTACCTGAATTTCAATGCACTAATCTCTGTTTACTGCAGTGAATATTTATTAACAAAAGTACGTCAGAGTCAATTGCATTTTCCCTTGCTACTGAATTCTATCAAGTTCCCGTGGCTTCCAACAAATACCTTCATTAGTGTTAAGGGACTTTAGAAAGCATTTCCCCCTTCCATGCTTGAGGTGTGATATAACTGATTATGCTCTCTCTAGTTACTTGGGAACACAAAGATGCAGAGTGAACACTAGTGTGAGAAATATAGAATTACATTGAAATTCTGGCATAGATACGCGCACATAATCCCAGTTGAAAGAGAACATGGCAGGAAGAAGAAAAGAGCACCACTTGACATCTTCCTGACTAGGGATGGAATAGGACTCCATTCCCAGGGCAGGGGAAGAATGGACTGAATAGGGGATACCAAAATGAGCTTGATGAAGGGAAAAGGAAATTAACAGCAGTGCTGCTTCAGTCTCTGAATGACCAGCCTTTAAAGATCAGTTATGACTCAGGTGGTTGTTGAAAGTTATCACCAAACAGCTTTTCACCTGCCTGTGTAACTTGAGTGGTTTAATTCCATTTCCCAAGGAATAGTTTTCCACATTCCCAAAATAAAAACCAACATGGATGGCAGCCTCGCCAGGTATGCCAAGGAGTGAAATAGCTGTTGAGGCTGAGATTTCATCCTGATGTGAGATATTCCCTCCAGGTCCAGGTTGAGACATGCTGGTGAGTCAGTGTGGACATCCTTCACTCATGCTGAACTTTTTCTGTGGATACGTGGATGACTTCAGTCTAAAGGACTCAGTCAGCACCTTTTGCCAATAGTTTGCCAATATTTGATGATTACTTGCTCTGTTCATTCCCTCTGAAGCACCTGGCATGGGCCACTATCGGAAGACAGGATACGGGGCTAGATGGGCCTTTGGTCTGACCCAGTATGGTTGTTCTTATGTACTAGATTCATATGTTTAAGCAGTACAAAATTGAACAAAATTTTGGGTGCATATCTGAACTGGCCTATAAATACTAATTCTTCTATGGTTTGTCCATCACTGATTAATTACTCTATAATTGTCATAATTTTAACTATGCAGATGTATCTTCATTTTATCACAAGAATCTTTGATATGGCTTTATGAATTCACTGTATCCATCCTCATAAGTGCTCAAAATTTGCATGGATACATAAGAGTATCAGTAAATTCATGCTTATGCAGAGATACAAAGTATGAGCATAGGGAAACACATTGTGACCAGTGAGGAGATGGCTCAAGTTTTTTGATTTGGGAAGTACATTCATTATATTAGCCAACAAATGGCATCCAGAAACTGTCTGACTGTATTCTGGATGAGAGAATTACCTCAGTGTTCTGGTTCTGCTAATGCACCTCATTTCTCTGCCATTATATTCTTGGTCATGGTGTCATGGCAGAACAGTGGGTCTAGGAGTATCCTGCAGATACGCATCTATCTCTGGTTCAGAAGAGACTTAACAATTTAATTCAGAATGTCGTCATGCTTGACTGATTGTTTATATTGTTGGACTGCTAAGAAGAGAAACTGGGCCAAATGCATTGCTAGTATAGGCAGGCTTAATACTACTGAAGTAAATGGAGTTGCGTTCACTTATGCTAGGGGTAGATTTAACACTGTGTCTATAAAACCCAGGCAGTGGATACTGATGCATATTCTTTCAGTGTCCTGGAATTTTTTTAAAGTATTATTTGCACTGAGGTTTGTGGTTTTTCAAAAAAAAAGCATGTGGCGAAAAGGAAGGCATCTGTATTGATTATCCTTTATCTTGTGTGTGTTTTCTTTGATTAAAGTGTTCTAAGGACATGTAGCAGTAGCACAAGGCACTAACATGCTGGGCTTCTGACTACTGGGATGGCTGAAAGCACTGTGTAAGTTCTGTGATGAACCACTGGTCACTGTAGTTCTCTGAGAGCTTCAGATCCTATTTTCTAACCTGCAGTTTAAGAACCTGTGTGTTTTACATAGCAGTGTATATCACTGCATTCTGGATACAGTGGTGTAAATAAATGTCAGGTTAAGGTTAACATTGACATCAACAAGTAAACTACAGGGCTGAATTGTCCATCTAAGATATGTTATGTACAATGATTTTACACCTTACTTTCATAGTGTTTCTTGATTATTATGTCAGATACAAATTATACTGTCAAATATGAAGACTTCTTTTCTTCTGTACTGGAAGAAAGATGTAACAAAATGAAACTGAAATGCGGAGGGGGAGAGTAATGCAAAATTTGTGAAGACATTTTTTATGATCCAAGAGAAGCTATGAAAGTCCCAAAGGGGCGAATGAAACATGTCCAAGAAAGTGGATGGAGGCAGCATTGGTTTAGAGGAAGAAGCTTTACAAATGCACTGGAAAGTTTGGAGAGCATTAGTATATTTGATCCAAGGTGAGGTGTTGGCATTGTGCGCCAGCTAACGCAGCCCTTGTCTGCGAACATGGCCAAATTTAATGAAGTCCAAAACCATGCTGCTTAACATTCCTGGACTCACAAGGGAAACAAGAAAAATAATAGGGCAGGAAGCTTAAAATGATTTTGTTACTCCTTTTTTAATACTTTCTATAACATCACATTTCATAATTCAACGTACCCAATCCTATGATATTTTACAATAATTGCTGGGTTTCTATGAGTCTGTAAATTTTAGTTTCGAAGTCAAGGAAATCTCTTGTCATTTGGGACAGCTGATAGGTCTGAAGGAAGAAATATCAGTACTTTCATAGTGAAATGGCTCTTCCTCACTTACAAAAACTGCCTTCCATCACTGAAATAAAATCCTAAAAAAGACAGGCAAACAGCAAAAAATTCTTGGTTAATGTTATAATGTATATACTCCTGAAAATATGATTTAATGCCAGTTTGTCAATAATGAGAAGCTGCCTAATAACTCTTCCAGGCTAAGGAACAACTTTGGGTTATGTCCTGGGTTTGTGTGCTTATTGTAAGACTAGGGCTAATCTAACCTGTATATTACAATTTTTTTAAAATGTCTTGATTTTAGTTGGCTAATCAGTTGCATTTCTGCAACTGCATTGATGCTGTCTCTTGTTTGTAGTCAGTTCTTTAATTGTGTTTCATCCTGGGCACCCTCCAGAAGACCACAGTTCTCCTCTAAATCAGCGCGTTGCAAACTTTTCCCTCCGCGGCTGCTCTCTGGTTTTTCGCGTCCTCTCGCGGCCCGGGGGTACGGCTGCCAAACAGAAAGCTTCTGCTTTCGGCAGCTGTTCAGCTGACATATATAGAATGCTTCCAATTTCAGCGATGTCCCGGCACTGATCCTGCGGTGGCACGGGGACACCGCGCACCCCTCTGGGGGGGTCTCGCACACCCCACTTTGAAGACCACTGCTCTAAACGTTCTTTGGGTCCTCAGTACACATTGTAATTCAGTGACAAAATCATTGTGGTGTATTTTGTCCAAAATTTTAAATGAAATCTTAATTCATAGATATTTTTAATCCTGCAAGCCAGATTCAGTCCTACGTGTGCAGGGATCTCCTTGGGCCTTTAGGCCCTGACTCTGAGTGCTCTGGAGCTGGAGCACCCATGGCAAAAATGGTGCGTGCTGAGTGCTCACCGACAGCCCTCCTTATCAGCTCTTTCCCCTTCCAGCCAGCGCCTCCACCACCTGCTGCGATCAGCTGTTCCACAGCATGCAGGAGGCACTGGGGTGAGGAGCAAGGGTGGAGTGCACTCAGGGGGCGGGGGTGGAACAGGGTGTAACAGTTCTGATTCTCCAACTGATGGAGCCAATTCAGGACAAATTGCTTAAAGCAGGGCAGTTACAGCCCAACGCTGGGGTTTTTCCACCTCTAAGGCAAACCAAACCAGACTACGCCCAGAGCCGTAGGGCCCTGTGCCGCCGATCCGTGGCGCAGGAAGGGGAGTTGCCCAGAGCCAGGTGGGGGCCCTGTGCCGCTGACCTGCGGCTGGGCGGGAGCTGCACCCGGAGCAGGGGGTAGGGGAGGGGCTGCGCTGCTGACCCGCGGCGCGCAGAGGTGGGTTTTCAAGCGGAGCCAGGGGTTCAGTGGGGGGGGAGCCTGTGGCTCCCTCTCCCCCCCCCACCACTGCCATGTGCCCCAATATTTAGCTGTTGTCATCTGGTCATCTTGTGTATATGTATAGAGCTTCAGTTCATAGCAAAGTCCCTCCAGAGGTAAGAAGCAGGATTGAACACAAGATGGAGATGAGGCATCAGGCTTTTATAGTATTTTCCCAGGTGTAAAAACACCTCTTTGTTCTTACTGTGGAAAATTACAGCAAAATGGAGTTTGGAATCACATGGGCAAGTCCCTGCATACCTTACTGAGTCACAAGATGTGTCTGCCCTCTCTCAATGGGTCACTAATACAGCTGATGGTCCTTAATGGGCCATCAAGCAGGCTAGGCAGAGATAACACCAACTTGTCTGGGATGTCACCCAGAAGCATAGCATAAGTTTGCCATACAGACAGCATAGAGCCAATATTCACAACTTTAAATACAAAAATGACACATGCATACAGATAACATAACCAGCAAACCATAACCTGGTCTTAGACGTCTATCTCTTCCTGCCCTGTGTGATGTTATTGACACTACATTATACACAATACATCTTCCCTATTAAATTATTGAGCCTCACTCATCATTTCATGTCCTGTTGAACTATTTGTATAGAAACAGATGGTAATGTAGAGACAGACCACAGAGTAAAGTTGGGAGACTCCTTTGTTGAATATACAGTACACTTATTGTTAATATAGAGAGATGTTATGCAGATTAACTTGGGGTCTGTAATGAAGGGAAGATTGTGGCTGTGTTTATACTTTTAATGAAAGGTTGGAGTAGCTTGGAAGATAACAGAATGCACAATCAAATACATTTTTAAAATGGTTTGATTTAAATACTGGCTGTTGAGAAGATGTTGCTAATATGATCGTCAGAAGACCTTTACAGGTGGGAAAAAGCTGTCACGGTAGAGTGAAGTAAAAAAAAAAATAGCACCTTTTAGATAATGTGCCATGAAATATTGCCTGTCGGCTAAATCCTTCAGACTGACTCAGATAATTCTCTCATAAACTTCAATGGGAATCTTCTCTGAATGCAGACTACAGGAGTAAGCCTTGTGTTGTCCATTTTCACACTGCCTTGGCCTTCTAGCCCTTGTATACCTATTTATAATGACGAGGATGTGACAAAGGAATAGAAATGTGGCTGCAGTCAAGACCACAAGAAAGAAGCACCTGCCATTAATCCTGAATGTATAAATGTAGCTTGTATCTGTACTCACGGGCAGCAGCAGCTGTAAAATATAGTTGACCCTTACTTCAGCTTTGTTCTCAGTTAGCAGGTGCCTGGACGCCTTTCAGTCTGCTTTGGAACACCCTGTTTTAAAAAGAACAGTATTTATCACCTAATTATGAATGCAAATTTTGCATGTGTTTGTGATTTACGAGGCCATGCTTATGCCAAAGAGGCTATAAACTGTATTTGAAAATGTATGGCAGTCTGCAGTAGATAATTACACTTTGAGAAAAGGGCCTCTGTTTCCAGTGAAAACACTGTAAAGTTATTTCAGAAATGTTGTGACCTCAGACATTTCACATAACAGACACAAAATGCTTTCACATTTGTGCAGCAGCTAGAGGCCTGATCTCTGCCATCTCTCAAACGAAAGCACAGAAAGCTCCTTTGGAAAAGGGCAAGACGTCTCTGTTGCAGCCTTCGAAATTAGCATTTTTTTTCTTAACTCACACAGTTCTTTGTATCTATGCTCTTAACAAGAAGAAAGAATAGAGTTTTGGGGAAAAACCAAACCCTCTCCAACACTTGCCCTCCTTTAAACAAACCAGTCCCCAACTCTCACCCCACCTCCACAAACATCACTTTGCCTCATACTAAATCCATACAGCCTTTCCTCCCTCCCCCAAACACACACATCAATAAAACCTGCAGTAAAACCTTCGGAGAATTTCTCCATGCAAATGGAAAGAAGATGTCAAAGGCTGAAGAGTGGAGATTTCCTTTTTAAAGTTCCCAAAGTAATGGAAATGGTATTCTCAAAAACTAGAGCTGGGTGAATACAGCCATAAAATATTACTAGAGTATTCTTGCAATGAAACGTCACTGATTCCCTATACTGGTATTTAGGAGAGCTAATTTTTATTTGCAAGAAAGCTCACAAAAAGCAAAAGCAGTGTGAATAAAAGTACAAGTGTTTGTGAGAATATTCACAGCAAAAATGCCCTTGTGGCCATTTTGAAAAGATATTTTTATTTGTTTATACAATAGATTTGTTGAACGTTAATAAATACTTTGGGATAATTTGTAAGAAGAAAGGGGGATTCTTTTAAATTATAAAATGTCCATTCAAGAAACAGAAACAATACCATGTGACTTAGATAACTAGCCATATTGTGCAAAAAGTAAATACCCCCAGCAACCAATTTGATCCATCAGACAACTGTGAATAATTAACTAATTCACAGAAATCAGAGACTGTTCATGGATAAACTGCAAAGCGGGCAAAAATCATTGGATAAGTTATTTGAAACAAATAATAGAACCAGCTCTATTAAAAATCATAAGTTGGATTCACATTCATGTTCCCAGAACTCTAGCATATCTCCTGGGAAGAAGGTCGTGGTGGTGCAAATTGACTGCATCCTTAGTTGTGTAATAATGGGCTAATTACATGCCTGTGAGTCCAACACGTGCGTAGCACTGGTTGGGAAGGGCTATAGCTGCAACAGTTGTACCATGCCTTCTGCAGTTTCTGCCTGTGGAGTTTCTGTTGAAATCGGACTGTGAATAACTGCATCCCACCCCCACCAACAGAAATCCCAAGAGAGTGCAGTGGCACTAAAATGCTCTGCCCTTCGTTAAGCAGAGAGGATTATCTTTGGGTTGCTGGAGGCCTCACTGGCACAGGGAGTGTAATATACAGCTGAATTGGGTCCCGTAGCTATAGTGTACAATTGATGGGTTGTCGAGGGTCAGTTAAAGGATTATTTTTTTAAGGTAATGGAATGTAACCACAGCTGACATTGTATTCTCGGTTCAGTGGTCACCATGTTAGTCTGTGTTTGCCAACCATTACTACACACATGCTATACTCTCAGACACTAGTCTGCAGTAACTATTGGTAAATGTTGATATATGTTTGTCTGAGAGCTTGCACGCCTGATATATATGTGTGTATACATATATATTCACGTGTTAAAGCAGACCTGCTGAAAATGTGCTGCATTATTATCCCTCTGAGTCACATCAGTAGAAGCATTCATGGGGTCACTTGCTGACAAAGAATACAGAATTCTGCATGCAATTGTAATTGTTTGGCATGTGAACCTCAGTATGTAAATTGACCAAGTGGATGCCCACAGACAAACTTTCATCACAAGTTTATCTGTGATATAACTTGTTTTTTAAACTTCAGGGACGGACTGTGTCCAGCCTTTGTATGGGGATTCAAAGGAGAGAGGGCCACAATGACAGTCATTGTATATAATTGAGTGCAAGGGCTCCACTCTTCTAGCTGTCCCAAAGGAGAGATGGGAAGGGAAGGAGGAGGCCAGGGCTTGATTCTTCCCCCCTGCAGCAGCCAGAAGAGATGGCAAGCTACAGAAGTTAACATACATGGCATTTCCTTAAAAGATGTTGTAGCATTATGGGGAACTCTTAAAAATACACCAGAAATTGGCTAGCATAGGAATTTTCAAAGCTTTTCTTGCTATAGCCAGCATCCTAACAGACAGTGTTTCATGGGCCACTTCTTCCATTTGCAAGTCATGCGAGTCACTTCCCCTCCCATTTGTGGTTATGAAAAATCCTTTCGGTTATACTGCTGGCTTACATGGAAAATTAGCATTGGGAAGGTGTTTAGTTAGTTTTAATTATGCTGCTGGTGGTGCTGTTCTCTGGTAGTGGTACTTTTCTCCTCTCCTTCTTTTGTTATAGAACACAAATAGGCTGGCTTGTCCTCTTTGTTTCCAGATGCTTTTACCAGTGCCCAACTTTCCTTTTGCACTGAAACACCTAGACATCTTCAGAAGGAGCTGGAAACTTGTAGGTAGAGTCAGAACCATTTAATCTACCAGTTCGGTGCAGACTACCAGCAAGTGATCCACAAACCGTAGCTTGAGAACTGGGTCTAGAAAGTTGATTCCACATCTTTGCACAACACAAAGTTGCACAACACAGAAGTTGGGAACCTGTTCAGACAACAGAGAATAATGAAAGAACTTATAGTGCCACCCTAATATCACACTGCACCATTTTGTTTGTCTGGTGTGTTTAAAATAATTATCCTTCATTCTAAAAAGTCATATCAAACTGAATTTTGATAAAGAAGAGCTCACTTTCCTCTGCCACATCACAGTATGCCACTGACTGAACATGTCTTGCTATGCTCCTAGAACTCCTAATCTAATTTTCCTCTACTCTTCTAATTTAAGAAGGCTGCCAAAATACATGACAGATTTATAAAACTCTAGATATATTTAGCCATATTTGGTAAAAAGTTTTACTGTTTTAGAAAACGCTTATTACCAGATGTGGGATGAAATCCTGGCTCTGTTGCTGTCAGTGGGAGTTTTGCCATTGCCATTTGCCATTGCCAGGATTTCACTTGTATTTTTTACTATTGTGAGTAGACCCACGAAGTGTGTGTGCACAACTCAACAGGAGTAACCCCACTACACCTGCTACTAAATCTTTGCAGAACTTGTCCCTAAAATACCTGTAGCTTATGGAAAACCGTAAGAAAGCATAACATTACGGATAGATCTCTAAATCATTCAGACCTGCTTCTTACTGTATCACTATAACTGGTCATTGAACTTCATTAGCATCAATAATTTGCCAATTTTTTTCTATTTTTTTCAGGGTCCTCCTGGTCCCAAAGGTGAGAAGGTGAGTACACATATTGTCAACACTTACAAAATAAATGGAAACCCCTCCTGGTATTAACTGAACAGATAGTTTATATTGACACAGTATGATGTGAAGTTATGTAAGAGAGTTGGGTAGCACACAGATGCTGTGTTAAAACTATCATCTCATCTTTCCCCTTTGCAGGGAGATCAAGGTGATCAGGGCCCTCGGGTAAGCATCTTAAAACCAAATGTTACACTTCCCCTTTCCTGAGTAGGCAATTAGTCTTTAGCGCTAAACTAAATTAAACATAGTGTCTTAGCTAATCATGCTTATTAGCTGCTTTAACCCTGCATGTTGTAGTAAGTGTCTGCAGGACAGCAAATATAATCAAATAGTTTCTGAGAAGCATTTAAGTAAGCATAGCCATAAATACATTACTGTATATGAAAATATACAGCTGCTGCTAGTGAGAAAAATGCATTTGACCATGATTTTGCTCTGCTGTATACGAACTGGTTTGGTTTACCAGAGTAAACCTTCCAGTTTTCCCAGCCATGGACTCCTACAATGCAGAGGGCACGTTGGGTTTATTAATAAATTTGGTCCTATATTTTCTCTTAAAATATCCATTATTTAGAAAACTATAAAAACGTGGCACATTCATGGACTAGTTCTTGTGCCTACATACATGTACCAAATAGAATAATTATATTGTCTCTTACACATAGCATTTTTTCAAGCAGTTTGAAATTTTAGAGTTAGTAATGGAATCATAACACATTCCTTGTGGAGTTATTTTAGTTTTTAAATATTTTGTTTGTTTTAATCACAGGAATACAATGATGAGCATATTGTTATGTTGGTAGTGCCAGTTCATTGTCTTTACATCCGTTCTTCATTATACAAATGTTCGGACATATTGTTCTAATGATACAGAGACTCAGTTCAGTTACATGTTTATACGTTTTCTCATGCCAGGGCACGTTTTTGGTCAATTAGTTAATATATTTTTAATTTTATTGTGAGTGAGAAATCTTTAAAGTCATAACATATTGATTTGTCCATATTATTGTGATGACAGTATGCTTAGAAGCCCCAGACAGGCCCCATTATGCTTCGTAATGTACTGACGTTAGAAAGCTGCAATTCCAGTCCTAATCATTTAAAATCTAATTTAAGACAAATAAGAGAAGGAAACAAACTGAAGGCAGGAATGAAGGCTGACAAGATTAATAGTGAAAGCAGCACATTGTTGCCTAGAATGGTTATATGCACAACTTAATGTTTCTGAACCATTTAAAGTTGTTTTTTAGTTATAAGTTAGAAGTAGCTAAAATAGATTTCCGAAATTCTCACTTATCTACTTGAGCTGGCTGTTTGCTGAAGGCATCATGGCAAAAGTGAATCTATCAGAAGGAATCTGGAGGAGGGCAGGCTAACATCTCTATACTACTTTGGAGAGGTATTCATCAGAGGTTTAATTAGTTTACACTGTATTGAAGTTTTATTAAGAAATTTGTAGATATCATTTGAGTAATTTGGAGTCTCCTCTCTCATGGCCTTGTCTTTCTCAAAATGAATGTGGATATGCTTTACAGGAGCCTTTCCTTCTTTTTCCTCAGATTTTTCAAGTGTAAATATTAGGATAGTGCTTCTTACCATTTTATTTTTCATGCTACAGTAGTTATCTTTTCTGATTACTGTTTGCAGGATGTATATGCTCAACTTGTATCACCGGGAGATTAGACATATAATTCATGGAAGTTCTTGGTGTAAATCCATTATGCACCAAAATGAAACTATACCCACTTATTCCTTCCTTGGTTACTTTTCTGTATGTTTTGTATTATTTTGTATGTAACATAGGTTTTGTGGTGGATGCCACTATCATGTTTTCTATTGTTCCCAGAAGTATTCTGCCTGAAAGTGATACTGGGATGACCTCAGCATTTACATTCAAATGCCTGAAAATAGACTGGTTACTGTACCTGAAAGTCCTGGACACTTTTAAACTAGCTCATCTTTTGAAGATGTGGAACCTGCGGTTTCTTTGTTATATAAGAAACTTTTTACAAATGTTTTTGATGTTCAGACTTGATTATAGCAAAGGTTTTATTGCTCCAAGCCATGTGTATGGCTTTGAAAATTCATAAGAGCCCCTTAGCCTTTGTAACAGCCACCTTCTTCTTTCAGGCACTTTCATTAGTGAAAGAAACCAAAGCAAAAAGTGGAGATTTGCCACATGGAAAATGGGACCCTGAAGCCTGCAAAATCCCCAGTGAAATTAAGAGAAAGATGTGAATCATCACCTCTCTCATTTCTTATATATGAGACAATAACATCTCTTGCAACCCTCAGACACACCCTTTTTCAATTTTCCTATTTTGATCTTAAAAATTTAAAGACACTCCTTGCTTAAATCACTCTGAAACTATTAGGGAGGAAATTAAATACAGTATTTAAGAGTTGTAGAAGTTCACCTTACTTGATTTGCATGAGGAAGGTGGACAAAATATGCTTACTGGTTTGGAAGCAAGGCCCTGTATAACACATCTCCAATTGATAGAGAGACAGTATTGCAAATGAGGGTCCAAATGCTGCAAACATTGGAGGTTCAGAGACTTTCAGTTTTCATGGAGCTATGGGTATTTTTTCCAGTTTTTTTTTTTAAGGGGCTAATGTTTGTTAGGAGTTGCATTTTTCTAAAGTGCTCAGTATTGGCCTGCCTTGTTAACTCCAATAAGACTAGAGATATGCCAGTGTTGAGCCCTTTTGAAAGTCCTACCCTAGATGTTTGATCTTCCCTAGTAAGTTTGTTTTTTGCCTGTGTATATTTGAACCTAACCTCGAATGAATTTGTTACTTATTTTAAAAATTCTGATTGAACCAGATTTTTTGCTCACCTGCAGAATTAGAATTCCTCCAGTCACAAGTGTAAGAGGCTCAATGTTAGTAGGTCTCCTGAATCAATTTCCGTTTTGTGGAAGATGCTTGTTTCACAACATGTCTGAAGGGGTCTCCATTGCTATACTAAGCCATGATGTTGAAAATTAAAATTAATATATTTTAGCCTGTGGGCTATTAGAATAAGTGCTGATACTGAGCCACTGCTCAGTTCCAGTTGCTCAACTCCTCTTCAATTTAAAATTATTAGATTAGAAACTAGCAAAGCCTTTGAAGATTTCATAATGACTTTTACTTAAGGAAATCTGCCACCTTTAGATTGCAAAGGATTTATTGTCCAAGCAGAGTTTGAAGCGTAATTAATGAAAATAGACTTTGAGAGGTGAATATGTAGAGGCTAATCAGCCATAGCACAGTATCTTAATCAGTCTTCTGTCATCTTCCTGCAAAAGACATAATAAGCAGCTTCTGTCATTCATTCTTGATACATGAGAGATTTATTGTTTATCAGATCTAAAAATCATAAGCCAGCAGCTGGTTCTAAATTAGTTTTGGGAGCTAGGTGCCATAACAAGCCATGCAGGAGCCATACATAACGAGTTTCATAAAATTATTTTCTCCTCATGGTGTGTTCCAGTAAATTTTCCTAACAGCTGGGTCTACACAAAACTGATAGCATCTTTAAAATGTCTTCAGCAGGAGAGATTAGGTTGCAGAAAAGCAAGGCATTCAGAAGTTTATTTTATTATCTTAACCTTTGTTGACTTGAATGATTAAACAGATTCTTTTGCTCTGTTAAAACAGTTAGGCTCAGATAGTAATGCAATGTTCCTATTTGCTTAACCCTTACCTCCCTTGTCTTTGCCTTTAATGAATTTGCTGCTTATTTGCTGCTGTATGTATTGCTTAGGGAAAAGAAATAGCTGTGTTAAAACTGATGTTTTACAGGTCCTGTACTTGAGTGCAGGAAAACTGTCTTAATTTCTTCCAGTATTGACTGAAGTTGGCATGATGACAGCAAGCTTATTAAAATTTAAAAAGTCCTGATTACATGTCAAATCACATTTTTGCCTATTACATTTTAGACTCTGTTAGAGAAGAGCTTTATAAAATGTTCCATATTTAATGGAAACTAAAAATATAAGTAAGTTTTGCCTGTTAAGGGAGCATTTCGGGCTGGGGGGGGGAATCAAATTGTTTGTAAAACTATTTGACTAATACATGTACTGTAGCTTTAGTTAATATGTTTCCAGTGAATGCAGAGTCAAAACAACACTTTGAGCCTATCTTGTTCCCACTGAAGTAAGGCTGTGTCTACAGTACCGCCCATGTTGGCAAACGTACGTCGCTTAGGGATGTGAATATTGCACCCTCGTGAGCAACATAAGATATGTCATCAGGAGAAGCTCTCCTGCCAACAGCAGTGTGCACAGTAGCACTGATGGTGTAACTTATGTCGGCACCGGGTGGTTTTTTTAATGCTAACAGGAGAGCTCTCTCCTATCAGCATAGACTGTCTTCACCAAATGCGCTGCAGCTGTGCAACTGTATGGTCTTAAGCAGTAAAGCCATGTTGACTTTAATAGGTACAGGGTCTAGTCCAACTATTTATTCTCTGATGACAAATCAGAAAATAGTAATTAGAGCCTGAAGAATAAATCACTAGTCATTACCTTGCATGAGAACCACCTTGTAATGTATTTCCAGCCCGCAGCCTGATTCTTCTCCCCTTCGAGGTCAGTGGTGAAGTTCCATTAATTTCAGTTAGAACAGTACCACTCCCTGGAGTAGGAATTTCCATACCATATCAAACCCTTTGTTCATCTAACCTGGAGTTCTGCTTCAATCAGTAGCCAGCGTCCAGTTCTTTAGGAGAAGATGAAAACTCTCAAGAATGTATGGTAATTAGTGATCTGATGCGGCAATTTTTTCTGAACCCGGCTTGCAACTACTTTATACCCTAATGCACATTCTTATCATAGCTCTAAATTATACAGTATTGATAGACATAAAATTATCTAATCCAGCCACATTGTAATGTTTGTCTTGATGACCTCCTGGGCACCTTTCACTGTCTGACTATATGCCACATAAAGAAGTATTTCTTGTTATTTGTTCTAAGTGTACTGGCCATTAATTTTACCTAGTGTCCTCTTGTTCTTGTTTTGCCTGTTTAAGAGAGGAACTGATTAGTTTTCATTACACTTGCCGTAATTTAACAGGTCAAAATCAAGTCCCCTCTAGCTCTTTTCCTTTTCATATTAAGTAATTTTAGAGCTTGTCTACATTGAAAGCTATATCAGTAGAATCTCAGAATTAAGAACACCTTGGAAATGAAGGTTGTTCGTAACCCTGAAATGTTTGTAACTCTGAACAAAACACATGTTCTTTCAAAAGTTTTCAACTGTATATTAACTTAATACATCTTTGAAACTTTACTCTGCAAAAAATGGTGCTTTTTCTGTTTTTTTAGTAGTTAATCTTTAATACAGTACTGTACTGTGTTGCCTTTTTTTTTTTTTTTTTTTTAAATCTCTGCTGCTGCCTGATTGTGTACTTCCGGTTCAAAATGAGGTCTGTGGTTGACTGGTCAGTTTGTAACTCTGTTGTTTGTAACTGCGAATTCTACTGTATTAAGCAAGGTGTGAATTTAAACTACTCTACTTATAGTGGTATAATTCTCTGTGTGGATGCTTGTGTTACAGAAGAGTGCTTTTTTCTGGTGTAGGTTATATCTCTTTGAAAGTAGTTTAGGCTAAACCAGAAAAAGCCACTCTTATTCCAAATAAATGTGTCTGCACAGGGAGTAATACTAGTATAACTAGATAGCAATTTAAATTCACACCTTAACCTGTAGTGGTATAAGTTTTCATTCAGACAAACCCTTAATCTTTTCATTGTCTCGTCATATGTAAATAAAGGAATAACTTAAAAATCTTCAGTATCTTTGTTAGGTGTCAATACTGAAAGTTTCAATGGCTTGTCTGAGAGAGACTGTGCTCTAATGAACTACAGAGAGGCTAGAGCCCATTCTGGTTCTAATAGTAACTTACCATGAAAGCTTGGGCAAGTAACTTAACTTCTCTGAGTCTCAGTTCCCCTATCTGTAAAATGAGATCAAAAATATTTGCCACCTATATAAATAGGATTGATTATCCACTCTGCTACACCAGTTCTATGCCATTGTAGCTCCATTCAGTTCAGTAGAGTTACACCCAAATAAAAGTAGTGTAACAGAGTGGAAAATCATGCAGCGAATGTAAGCAGTAGAAGAGGCGAGAACAGAACTCAAATTCTCCTAGCTGCCCACCGTATGTTTCATCCATTAGAAAATGTGGACTTGGGGAAGCTCTTCTTCCAAAATTCACAAAAGTGGCCTTTTAATTATTTTTTTTACAACCACCCAGAACCAGGCTATGCCTTTTAAATTATGTCCCTGGGCAGCTGCAGCTGTGATATCCTGGGGAAGTATTCACAGTGCTTTCCCCCTATATTAGAATGCTGGCATGACTGGTCTAATGGTTGGGAGCAGTGTCTTCAGTTTGTAGTAGGGTCCTTGCCAGTGGTGCAAGGAGGGCAGGAGTAAGGAAGGCTCTCTCAGCACGATGTCCACTGTGTGTACAAACACGCCCATGCTAGTCTCAAGGTGGTGAAAAATGTTATACACAAAATTTCACTTCAAAACATTGAAATTGTTTCAATTACCATTAAGTACTGCACTCTTGAAATAGACAAATTTGATCAAGTAAAACTCATTATGAATATTTCACCAGTTCTAATATACCTATTCAGACATTGCAGTATGAAATGAATAGAAACTGAATGAGCCAGGACTGAAAATTTTGAGCAGACTGTCCAGGAAGGAGGCCTCTGCTTACTAAGATCCCATCTAATTCAGTTCACATCTCAGAAATGGAGTGCAATTTGATAAGGGTTGCAGAATGGAACCAGACGCAGTAGCCAATCCAACCCCTGTTGAAGTCAATAGGATTCCTTTCTGCTGATTTCAGTGGGAGCTGAATTGGCTCTGAGACATTGTTTATAGGCAGAATAGTTCATGTAGTTCAGGTTGCGATTGTTCATTGGAACTCATATTATGCTTGACTATCGTATAGTTACTATGTAGGCAATTAGATTGCGTTTACATTAACATGTTCCCACTTAGAACATACTTGTCATTGAGTTATTTCTGGAGAGGATATTGTGTTATGGGAAATTCATCTAATACTAAAAACAAAGTGGCTCAATCAGAGTCTGATATGAAAGTACAGTGATTATAGAAAGTAATATTTTTGTAATGACCGATCCCTAGCTAGAATTAGTTTGTGCTAGTTGCTGAATATCAGGTTTCTATTGAGATGATATAAACTCTTAACAGTGGCATGTTACATTAAAATTAAAGCTGTGTGTTTTATTATTGTGTATGTGAAAAAAACACCCACAATCCTTGTCATACATTGTAGGGCATTGTGTGAGTTAACAGAATTCTGGTGACAGAGAAAGCAACAGTTGTGATGAAAGGGATTGTATAAAAGAGCCCCTGCTGAGAATCTGTGGCACAGTACAGAGTGATACAGGACACTGTATTCCCCAGGGCAGGTATAATAATTAGCTGCAGGACTGGCACTTGGTCTGAGGGATTAATTAGAACTTGAGGTGGTGGGTGGGGGAGGGAACTCAGCTGTAAAGAGTGTCAGAATCACTCTGGCCTGAAGCCTGTGTGATTTGATGTGAAATAGCAGCAGCTGGCTGTAATCTTAGGAAGTGCAAGTGAGCAGCAGGTGGTAATTCCTGTCTCATTTACCATGCCTTCACAGGAACATGTAAGCTTGTGCAGCGTGGGTTTATTGACAGGTCAGAAGGAAAAGCCTAAGCAAGACTTTGTATGCAGTGTTGTAGCTGGTACCAGGATAGGAGCAAGACCTGGCGGGTGAAGTAATATCTTTCATTCTGGACCAGTTTTTGTTGGTGAGACAGGTAAACTCTCAAGCTTACTTCAGGTCACCTGAAGAAGAGCTCTGTGTAAACCTGAAAGCTTGTCTCTTTCACCAGCAAAAGTTGGTCCAATAAAAGATATTATCTCACCCACCTTGTCTCACTGATGAAAACTTTGTCACATTTACCATAATCTGACAGTCAACATACAGTATATGCAGTAGCCTTATATAAAGCTAGTAATAATGACTTCATAATGTTGCTGCATTTATAATACAGCAGCAAAATTATGATTGGGTCTTTAAAATATCTTAAAGAAGTTGTGACCTTGTGTAGCTTGCCACACCGATCAGAGTGTATTGTATTCCCACCAGAGTGTATTCTAGGACTGCTGGTGGGAATTCCTCCACTGGAGAAGTTAGACTAGATGGATATAACAGGAATAGTTACTACACTGGAGTGAAAATTCTAAGGAGAAGCATCAGAAAGTTCTAACATTCTTCAGTTTCCTCCATAGGTGTCATATGGGACTGTACAGCCATAATATATGTGTAACCCTTCTGCCCATCAGAGTTGGCAGCAACAAGGGCCGGGTTCAGTATCCAGGGGTTCCATTCCAATAGCACAATACAACAACCGGCTCGAGCCCCCACCCAGTGACCTGGGACAACCATATACCACCCCTCTGGGCGTCTGTAAGAGACAATACTTCCCCTCTCGCAAGCACAGAGTCTGAGTGTACCAAAGCCTTTTAATAACAGGGAGAAACAATGTGGCATTATATTGGGGAAACACCACAAAAAAAAGGTTAATAAACCAAACCATGAACCAGAAGCCCCCCTCCCAGCAAATAGGCCGTGGCCTTCCCTTTGGCTCTTGAGTTCCACAACCCCAAAAAGTCACTCAATAGTCCCAAAGTCCAGCAGCCCAAGAGTCTCTGTTCTGGGTCAGTGCAGAGCTCGAAAGTCAATTGGCAGAGTCTTACCTCCCAGCCTGGGTGGAAATGGAGGGTAGGGCACGGGGCACCTTACGTGGTCCGAGGCCGACTGCGCCGCCTCTCCGTGAGGTTCTGCTGCAGCTCTCCCCACAATCGGCTCTGCTCCGCTCCGCTGGCTGTCCCACGAACTGCTCTGCCCGTTGATCCGCTAGCTGCTCTGCTAGCCGACACACAGACAGCTGTGCCATGCCGGTCACTCTGCCCGCAGCACCAACGCCTCTGGTAGTTGACACAC
>ML677330.1:2440400-2497253 GCA_007922305.1 Dermatemys mawii
CCCGCAGCACCAACGCCTCTGGTAGTTGACACACAGACAGCCGTGCCACGCCGGTCACTCTGCCTGCAGCACCAATGCCTCTGGTAGTTGACACACAGACAGCTGTGCCGCGCCGGTCACTCTGCCCGCAGCACCAACGCCTCCGCTAGTCAACAGACAGCTCTGCTGCACCGGTCACTCTGCCTGTAGCACCAACGGCTCATACAGACAGCTCTGCCGCACCAGCCACTCCGCAGCACCAACAACTCCACTAGCCGTCCTGCTAGCCGACACGCAGACTGCTCTGCTGCACCAGCCACTCTGCACTTTTTTCAGGCCCCCCTACTTAACACAGTGCTCAGTGATTTCTTTAGCTCTTAAGTGATTTCAGCATACAGTAGGGGAGCCTTAGTGCAGGTACACCAGTGAGCCCAAAGCAATTTTCAGCTCAGCAGTCTGAAACCAGGCTCCTAATGGAAGCAAAATTCAATTCTGACATTCCACAGTGGAGAGAGGCAGGGTGCAATAGGCCTGGGAGGCCCTCAGACACAGCCCTCACCAAAAAGTATAAATGCTTGTCCACCACCTCTCTCAATCTCACAGTGTTCTGAAACGCATGGCCCTTGCCCAGTAAGTGCTACCTAGATGATGGCGAGTCCCTCCATCATAACAAGGGCCAAGTACATGTCCATAGTCCTTCATTCACATAATCACAGTAACATCACTTTATCATTCCTGCCCCAATAACATAGAAACTGGGGCTCCCTCATCAGCCGAAGTGGCCATGTGGGCTGCTGTGGGCTCAGGCTAGGCACAGTGGGTGTGTCTATGCAAATTGATCAGCCCCAGAAGTATTTTCCAAGACTCACTGCAATTCCCATAGTTCGCCACCAGATGTCAGAATATCTCATTCCTGACACTGCTTACATATGTTTCCAAATTGATAAGCAGGGCCCTATGTTTTGTGCAATTCCATGGCTGTGGGCATGCTCCAAAGCTCTCTGTTTTGCTTAGGCTATTGTGGAAGGGTTGGATGAGTGTGTGACAGTGTGCATATTTGGATGTTGGGAGCTAATGGAGTCCTGGAATGGGAATGAATTCATGTGGTTGTCGATGAACCTTAATGGTTCAGTGTAGCTGTTGCTTATTGTGGTGTCCCAGTTATTGGAAGGGGAACGCAGAGAGTGGGATGAGTGCTCTTTGCATGTGTGTTTTAAAACTCAAAATAAACAAAGTAATCCATCACTGAACAGCTTTGAATCCATCTCTGATAAGAGCTCTAGTTAGAGGAAAAAATCAGACAGATCTGGGAGCTCTTAGAGGTGATATGTATAGCAGAAGAATGAAAAAAGGAGGAGAATTCATTTTGTGGAAAAGATAGATCTTTTTTGTCCTTTAATTTTGTGAGACTCATTGTCCACTAGCACCATCTTTCTTGAACCGCAGAAGGTGAAATGCCTCCCAGAGCTCCCAGGCATGCAGGCACTATATACCCATTTCTGCTCACTTGCACACGGGTCTACTTAATATCTTTGTAGGGTTGAGGACACTATGTGGAGGAGGGACCATTATCCTCACTCCCTTCTATCCCCTTTTGGAGCTCCTTGTGCCCCTATTGGAGTAGGAAGGGAGCAATCTCTGTGCTACCCTGAGTGAAAGACCTGGCTTTTAAGCATTTGTGCCTTTCTCTGCTACTGCACAGTTTTATAAGAACAAATCAGAATCTGGTCCTAAACTAATATTAAAAC
The DNA here is from genome assembly GCA_007922305.1 of Dermatemys mawii. Lineage (NCBI taxonomy): Eukaryota > Metazoa > Chordata > Testudines > Dermatemydidae > Dermatemys > Dermatemys mawii. The sequence continues at coordinate 2,442,128 of ML677330.1, forward strand.
GGGAGTCTCTCTCTTGCCCTAATGTGTTTGTACACACGCATAGCTGCAATCTTGATGACTTCTCATTTGTTGATGTAGCTTAAGGGGGGTTGAGTATGCCAGAGGGGTATGTGCAAAGCTCCAGATGAGTCTTTTTTAGAGGATTGCACAAATTTTCACAAACCTGAGACTTTCAGAGCTTCTGAGTTGAGCAGAATGGCACCTTTTCTGAGCAAAATGTCCTTTTCTATTTCATTCACAGATCTGGTTCATATTCAGAAGGGAATAAGTCAACACTGATATGAGTTTCCACTAATAATTTTTAAATTGCCAAATTTCAAGCCTATAATATTCAGAGCTAACTATGAAAAGTTGTGCATTATCATGTTGTAATTGTAGAGTCTACAGAGTAAAAATGAAGCTGTTAAAGAGTTTTCAATTTATCTTTTTTCTAATAAGTGTGATTTAATATTTATCACTGCTCTTCAGGTTTTAGCTCTTTTGTTGGCTTTTTGTTTGTACCTGTTTTCATTACATAAGGATTGTAGTTTTGTCAAGAAAAGGAATGGACCATGTGCATAGTGTCAGGATTAATGAGTCACAGATGTAAAGATTCTGGCATGTTACCATCCAATAACTTTTTAAACTCATATTTCATAATAAGACAAATGCAAAGTAAGTACTTCTGTTTTCCAAATTATGCATCATTCCTGTGCTTGGTAGCAGTGTGTGTTTAGATGTTTTTAGCTTCTGTAAAAAACATAAAAAGAGGATGATTCTGTTCTTTCAAAAATTATATACCCTAAACATAGCAGAAAGTAGCAAGGCCAATAAAGTTTGCTTTATATTTTTGCAGTACAATACTAAGGTCAGTCTCTGCTCACTTCACTAGTATAATCAGGAGTAACTCCACTGAAGTAAGGAGAGGTATCGCAGTATGAAACCACAGTGAGAGGAGAGTCACACCCCAGTTCTCAAGATGTGATTTAATGTACCACTGGAAAAATGCTCCATGTATTAGAAAATTCCCATGACTTTATTCATAAAGAAAAATCTTAAATCAATGTGATCAAAAGGGTTAGGGAGGTGAAACAGAAGAGGTATTCAGCTGTTCATAATGGTTAAAAAATCCTGCTATGGCTTACAGCCTCTGTCAGGCTAGAAGCGCCCTGAGATTTTTTAGATTAAAAAAAAAAACCTGTGCTACAGACTAGAAGAGGTTTTCATTTAAAATATACCAATCAACTGTAAAAGAGAGAGAGGCATTTTTCTTTTGTTAACAGGTCTAACTCCCACCCTCTAATGCCATACTGGAAAGGCGTAAATTGGGTGCAAAATTCACCTCTTGTCATCTTCTCAGCTGGTTCCAACTCTGGTATTCTTCTCATCCGTCTTCAATATGATGGGAGTCCTGCACATGCAGGGAGATTGGAATATGAGAGGCTAGATCCACCATGGAAGATCTGAGGGGAAAATTTTGTCCCTAAGGCGGAGATACTGTTGTATATATCAAGAATGTTGAACTCAGCCATCTGACTACTCCTGATCTACCAGTAGACCATTGTTCAATGTGTATTACTGTGTATATACTATCGGTTTATGTGCTGAATGTCATATGTTAAACAGAGTATTAAAGGCATAACAATTCAAAGTCATTTCAGGATCTGGTCTCAGTCTTTCAGGTTTTGCAGTGACCTCCAGGCAGAGCTTTGCACACGTACCTCTCTAAAAGTACTATAACATATGTTGATTGAAAATGGCTTGCACCTCAGCCGACTGGAGTCTAACAGATGGCAAATGTTCATAATTATCCATAATAATATTAGATACTGCAAAGTGGTTTTTCTCTTCAAAATTCCTTTATATTCTTTATGCAAAATAATCAGCCAAATCTCTGATATATTGATTACATCTACTTCTGTTTCCCATATGACAGACAGAGCTGTTGATAGGCAGTGGGACGTACTAAACACAGTGTTTGTTCTGTTTGTCCATTAGTAAATTGTCTGTGTGATGTTTTGTGTCGTGTTGTTTTGGTCCCATGTTATGTTGTGTCCCTAGGGTCTGCCAGGCCTCCCCACAGTTGCTGCTCTGCACAGTAATCAGATCCTCACCGTCAAGGTTTGTGGCTGACATGTACCAGTTCAGTCAGGTCTCTCTATCAGCATAAGAGTGCGCATGAATAGTTCATTTTGCCATGGGATACCAATTAGCCCATCTTAATTACTATGGGCCTAATTCTAATTTCACCACACACAGGTTTCATGCCGTAACTCCACATTTTCCAGTGGAATTACTCCTGAGATACAGTGTGAATGAGATTAGAATCCAACTATGTGTGTACCTACCCTAGCATCAACATCTCACATACTCTTGAAGGGCATTTTGGTTTTTAGATGAAGTTTTGTTATAATTGTGCTTTATTAAGACACACAGAAGTATGGAAAACGTCAAAGTACTGTACATCAGGCACCTCATGAAGACAGGCAGATTCAATTATCTGTTTGTGTCATGCACCAGTAGTTTAAGCTGTACCTTGCAGATGCACTTTGAAAGATGTGTAAATTTAAAAAATCTAGGAACACTTGGACTTCAGATATCATTAAAATGGCACCATTCTTCATGGCACAATATGCTGGTTGGAAAATCTGACTGAAAATTGAATTGGTGCTTTGTCTATGGAATCTTTGCTGAAAGACCACCGTATAAGAAATGTGCTGATTTTATACCCCTAGGATTACAAAATGTTGATGAACTCAGAGACGCCTAGAAGAATTGCTGGGAAGAAAACTTGTGTTATGTTACCTTCAATCAATCCATAAGTAACAAAGCTTCTATCTTATATCCTGTCAATCTAGATGTTAAATCCTTTAAGAGAAAAGGCACAGATTTTATCAGACACAAGCACCAGTTTCTACTATATTAGCTATTATAAATCTAATGTATATATCTTTATTTCTTTCTTGGGGCCTTCTGATGTCTATTCTTCAACTCTCTCATCTCTGAACTTCAACCTTTGACCTCACCTGCCTGATCAGATGGTGTTTCCTAAAATCAATCATGGGTTTCTCTCTGCTGATCAGCAGCTCATTAAACGCCGCCTCATTAAGGTAGTGCTTAATCTCACTGGACTCTGGTTCTTCTTTACATTTGAATATTACTCTATACTGTACTTTTTGTCATAGCCTGCTTTTAGTGGGTAATTAATCTGAAAAATGTCTTGGAGCCGAACCATTTTTCATCAAATGTGTTTGTGTAAAATAGCAGTGGAAACGACATGAAGCTTTACTAAAAAGTTCATAGTTAAAATTCAGCCAGTGAGGCTTCTTATAGTAGTTTGTCTTCTAGAAACTGAAGAAAAAACATATTTTTTTGAAGGAAAGAAATGTGTTTTGACAATTTATAAATTAAGTTACTGCAAAATCAGTGTATCTAAATCATAAAAGTAGCCGCTTGCTTATCACTATCAAACAGCTACTGAAACCAGTTAAAATATAATACGCAACTTTTCAGCAAGGCAATTATATTTCACCCTCATTTTGGAACTCCATCAGCGGTCCATTGTTGAGCTTTGCAAAATTACTTTGAAAATATAACACCTCTCAGACAAACCTACTCATTCAGTCTTTGCTATGAATCTATGATCATGATGATGATCACAAAGTGAAAATTATACCTGCTCTTCCAGATCAATTACTTGCTTTGGGAAACTGTGTGAGTAGAGTTTTTCAAGGCTATACTAAACATCAGTGTAAATCCTGCTATTGGACATGCAGTTCGGAACTTGAGCCGCATTCTTTGTGACTGTATTGGCTGGTTGCACCGTACAGGTGCAGCACACTAGTCTTCTGAGGCAAAGTGCAATCTCTGCCATAAGAAATGAAGGAGCTGTTTAAAGACCATCTCCGTCCAGGATCAAAGTAAGCATCCTGCTCATAGCAGCTATTTCAGCCCATCAGGAACTCATTATAGGTAAATTGGTGCCTTTTGTGGGGCTCTGTACATCTGAAGACAAACGTCTGATTATGATTTTGTTGACTCCTGTTCAGGGTGATCAAGGACAAGCTGGACCCCCTGGTCCTCCAGGGCCACCAGGACCCAGAGGTCCTCCAGGAGACACCGGCAAAGATGGCCCCCGTGGGATGCCTGGAGAACCGGTGAGTTAGCCTACAGGATATAGTGGCATCACTGTGGTATATGAGTGCTTTACAAACATGAATAAATTAAAACTCAGAAACACTCCCGTGGGGTGGAAAATACTATCATTCACATTTTATCAATGGGAAAGCTGAGACATTGGCAGGTTATATGACAGGCTTATGGCAACACAGCCAGTAAGTAGCCGGGCTAGGAACAGCACCCAGATCTCATGACTCCCAGTCCTGAAAATTGTTTCCCCCGGTTCCTGACCTTTCTGAATTGTTTCCTGATATTCTATGTAAATTGTTACAGTGCTGGGCAGCCTCTTTGCAAATAAGAAGAGAATGTTTCCACTCAGCCCCTCACTTAAAGCTGAAGTTGAATCTAGGTTATTGTGTATTTGATTTGACTTCTGGTTCCCTAATGATGATTGATATGTAAAAAAATAAAATAAAATAAGGAGTTAGAGGAAATAGATTGTTAAACTCTGTACACTATTCCCAGAGCCTGATTTTGCCATCCATACTCAAGATGAGCAGTATACTGCACCTCAGAAAGTCCCATACATTTCAGCGGCTCTAGTCATAGTTATCATTTTCTTGGGAGGAAGAATCAGGCCTTTAGCTTTTTGGCATTTTGTTGCTGGAGGTTTGACAAAACTTTTTTAAATTAAAACATAAATACAAAAGTCACTTGGCCCCATTTTTAACAAATCTTGGAAATGCTCATGATTTTACATTTTTGTGATGTACTGAACTCTTTAGGTTTGTTTTAAGGAGATCTCTCTACCCACCCCCTTCCATTTTCATAGTCCTATGAGACATAAAATCAACATTGTGAAGGAAAATTCATGGTTTCATATGTGGATCCAGGGCAGAAAGACATAAACCTTTTTGAAAGAGTCCTTTTTTTTTTATAAAAGGTGAAACCAAAAGGAAAATAATCCAAGAGCATGTTCTGATCTCATTCTGAGTGCCTCATCCTACATTATATTAACTATATAAAATTATAGAACATAACATAATAATAGTTCAGCTCGGTTAAAATTTCTTTTGAAAACCCAACAAGACCATTTAGAAGTCCGAGTCAAAACAACCTTGCAAGTGTTGCCTTGAATAACCTTTGATTAGAAAAACACTGTGAAAGGTTGTATACATCTGCTACTTTCCATTCTTTAAGCCACTCTCTCACTGCTGCCAGCGATGCACCATCCCTGCATTGTTGGAAAAAACACTTTGGACTTTATTCTGATATCCCTTACCCTGGTACAACTCCACTCACATAGTGGAGTTATTCCTGCAATGCAGTTGTACAAGTGAGATCAGAATCAGCTGTCTGACTCCAATAGTATAATTAATTTTCTCTGGATAATGCACAAGAGGCTGGGGTAGCTCAACAATAATGGAAAGGAAGACTGATTATAATGTGACTAGATTTTTGCTTCTCAAGCAAAGGGAGCAGAATGAGAATAAGTAGGCACAGAGACTGATTTACTCTTTTATCCGTATAGTCCTTCCAAGCCATAGTGAAAGCACTTTAATGGGACAGTCCATGAAACCTTACACTTATACTCCTCTATACCTGTGCATAAAGGCCTTCAGTTCCTAGGGCTGTCAGTATGGCACTTTTAACAAACCCTAAGTTGACACGCACCAAAAAAATAACATTTAAGAATAGTTACCTGCAGCAGCCATTTACCATATGCACAAATTGCTTCCTATCCAGGGGCAAAGCATTCCCCAAAAATGGAACAATTTAGTGACAGTGTGGCAATGTCAGAGAACATTATGTGGGATATATGAGAAGTATTCCATTTCCTTTTCTAGTGTTCTGTGTAAATAAACCATTTAGATATCATTCAGGTGTATGTAACATCAGTGCTTTCTTATATTTTATTTAGGGTCTTGAGGGCCAGATTTTCAAATGTATTCAGATGCCTACAAGATGCAGATAGGCACCTATTGGGATTTTTCAAAAGCCTAAGTAGTTTTCCCAGTGAAGTCCATAGGACTTTGTAGAATCAGCACCTTCCAGGACTGGACTGACATCATGATGATGACCTACTTAAATTCCGTGGGTCTCCCAAGTTATGCAGCAGCAGAGGTTGTAACAATTCAGAGATAAGCACTCTTTCACTAGTTATTGCTGTATGTATTTGACTCAGGCTGCCATCTTCCCAGAGCAGACACAAACTCAGCCCTCAGGCTCATGGGAATATTTCCTGATTTCTGCTCAGTGAATCCCCTGGCATCCTGAGACATGGGCTTGTTCTTCTGTGACTGACTGATTTATATTTAGTCAGACAGGAAAGAGTTGTAAAGGGGCTACATGGCATCTTCCTGACTGACACCTTCGTTTCTGATATTTGAGTTGAAGATTCATCTCCCTTGCCTCACACATCCAACAAAGCAGTGCTTAGTGGCTATGCTTTGCTTCCTTTACATCTAATAAGATTGTTGCAACATAAAGTCCTTCAGTTTTCTGACACAAAATAACTAGTGTCTTCTTTATCACTGAAGTGCAAATGAAACAGTAGCAGAATTTCTCTTCTCTTCAGAATTTCTCAGTGTGGAAATGAGTTTGGAAAAATTATACATTGTTTTTCAAAGCCTACTATAGGATTTATCCACACAGCTCTTATAGAAATTAACAGGAGCAGTGTGGCTTTGAAAATATCAAGCCTAGGTTTTTTTAGCAGCTTATGTGAAGTGCCAGAGCATTAATTTGCAGAGACAAGGTGCATGAGGGAATATCTTTTATAGGACCAACTTCTGTTGGTGAGAGAGACAGAGCTAAGATCAAAAGCTTTTCTCTCTCACCAACAGAAGTTGGTCCAATAAAAAATATTCCCTCACCAACCTTTTTTTTTTCTAATTCCTGCAACCAACATGGCCACAAAAACACTTACTTTGCAAAGTCATGTATAAACCTACTAACAGAGAATGCAATATGTAGCTGTAAATTACTTTGGAATACACAAAAAGCAGGTCTTAGGATACATGTGCAAAACAACATTACTTCGTTTTCAGTTTGCTGGGAAGGAGTGTTATCCATTCATTAGAACAGGGGACTGGAAGTCAGGATATCTGGAACTTAAGAGCTCTTGAATTAAGAGAATTATCCCATTAAAAGATTGAAAAAACAACTCTTTGAATCCCATCATGTTAGGATTTTTACCTGCCATTTTAGTAGTCGGTCATCATCATAATTTATATATCCATGCAGCTGTCACGTGCCTCTGGGTATTTTGGTGTAATGTAGTTAACAGACATTTTAATGTTACTAAGTAGGGAGTGACTCTAAATAACATTATTGATATAAATCCAATTTGTTTTTAAGGGAGAGCCAGGAAAACCAGGTGAACAAGGGTTGATGGTAAGTACCTTTATTTCTTCTGTTTCCAGTTCACCAAACAGTTATAAAAAGTATATTTATGTTCTCTTCATCAGTAATAACTCCAAAGAGTCTTATGATTTTGTTCTGCTTAACCCTTCTTTGTTACAAAAGTGTATGGATCCTTCTCTTAATGAGAGCATTGAATGACAGATCTCCTCCTATGCACAGCAGGCTGACTCTGAAGGCCAGATTCTTCTCTCAGCTTGTAGAAGCAGAGGGGAACCCAAACAGTTGGTATCACGGAAAAGAGAGACAGCCAGACGACTTGCATAATACTGCACTCCTAGGGTGTCCCCATATATGTCCTCCCTTCAAAGCTTAATTGTTGCCTTTAAAGAGCCCAAATCTCACCTGTCCATGTGGTGACAGTCCTTGCCCCTTTCTCTGATGGAACAATAAAGAGGAAAGGCCACACACTGAAATTCACAGGGCCGCCTTCTCTCTATGAGTTGTTTCCCCATATATGGGAGCATCTGGCCCTTAATTCAATAGTCAAGGGAATGCATTTTTATGAGTACGATGATCTGGGAATAGATGTTTTCTGCTGCATCAAGAAATCTAAGCCCATTCGATTTGAAATAAAATGAGTACCACCACTTTTAACCCCCACTTCAACCAATGAGCTGGTGAAAGAGTGACTGCTGCCCAGTGCACACATGATATGTGGTCCATACACTGGTTTTTTTCCTTTGAGATCTCCTCTCACAGTGCTGGCCAGGCCAAACATTATTTTCTTATGAGAGCTGATAAAATCACAGCCCATGGCCTTTTTGGATTTGTGGATCTCTGGAAGCCCTGCGTAGCAAGATAACAGGATCAGTAATCAGACACAAATTTGATTGCTTATAGTCTGAATTTCTGAAGGTTTGAGCAGAAATGGTGTTATTTTTACCTCGAAAAACTTCAGATTATTTTGGATGGCAATAGGCATGTATTCTTAGAAGCTGATGAACCTAAGAAATGTCTAGGCTCTGAAATGTCCTGCTGGGAACAGGCAGTTAAAGAAAATCCTACAACTTGTTCATTTGAAGATAATGATTAAAGAAAAAAGAGTACCACCGAATGTTCTAATCAGTTTATTTCTTTTCTCCTTCCCTTTTCTGTTTTTCTGATTGCCCATTGATTATAAAGTATATAATAGCAGTGGGTTTGTTTTACGTTTGCTTTAATAGTGCTCTACGTGCTCTCATTCATGTACTGTGGACCAGATTGACTCAGGCTCCATAGCAATGTCTTTTGGCACAGGATCACCGGAGGCAAAGTCTACCTGGATGAGATTTGCAGCAGTGCAAGGTGTCTGCAACCTCTTGCCACTGCTAGAGATGGAGCAAACCATTCTACAAAATTAGGTTCAGTGGGATTACTCATGGTTGAATAAATGCTACAGGATCAGGTCTTACACTATTTCAGTGGAAATAGGTACAGCTAGTTAATAAGAACATCATGGGGCCTAAATGTTGGTAAAGTACCTTGGTATCTTCCCATAAATGTGAGAAGTATTATTAGAATGGGGGAAACTAAGGTTCCCATCTTCGCAATTATGGACCAACAACTGCAGTGCACAGCTTGAAACTACTTAGCTTTGCTAACTATTTTCTACTCTCAAAAATAGTCAGTCTTGCAGCCTTCCAAGTGGAATAACACTTCACAGAGAGGGACTGTTGGGAGATAATGAGATGATAGCAAGTCTTGGCAGCCTGTGTGTCTGTGTTCACCAACAGCATAGTTATCTGACAGCAATTGCACACTATATTGTGTGTTACTCCTTACATAGTAGTTATGGCAGAGGTTTCATCACAAAAATTCTCAAAATAAACCATCCCTATACTTTCAAAGTGTATTACAGAGACACTGTAAAGTCAAATAAGGTCTGAATTTCACACAGGCTTATAACTTGACTATTATAGTAGTAAATATAATTGTTATTTAGAAGCACCAATTAAAAAAAATCTTCTCATGCATTTTCTGTCAGTTTGCTTGCATAACTTCTCTTAACATTAATAAAAGTTATTTGGGCACACTGAAGTAAGGACAGATTAGAACTAAAATGTGATCATAGCATATAGACATAATTTGCATATATGTGTAGGGCCTAGAGTGAGCACAGTGATCTTTTAAATATTCACATAAATACAAGTCACTTGATGTATTAAATTGATATGTAAATTTAAAACAATTCATACTTCTGTACACAATAGTTTTAAATCATTTTAATGTAGCTGGATTCCTGAGAATAATTTTCTTCAGTGAAATGAGAGGTGCACTGACTGCAATGGAGTTATGACAGTGTACACCAGCTGATGGTGTGCTCCATTTTACTCAAAGCTCGTGAACAAATACCAATGTTGCATTGATTGGTAAAGGAAACACCTACTTCAGATGAAATCAGTAGGGCAGTTGGTATCACAATGCCACTTCTCACCTCAGCTGGAGAGATGTTTGGTTGGACCAGCATGGAGATGACCAACCCCTGGTTCCAGAGAGGCACAAGAGAGGAAGTGCTCGTGCTCAGACATGCAGGAGGTTAGTCCCCACTCTCCCAGGTGTGTCATAATGAAGGTGGGAGTGCCCTTCAAGGAGAGAGAAGGGGTTCTCTGCTTCTCATTGGCCAGTGGGAGTGATGAGAGAATAGAGGAAGCCAATTAGCTCTTACGGGCACCCTCATTTCAATGTAAAGATGCCCCATAAATCTTGGAGCCATCTTGAGGCTATTGCTGCCCCCTCTCCCTCCCTATTGTTAAGATACTGTGGATCTCCGTTTCTTAGATACTGTGGCTCTGACTGATTGTATCTTCTGTATTGGGAAGGTGTTTTTTTCCATTAGGGCCAAATTGGCAGGATGACAAGGTTGGGGTCCCTTTCCTTGCAGCATCATGGAAGACCAGTTTTGGGTGAAAAGGAGTGAAAATTACAAATATTTATGGTTTGGAAGTGATAAAGGAATGTTTAGTTTGTCACCTATTGTGTCTTGGGTCTAATGCAGATAGAGGTTTAAAGGCAGTACCTGGAGGTAAATCTGAGTAAAAGGCCCAGGATATAACTAGTCATTTTTGTGTCTATGGAGAGAGGAACACTACGTCTTCTGAGACTGAGGTAACCCTAATTTCCACTCGCGTGTGTGTAGGGTGACGAGAAGATTCAGAGGTGGCCTGAGTTGTGGAGTTAGGCTAAAGTGAGTCAGCTCTGAATTACTGGTTAGCTGGTGTGCTGCTATTTAGATCCATACTGAACTAAGTAAAATGCCTAGTATGTGAGGGGGTGGGTGAATTGTGCCCCTTTCAACCCCTACACTTGAAGCCTGCCACTTACTATGCATCCCTGTTGTCTGTTTTTTATTCGCCAGTGTGAACTGACCAATATGCTGTACAATCTTTAATACCCAAGAAGTTGTCCCCATTATTTCCTTCTCATTTTCAGAACTGAGAATAAGAAATTGAACTGTGGATCATTTTGTACCAGGAGTTAGAATTTCTGGTTGCAAACTAATGAGTGCCTCATTTGTGGTTTGTGACAGGAAACCTCAACTCCTGGCACTGAAATATTAATGTTCTTATACTATTTTATATTAATACTTTGCAGTCTGCATATGGAGTGTTTAAACACTTCTTAAAGCATTTTATGTCAAATTCAGTGGTACATGCCAGCTGCTTTGTGCCATGTCAGTGGCACAGAGCAGCTGGACACCTGGCTTAACAGTCAAATAAGCCAAGTTTACAGCTGTTTTGCATCCCTAGAGTAGTGCAAAGCAGCCAGAGTGCACTGGTGGTAAATACTGCATTTGCTTTTGGAATGCAAAAAAAGTCTCATGCTGCAATAATCATCCCAAGTGCAAAACCACCCCAAGCTACATATAAAGTCTGTAGGATTAACAACTTCGCATTTATCCATTTTTACTGGGCAACTCTTTTAGAAAACATGAACTAAATGTTATTTTTTTCAGATATGCAAAATAAGGGCCTCACCCTGGAGTCCGCTCTCATAAGAAACTGTCACCCTTGAAGAATAGCAGAAGACTGCAGGATCAGACCCTAAATTCTAAAAGTGCCAAATCTTGAAACTGAAAACCTATTAATTTTCACATGGAGAAAAAGAAAACAACCGAGCTCTATGAAATAAACTTTAAGGAGATGTCAAAAGGAGACTGTGAAGTGTTATTAGTTTAAACCAAGGGTGGCCAACCTGAGTCTGTGAAGGAGCCAAAATTTATCAATGTACATTGCCAAAGAGCCACAGTGATATATCAGCAGCCCGCCCATCAGCTCCAGTGCCTCCCACCCACCAGCAGCATCGCCAATCAGCATTTCCCCCTCCCTCCTCACACTTCCTGATCAGCTGTTTTGTGGCCTGCAGGTGGCTCCAGGGGGTTGGGGAGAGGAGGAAAGGGATGGCAGGCTCAAAGGAGGGAGTGGGAAGGGGTGGAGTGAGGGCAGGGCCTGTGGCAGAGCCAGGGGTTGAGCAGTGAGCTCCCCCGGCCCATTGGAAAGTTGGCCCCTGTAGCTCCAGCCCAGAGTTGGTGCTTATGCAAACAGCCACCTATTAACTTTGGTGAAATCTTAAGAGGTAAATCTTCAGCTGATGTAAATTCCCACAGCTCCATTGATTTCACTGAAAGCTCCACTGATTTCAGGGTAGACATGGGAATTCTCACCAGCTGAGGAGTTTAATAATTTTGCTTTTATATATGTAGGATATAGACAAAGCTGTAGTGCACTATTTGTGCCATTCTGGCAGTGTAATCAAAATAAATTCTGGTTGAGATTATTTTAGAATTAAGTTGGCTACAATTTGCAATTTAAGGGCTAAAAGTTGGCAGTCAAATTTTCAGCCTATAAATCCTAAGGCAATTATTCCTACCTCCAACACAAATCAATGTGGCTGTATTAAGTTGCTAGTGCTAGTGCCAGTAATAATGCCGGTCATTGGTTTTTCATCCTTTTTAATGTTCCTATACCTCAAGTCTCTGCATGTTTTAATTTGGAGTCTCATAGGAAAATACAGTGCATGTTAGTATGCTTTTGTATGTTTTAAATATACTCAAGGATCTCTAGTATTTGTGAGTAAACTAAATGTAGTTGTTTTTCAGAATGGATAATTGTCTCTCTGTTTTGGAAGGAAAAAAACATGTAACTAGTTAAGCTATTGAGGTGTTAGGCTAAATTTTCAAAGATCTGATCAATGGGTGAGCGATACAAAATGTATGTGCACACGCATGTGTAAGCCAGTAAATGAGAAAATGAAATCAGTTTGCACATGTAAATATGCAAATGAAGGGTTTCGTAAGAGCAACAGACGTACAAATATTTTGCAGGGTTCATATGGGCTAAATGCTTAACAAATTATGCACTCTGCAAATACAGTACATTTTCATTCCATTAGTACCGAATAGTGTACAGCCATACAAATGTACTATAATGTCTCCAGTGAAGTATTTAAGGTCTGTTGAGCAAATAAATGAACATTTTGGGCTCTATCCAGCCGATATTTTCGATAGCTTTCCAAAATGAGAAAATTGCTGAAGATTAAAGATGCTGGCTGCCCAGCTGGCCAGCTTAAGTCAGGTGGTCTCTGTCTACTGAAAAAGTCCTTTCTCTCCCACCAAAAAAATTAAAAAAGCCCAAACCAGGGTGACAGCATGTTGCAGAAGAGGCATGTAACAGGCAGAATATAATTACCCTAATTGCAATTTGTTCAGGCAGATAAAATTCCCTGTTCTTGTAAAAAAAATATTATCATAGCTTTAATGATCACAGATGATTAGTTCTTGGTGCAAATCTCATCCCAAAAATAGCACCTCTTATGGAATTGCATGTGTAGCATCAGAAAGGAGTATTTGCTCTGTATTTACTCAGAGGATAAAGTGCTGCTACTGAATTATCAAATCTGCTTTCTGCAGTACCAGGACTTTATCTTCAGGTTTTACTATCCTGCAGTGGCATTACTGGAAGCATCTAATCCTTTTAGTTCTAGCTTTTCCACCATTTATCACTGAGCTCCTGCACTGCTATCAGTTAAAAAAAAACAAAACAAAAAAAAACTGTTTACGCATATTTCCTTCCTGTGTGCCTTTCTTTCTACATCTACATGACCTATTCTGGAGGAGCAAGTGTTGGAAAACAGGAAAAGGCATGTTTTCTCACTTCCTCCTCCTGTTGCTGCCTCCACCCATCTTCCCCTGCTGCTGGAGTTTTCCCTCCCATTCTTTTAGTGTTCCATACTTTCCCCTTTCATCCTTGGTCTACACTTACCAGTCCTTCTGTCCTCTGGCTGCTCAGCTCTGGCTCCTCCAGTTGGTGCTTTCCCTGCTTTTGCCCTTCCTTCAGCCAATGAAGGACTGAATTCACCCCACTTCTCCCTATGTGATCTGCCAGTACCTCACTCATTCTCGTATCCTCATGGACCAGCAAATCCAGTGAGAGGCAGTTAATCAAGTATGATGTACGTTAACATAAAACTGATTCTGAAAGCATCTTTTGAAATACAATGGATATTTTTATTTTCTTTATCCACGTGGGACCCTGAAAATGAGTTAACAATATCTTTCTTTGCCAAACTGAAATTTTAAGTCATATACATGAAATCACAGAGGGACAGTGGAGAATTGTTGTTTGTATTTTTTAAATTACTATTCTTTAAAAAAAAAATTAGAACAGTTTTGGTACATCACCCTTTAAATTTGTAAATTATTCTCCAGTTTTAGAAATGTTGAGTCTTCAATTCACAAATTGTATGACATAAATGGATGCACATCTATGCACATAAACATCAACTCTTTGTCCAAAGAGAAGTTTTGCAAACATCAGGGAACCTAAACTGACTCAAAAAAGAAACCAGAGTTGAAATATTGAAGTCATAATACAAACCAAATTAAAAGATACAATTTTATCACGGAGCCAGATCCTCAGCTGGTATAAACTAGCATTTCTCCACTGACTGTCTTGAAGCTATGCTAATTTACCTCAGCTCAGGATGTGACCCATAGTTTAGTTCCAAGAGTATGTTGCTCAGTTTTTAATGATCTCCTCTGTACCTGTGTTATTATCCAAAAGAAGACACTTACATTTTCTGGGATGCCATAGCAACAGAGATCTGCTGAAGAAAAGCACTATATGAAAACTAATTAATTGTTGCTGCTGTTGTTTTTTCCATCAGTGACTACAAATAGTCACTTTGAGGCCACTACTTAATCAGAATTTATGTGAAGTTTCCCATCTGATAATTAGTGTGTTTCTTACTTAACTATTATTTTACCCAGTTGACTTCATCAGTACTAAAGACAAATGTAGTTAAACGTAAATATGTACTATAAGAATGAACTATCACTCATCGGGCAGGTCTCCTTTGGAGCCATACAGGACCATATTTTCAAAACTTCTGCATGTGCTCATTGTGGATACAAAATAGATCAGATGTTCAGTGGGTGAAATCCTGGCCCAGTGAAGTTAACGACAAAACCTTAGTTGACTAAGCAGCCTGGATTTCACTCCTTATATAAGATTAGAACTTTACACTGTCTCCTGGTTCAGATTTTTCTGCTCTCAGGCTGGAAGGGGCTGGAAGTTTTGTAGGGCCAACATACAGGGAGCAACAAAATGTGTACTGTCTCTTTAAAGGTGCAGTGAATTTGTGAGTGTTCCAGTGAACAGGACTGGACACTGCAGGGGAGACAATTTGGGGGAAACTTGGGGCTGGAAGGGCTCTTGGTGTCACCTTGCAAGTATTAACTAGGCTATTGGAAGGCCATTGTGCTGTGAACCAGCTGCTGCTGGTATCAGGGCTCTGAGCCAAACCTGCACAGCACAGAGTGACCAAGGGTTACAGGGCAGACGGTGACACAGCCACTTATTGGTCTGGTTTGAGACCTCGAGCTTCACACCCCCATGCAAATAGGTAATGGAGGAGTTTTTCAAAGTCACAGTATCACCCTTTGATACAATTATTTATTGCCATTGAGAGGTGTTTTACTTCATTATGTTTTTAAAGAATCTATTATAAATATGCCTCAATAAGCAAAAGCACTCACATGTCCTTTACTTTTCATTACGTTTTCTCATTTGGCATTTACATTCGCTATCCATGAAATCTGATATCTTGTAAAACAGATCATCTGAGCTCTACCAGACATACAAATAAAAATGGTCTGAGTTCATATTTCTTACATTTCCTTGAACGTTAAACATCTAGGTAATTTGAAATTGGATACAAAAACACCTTGAGTGACTCTTCCTAAAGTATTGCAATCTGAAATTACTTTACTTTTGAACTACACTGTAATATTTACAGGACGGATTTATATATTTCCTCCTCACTATAATACTTTTTCCTGTTCTGTGACTTGCTAAAACACACATAGTTAACAAACTGTGCTTAAAAATATTAGGACAATACAGTGGTTATTCTGTTCTTACCCCCACTTTTTCATTTTAATAGGAGAGTTGGCTGTGAAAGGCAGCTCGGAAGAAAATCCTGGTCCCAATGAAGTCTATAGTTTTGCCATTGACTTCAGTAGCGCCAGGATTTTACTCTAGGTGTTTACTAACCAGGGAACACCAAGTATCAAATCATCTGGCACACCTCCATTTGTTCATATTTGCTGTTCTCAATCCTAAGGAGACAGAAGTCCAGAGACCAATTACATTCACAAAGTAGTGATGAAAGCCATTCTGGACGTCTTCTGGCTTTTACATGCACACTGACACAAACCTGTTGGGTCACCATATCCTAGGATATCCCATTTTCCACAGATGGGTACATGTGCAGTGTGTTGTACACACACTTACAATCAGCTGGAGCAATCAATTAGCTTCCCTGCTGCAATTATACACAATTAGCAGTATGAGGTTCTTGTGAACTACAGCCTCCTTCCAGTCTCTCGTTCAGAACATATGTGCCAGTGGTTAGACTCCAGAAGACATTTCCAAACCTATCTCCCATCTCTGATACTGCTCTGTATTACCTTCTGACATATTAGCTAGCCATTTACTCACTGTATATCTTAAAATATTATATTGTTTAAAGAAGAAGCTTTACAAAGATTTTGATTACCTCTGATTAGCAAAAGCTACACTTTTATTTTTATTGTATTTTAGCATTTTTCAGCTCCCTATTTTGTGCAGACATTACAGACAAGTTATTGAAACCTGACTGCTTCAGGTTAGCCTTCCCAGTCCACATTAGAATTTCAATAAAAGTGGTGTACTCGTCAAATGTGCTGAGCACCTGCAGTTCTCGCTGACTTAGTGGGATTTCAGGGAGCTCAGTGCTTCTCAGAACCAGGCCACTTTAATTTAGGTTACGAAACATGGATTTAGGAGCCTAACTTTAAGTATCAGGTTTGAAAATTTTGGCCCAAGTCTCACAGCAGGTCGGTAAAATAGATAAGTTTTGTCATCACAAATTGCACAGGAGACTGAGGCAGAAAGAGAGTAGTCGATTTGGCTAAAGCTGCATGAATGTCTTCTGTGTTAGTGGAAATAGAAATTAGGTTTAGGTCACTTGTTCCCAAGCCCTGTTCCTTAACTACAATAACATCCTTTCTGCTGCTAATGGTGATAGTGACGGTCAGCCAGATTCCATTCTATGCTAGACATGTGGAAAGTAGCAAAGTAATGTAGACTGGGCCTTACACTAGTGAAGACTACTGTGTGTTTCCCCTGTCTCCATACAGTGGAAAGGTACAACTGCAAAGGCTACAGGGCTTGGGGGAGAGGTACAACTGAGATGGGGAAGAGGAGAAGGCACTCATGCAGCATATGCCCTTCAAATTCAGCCAGAAATTCAATAAATAGCTACCCAGATATTATCTTGGTTGAATGTGCAGCTACAAAGCACCGCTGAGAAGGGTTTCATTGCAGCCACCAGCAGCGACCAGAATGTGGCTCCTGAGGGAGCTCTGCTATGGAAGGAAAAGTCTTAGGGAGCTGTTTCTAAACTGAGCCTCTCTGTAGATGCTTCTGGAGCTATCCCAAGACCTAAATGGGGTCCAGTTCATCAGGTGGGCAACACAGCTGTCAGGATTGCCTCCCCACTCTGAACTCTAGGGTACAGATGTGGGGACCCGCATGAAAAAAGAAATAACCCCCACAAGCTTATTTTACCAGCTTGGGTTAAAATGTTTTTTCCCAGAACACAAATTCTTTTGTATTTGGACCTGGTACGCTGCCACCACCCAAACTAGGTCTAGGGTAGTTTGGGAACCCTTCTTTCCCTTTTCACTAACCCCCCAAACTTCTTTCTTCCCTGGGAAGCTTGAGAGGAAAAAAAAACAAACCTCGCCTGATTCTGTGAGACGTGCCCGATCCAAAACCAGGATCTTACACAATGGAAAACAAGCAGTCAGCTTCTTAAAAGAAAGATTTTAATAAAAGAAAAAAAGAAAGGAATAAATCTTTTATAACCATCAATAGAACAGCATTTACCATAATTAACAAAAGGATTTAGAAACCAAACCTCTCCCCCGAGGCAATTTTTTCCCACAGTTGATATCTCTGCTGAAGCTTACAATATCAAGAAGCACCCAGCCAACACTCACCACTGAGAACTCTTCAAGTGATAAAGAGAAGGTAAACTTACTGACTACAATACTTACTAGAATCTTATAGTTATAGTGAAAGACATAGCTGTGTTCCCCACATAGCCGTGTTCCCCCCATAGCCGAGGTGAACAGAGAGAGACCCAGAGAGAAACTGAAACTTAAAATCCTTTGTCTCCTGAGGAATTTCTTATTGGTCAGTTGTCCACCTCTCAGGTTACCTTTAGCTTAACCCCTTACAGGTAAACACTAATTCTAGGCTACTTCACACTTATGACAACAGCCGTCTCCCAATTCCAGGGAAAAAGTGGGAAAATACTGTACATTTTACTTTCTGTTTCCTAGTTTATCATCTAGGGTAGCAAGTGCTCCCAATGACGGTCCTAATAAAAAAGGTGATTAAATCATTTTTCCCCCAGATATTTTACTTATGTGCTTATATACATATATTAGAGAGACAAGGTTGGAGAAGTAATATCTTTTATTGGATCAACTTCTTCAGCTCCGTGGGTTTTTTAAGCTGTCATCTGAAATTGTTTTTCACCCTGACTGGACTCAGGGTTCTTGATACAGGCTCCCTTTAAAGAACTTGTTATGATGATGCTGTTTTCATTTTGGAGGTGTATGAGGCACTATACTGCATGTCTCAAGGTTTATACGGGTTCTGTTTTTGATGGCATGGTTAATGTAACTGTTTTTGATGGCCTTATTCCACTTCACCCCATGTACCTGGATCAGTCTTCCTCATCTTGTGCACCAACTGACCATTCTATCCTTTTTCAGATCCCTAATCAAAATCCAGGTCTTCAGTCCAGCTAATGCCTGCTCTGGTGCTTAAGCATTTAGGGCTCTGTCAGACCTTCAGGCCACTCTCCTGCATTATAGCTGTATTGTCTGAGTGGTATGCTTGGTATGGCAATTGCAGTTTCCCTAACAGGGTGCACTGCAATGTGTGCTTCTTTCTGTGGTCAGCTGGCCAGTCCAGAGGGAGATAGCACCATAGCTCCAATACACCGAAGTCAGTGCAATACTGCCATTGGCCTCAATAGAATGGTTCAGAGCCCTACATTGTAACTGTATTTCTTCAGGGCAGGAACCAGGACTTTTACTTTGTATGTAAATTGCCTCACGCATCACAGTCATTATATAAACAATAATAATAATGCTCAAACTGGAAAAAATATGGTGTGCTCCCACCATTCCACAGTTTATCCTTTTTTATCAGCTATTAGGATTAATGAGACGATGTAACCACCCAGCATACACCTCACTATTTGGGTTACTTGATCCCAGTTATTAGAGGATGCTGACAATTATCAAGTATGCTTGATACGGGAGAAGTGCAAGGAACCTTTTTGCTCACTAGCACAGCTGTGTGGAAATCTGCAGCATTGGTGAGGGTAGCACAAGGGGACTCTGATACGGGAGGGGGATCCGGCTGAGAGTTTCTAATTTAATGGATATCGTGGTGACTGGCACTAGAAAAAGGTTTCTCTCTTTTTTCAGTCAGGGAGATAGAGAGGGAGAGAGAGAAAAAAAAATACACCTTATAAATTATCACCATATGCCCCTGACCGTTTACCCAATGGACTGCACTCAACAGGACACACACACACTATCAACATCCTAGTATTTTTTCAACTTCACCTTGAAATTTCTTGCACTTTAGTGCCACCCACGATTAACAATCAAGAAACATGCATTCCTTCATTCCCACATCCAGCATTTCCCCCCCTCTCAGCCACCAATGGACCTTTTTAGCAAGTGCCAACCACTTAATGGAAATAAGAGCTGACTTACGCTACAGTTTCTTGAAATCTCTGGCCTGGAAGGACTTCTCCTCCCGCCTAGTAAACCAGACTGCAGTTCTGACCATAGAGTGACCAGACAGCAAATGTGAAAAATCGGACAGGAGTTGGGGGTAATAGGAGCCTATATAAGAAAAAGACCCAAAAATCGGGACTGTCCCTATAAAATCGGAACATCTGGAATCTCTCCAGGGATATAAAGCTGGATGAGGTGGCAGAACCAGCTTCTGCAACAGCTGTCCCCAGCTCCCCTCAGCCATTGCCTAGGAAGAGGGATACAGGAAGGAGCTGTGTTGATGCTGGTCTGACTTCCTCCCAGGACCAACTGACGTGGATCTAGGAGCTGCCCGATTTCCCTGCTGCCTCTCTGCAGCCAAGCTCCATTTGGGTGGAGTGAAGAATCCAGGCCATTGAAGCCCTATTGAAATCAAGGGGACATTGAGCACATGCTTAATGTTAAGCAGATGTTTAAGTGCTTTTTTTAAGACAACAGCCCATTAACCTCTTTGATCATCTGTAAAATAGGGATAATAATGCTTCCCTACCTCTCAGGGGTGGTGTTAAGAATAATTGGTTAATGTTTTTAAAGTGTGCTGAAGAATAAAAGCACTGTAAAAGTCACAGAAATGGCTATGCAGATTTGCTTAGTCCTAGACTAAGAGAGGTGTGTGTTGCAGGGCAGTGGGTGTTTATGTACCTTTTTTCATTGCTTAAATCTTTCCCTTATATTGGCAAGCAAATATGTAATGTAGGTATTTCACTGTTTCTTAAGTGGTATCAGGAAGCAGAAAAGCCTTAGCTTTCTAAATGGTGGCATATTTGCCTCTATAAGAAGAAACAGACAAAATGGAATATAAAAGATTTAAAAAGGGGGAAAATCTGAATTTTTCAATGTGTAGGTAATGCTGTTCCAAAAGAGAGGAGAAAATATCCATTGTACGTTTCAGGCAGAAAGTTTTACTTTTCCTTGATGTCCAAAACATCAGCTGTTTTCAGTCCAGCATAAGAATGCTTATACAATAGGGCATTTTTAATTGGTCATTTAAACTTAAATTGGCTACATTATTATGCTAATTAAGTTATTTTCCCTTTTCAGGGGCCTCAGGGACCTCCAGGACAAAAGGTATAGTATAAACAACAATACTGTGAAAGTGATTATATTTCCTAGTGCCAAATTGCAAGCAGGAGAGGTGAATGGAATTAGCTACTGTACACCACATTGAAGCAGTTAGTTTGATCTGTGAATTTTGTTTTCCGAAAATACAACTACATAATGTGAGACACAAGATTTCTAATTTCGCCCATTATAGGAAATTCAAGCAATGCAGAGCAGACTGTTTTCAATCTGTCTGCTGAACTTGCAGGTTAAAAGGTCACTATAATTTTCTTTATTCAAGTACTGTATAACTATGAAACCCCAAACTTAAAACACTGTGAAAGGTGGGGGATTAAGTTTCAAATTGAATGCATGTCTTTACTCAAGTAGATCAGAGCCATATGACCAAAAAAAAGACCAGAAGAAATAAAGGATGTAGGTGTTGCTGATAAATGGTGTTTGATTGGCTGTATTCAGGTGGCCTGCCGGTGTCTTCCTATTTTCATGGTAACCTGACAACTGACTTCCTGTGAATGCTTTCAGCATTATTTACACTCATCAGGGTTGACTGCTGCAGTTTGATGGAATGAACCAAGGATTTATGGGATTGAATCATTAGAACAATACTAAGTATATCGGTAATAAAAACTAGTAGATGTCACTTTGGCAGTATGTGACCCAATTATCACAAAGGCCAAATTGTTTGAAAAGTGATTTCAGAAGATAATATTGTCGATGATTTAAAATCATCTAGAGAAAACCTAAAAGAATAATTATCCTTCACAGTGGGAGTGATATTATCCTCTGTTTTTCTATTTCTGAGACTGTCACGGGCACAGCATTCTTTGAAATGTAGGTGATTTGGCATGGGTTAAAACAAAAAATTTCACACAGAAGAAGGCAAAAGCTACAAGGATGTAACAGCTTGATCCTGCATCATTCAAGTCAATGAGAGTTATCCCACTGACATGAATAGGAGTAGGATCAAGCCCTAGGACTAAGGAGAGAAGCGTTGTATGCTTAGCAATATAACCTCTCATAGTGTGTGAAATTATAAAGCTGCCCTCGTCCCCATGTTAAAACTACTCCTTCAAGCTTAGGAGGTACTTTAATAGCACATTTAACATAAGCAAAAGCCTTTTAAGGGGGTGGGAGGGATGTTAGAAAATCTGAGATCCTTTTGCGTGATTAAGCATATGCTAATTTTAAACCTGTTTTATTTATGCATGTTAGCATCTTGTATTATACGAAAAATCAGCAGATATCAGTAAGGGAACAGTCCATACTAAAAAAATAACAGTTTATCAAGAGCCTGATGGTGTACCTCCCTTCTGAGCTTGTGCATTGCCGTCTGTTTTTTGGGAGGAGAAGCAAGAATACGTGAGTGTTCACCGATGCCCCCTGTTCCTGGTTAGCATTCATGGGTTGTTTGCATCAAGCAACAACAGGGCTGATACAGACCATACTACCTAGTCTGCATCCTCTGGGGGGCCTCCAGGCCCTGAAGGCCCCCACCCCCAAGCAGGGAAAGAGTGAAATGCTAGTTTGCTATCTCTTGCTAAGGTTAAAGTGCCCCGTTGTATGGAATACAAACAATTTCTGACTGACTCACAGTAAATTTATTTTTTCACTGAACCTTACTGTTGGTTTTTTTTTAAAAAAAAAAAACGCCACTGTGTCAGCACATACTGGACTGCTGCTTTCCTCACCTTCTGAATTGTCACTGAAAATTTATAATGACAGTTGCACAAGTTAGTACAAAAAAGACACTGCATCATAAAGAAGTTTGAATTTGTGCTAAGGCTTTATAAAAAAAGATCCCTCCAATGTTACATTTCAGTGCTCATTTCTTTTTAATTCTTTCTTCACATCTGCTTCTTGTTTGATGTATAGTGGTTTTTAAAAGTTTCGCTTGTAGTAAGTAAAACTAAGGACTCTAAAAGGGTGGCTATCACTTGCAGCGCCAGACAAAATTATTCCAGCTTCTCCCTTAAAAGTACCAAGGATAGATCAGTTCTACCAGTTGGTAGCTTTGATGCATGGTTCCCAATATGAATGTTTTTGATCACACAGGTCCAAACACTTGATTTAGGGGGCTCAGTCTTCCAAATTCACGCAGAGTGGTCAGTGGAATTGAATTATAATTCCTTAGCTTGCACTGAAGGTTTCAGAACATCACAATATAATCAGCCATTTGAACTTGGTTAATGAAGTCGGACAACAAGTAGCGCAACAATTATTACATGAGGACACTACCGTCAACAAACTGATGATTTTTTTAAAAAAATTTGCACTTATGGCAAGCACGTGTTCAACATAATTCTTTAAAATATTGTTTTCAGAGCTGACATGTTTTATGATTTGTTTGTCTGTTAAAATTGCTAAACTCTAATCTGTGGTTCCCACCAGGGTTCTGTTGGAGTGCCTGGCGTTCCAGGAATAGATGGACGTATGGTGAGTTCAATATGAAACTTCTTATCCTTTTTTTTCAGTGCTGAAAATGCTATTTACTTGAGTTTCTAAAGCCAGTCAAGGTTTTTCTACATGAAAGAACTGGACTGATATAACCAAAGAGGTGATTTTTAATGGATTTTGTTAACTTACTGCCAAAGACTCTGTGGACACTATTATTTTTGTCTGAGGGACTTTTTCTGGTTTAGTTTAAGGCAACTGGAGACAGGTTTAAGTGAAACTGAAACAAGCCACTGTCAAAATGGACTGTGTGTGTTCACACGGGGGTTTGTTTCAGTTTAACTAAGTCAGTTTTTAAAAGTCACCAGCATAACTTAAATGGAAATGCCTCATGTAGACAAATCCTCAGTCAGTGTGTCTCATTAGGAATAATTTTTAATTTTCCAATTCATACAATGAAACTTTAGTTTTCTGAACTCCCAGGGAAAGTCATGAAATACAACAGGATCAATGATTGGTTATAAAAATACACATAAATCAGGTAAGCAAAGATAGCTAGACAACAATTTTGTTCAAAATGTTGTTGCAAAAATAAATGTTGAGGTAAATATATACAATGTTGTTGACAGTTTTAAATTGAAGTTTGTATTGGGTTGTTTGGGTTTTCATTTTATATATAGCCCAAAAGTGCAGTCCCAGTCATATGTTACTCAGACAAAATTCCCATTGAAATATGTGGGAGTTTTGCTTGCTAAAGAGTAAATAAAGATTGACCCTTAAATGGAAAGGACGGAATAAAGCTTTTAAGCTGAAACGAATACAGTCTTATTGGTATTATGAGAACATAGTTTTAAAATCTCCTTACAATTAAATTAACACAGCAAATACCCTTAAATTACTATAGACATAGTAAAAAAGACAGTCTTATAGCTTTTTGTTGGGCCCAGTCCTGCAGAGAACAATTTTACTCCCAGGAGTACTTTCATTCAAGATAATGGGACTACTCATGTGAGTAAAGTGACTCATGCTTTAGTTTTTTGAGGGTCAGGCCCCTCAGTGAGCTATGCCTTCCACCTGCGAGACACCTATGAAATCTGAACCTAAAAACAAGCTTCTTCTTTCGCTGATACACAAGACACAGCTGTATTTGGCTCTTTCTATAGAACATGCCAAACTCTGCAGCTAGGTTCAGGGAGAGATAAATGGAAGTTTGTCAGATGGCAGTAAATAACTTTATACAATGTATCTTTAAAAAAAGAAAAACACTTTTTTTTTTTTTTTTTTTTTTTTCAATTTCTTTTTTCTGTCTCATGGCTTAATGCCTAGCTATAAAGTACCAGGTCTTCTCTGCTGTTTTTATAGTGCCTAGCTCATTGTGCTAAGAGCAATAAATAGTGAATAATAAAATAGATGAGAAATGTAGGGGGAATGTAAACTTAGATTCACTGTGGAAAAATGCAAACTAATCCATCAGGGGGGAAAATAATCCCCAAAACAAGTATTCAGTTGGGAGGAGCGGAGGGCTTTATCTTTGGCTGCTAGTGAAATCAATTTGCTAGTCCTAATCTTTTAGTTCCATCACCAAACTGACTCACAATTCAGCACGACTGATGATCTTTGCTTACAAGAGAGGCCTCTGACTAAAACAGCAGGGATGTTTCACATCAGCACTATGGTCTGTTGGCTGTGCTGGGTGGGGAAGTTTACATAATATGCCTAGCCCGGCTTTAGACAGTACTATGCATCTGTTTTTCTCATGAACACACAGTTCCCTACCAAACTTCAAAAACACTTGCAGGGAAAACCAAAAGGAAAACATATAATTGATTCACTGTGTTCCGATGACAAACCATTGTATATAAAGATGATATTATGTATACAAAAAACCCCTACAGCATAACTCCAAAGTTTTTGATCATTTATTTTTAATTGATTTTTTCTTAACAAAAAGAGTACAGCACTTTAACATTATAATTTACAGTTCTGGATCTGTATAATTTGATGATAATAGTTAACATTTAATAGTAATTTCATTTTATTGCTAGTAAAACATGAATCTAATTTTGCCATAATATCTGAGGAAGACAAAAAAATAGTGCTGTCTGTTGTAAGATAGCAAAGACAAAATATTTTGGAATCAGCATATCTGAGATCTAAGAAATATTAAAATATCATCAGCCAAATTTTTCATGGGGTCTCAGATTTTGCATGTGTATTTTTGTGACTGCTCAGTTGAGAGAACAGTTTTGAAAACACAATCACTTATGGGCACAAACAATAGAGTGTAGACCCTACATATCAGTGCATTATTTGTATGTTCAAATGGGGTTTTTGACCATGTGTCTGCTCCTAAATGTTATCAAGTGTGTCCACCAAAGTGTGGGTGCAAAATTAGTAACATCATTTTTGAAAACTTGGCCTACTCTCAGTTGTAAAGGAGGGACAAGATTAATTCCAGGCAAATTGAACTACATTTGATTGATGATTCACTTCCTATAAAAATATTTTTAGGGACTTGAGGACACAAATTTACTCAAGCGAATAGATTTTTCTCACGTGAATAGACACATTGGTTTCAATTGGACGACTCATACAAGTGATGATTTGCCAGATTGTGGCCCATATATTTTTTTAAGATAATACATTGGAGAGACCAGTGTGTAATTTCGTTGCAGGTACAAATAAATGATTCTGTGATCTCACAGCGTGTAAATCTATCTTCTGAAAGTTACTTGTACGGTGTGGTGTTCATATTTTACAAAGGAAAAAATGAATATGCAGTTTCCATAGGAAAAAAAGGGAAAAAATGTTACAGATCCTTACATGCTACTCATCAAATTTAAATTGTGCTTCAAAGATAGATCTTGACATTTTCTATTTATAGTTTTATGTTCTGATTTCCTTCAGTAGATGTGGCATTTTCATTTTCCAGAAAGCCTTTGACAAGGTCCCTCACCAAAGGCTCTTACGTAAATTAAGTTGCCATGGGATAAAAGGGAAGATCCTTTCATGGATTGAGAACTGGTTAAAAGACAGGGAACAAAGGGTGGGAATAAATGGTATATTTTCAGAATGGAGAGGGGTAGCTAGTGGTGTTCCCCAAGGATCAGTGCTAGGACCAATCCTATTCAACTTATTCATCAATGATTTGGAGGAAGGGGTAAACAGTGAGGTAGCAAACTTTGCAAATGTTACTAAACTGCTCAAAATACTTAAGACCCAAGCAGACTGTGAAGAACTTCAAAAAGATCTCACGAAACTAAATGATTGGGCAACAAAATGGCAAATGAAATTTAATGTGGATAAATGTAAGGTTTTGGAAAAAATAACCCCAACTATACATACAATATGATGGGGACTAATTTAGCTACAACTAATCAGGAAAAAGATCTTGGAGTCATCGTGGATAGTTCTCTGAAGATGTCCATGCAGTGTGCAGCAGCAGTCAGAAAAGCAAACAGGATGTTAGGAATCATTAAAAAAGGGATAGAGAATAAGACGGAGAATATCTTATTGCCCTTGTACGAATCCATGGTGCGCCCACATCTTGAATACTGTGTACAAATGTGGTCTCCTCATCTCAAAAAGGATATACTGGCATTACAAAAGGTTCAGAGAAGGGCATCTAAAATGATTAGGGGATTGGAATGGGTCCCATATGAGGAGAGATTAAAGAGGCTAGGACTTTTTAGCTTGGAAAAGAGGAGACTAAGGGGGGATATGATAGAGGTATATAGAATTATGAGTGGTGTGGAGAAAGTGAATAAGGAAAAGTTATTTACTTGTTCCCATAATAGAAGAACTAGGGGCCACCAAATAAAATTAGTGGGCAGCAGGTTTAAAACAAACAAAAGGAAGTTCTTCACACAGCGCACAGTCAACCTGTGGAACTCCTTGCCTGAGGAAGCTGTGAAGGCTAGGACTATAACAGGGTTTAAAAGAGAACTGGATAAATTCATGGAGGTTAAGTCCATTAGTGGCTATTAGCCAGGATGGGTAAGGAATGGTGTCCCTAGCCTCTGTTTGTCAGAGGGGGGTGATGGATGGCAGGAGAGAGATCACTTGATTTTTTCCTGTTAGGTTTACTCACTCCGGGGCACCTGGCATTGGTCACAGTCAGTAGACAGGATACTGGGCTAGATGGACCTTTGGTATGACCCAGTACAGCCTTTCTTATGCTCTTATGTTTTCCTCTGTATAACTTGAAGACACTCTTAAATGGTTATACATTTCCTATAAAGGTGTCAGCACATTTTCGTATAGGTTGAACACTTTACCTTTGGTCTGGAAGAAAGAATGTGTATTACTAAACTAAGAAACTAAATCCTAGAGCAAAGCTATAGAGATCTAAAATAAAAAAAATTAGTCAAAATTCTTTTCATTATACCAGAATTGCTTTTCACGGCCCTTGACTCATTTTCTTTCACAATAAAATAGTACATGTAATTACTTTAATGTAGCACAAATTTGACAAAGGTGGTATGTTGCAATTCCTTTCAGTAAATGACTAATAAAATCCATTTGTTTGTGAATAAATGAAAAAAGAATATTGAAAAGCTAAGCTAAACTAACATTGTATAATATATAAAGAGGCAAATACTATACTGTACAATACACCATGCAGTATAAGGCCATTCTTGCCAGTGAACTGTGCAAGTTGATCCCTGTGCCCATTTTTTGGTGTTAAAAGGTTAAATCTTTCAGATAATATGTAAAGCCATAGTTCCATTTTATACAGGAGATACTGTTGAAAAAGATTGGAATAATAACTTTAGTGTCTGCCTTAATTTTCCCATTGTCCATTGTAGGCTTCTGTTCCTCTGTAGTCTCAAACTAGAGATAGACTCCTTTGATAAATGAGTGTTAATGCTGAAGAAGCTAGTCTTCATGAATTAAAGTTAGTTTGTTGTGGGATGCTGGCTGGTGATTCTGGCAGCATTCTTATGGATTTACTGTGATTTGCAGAATATTGAACCAGCCTCAAATATGTGATGCAAATCATCACCCTTGAAGACATATGGGTAAAAGGTTTAGAAAAGCCTTAGAGCCATGATAGCCTTTTAATGACTCTTAATGACTTTTAATGACTTTTAACTCCCTCCATCCAAATGATGTATTGGACAAGAATGCAAGAGGCATTAACAGGGTTAATATTTTCTTTCTTAGGATCCTGTTCAGGAAAGCATTTAAGCATGTACTTAACTTTAAGCAGGCACTTAAGGTTAAGCATGTGCTCAAATGCTTCCCTTAGTTTTACTCCCCCTTCAGAAATAATAACTCACCTTGAGGAAATTTTGTAAGGTTGCCGTTACCCATAGCAACACCCCCAGCAACTGAAAGTTACTTTTTCTTGTAATGTGAGCAGTTTAATTTACAGCTAAGCAATCTCAGTCATAGGTTTTTCTATATTCTTCCTTTTTTTCTTCATCCGTCTTTTAATTTGAATAGTGGAATATGGAAAACGGTTAAAGCTTATGACCAATAGGTCTGGCACAGGCTACACAGCAATGTGGACAGGCACAATAACTCTTGGAGAAGTGAGAGGATGTAGCTCTGAGCAGGGCCTTCTCTTCCTTTTTACAAAACACAGTGGGCATTTGTCCCTGTGCCAGTGATGCTCTCCCGGCTAGTCCAGAGAGATAGCGGGGCGCTAACTCCTCTCCTCTCCATCCTCTTTCCAGAATCAAGCACTGACAGGGGCACAAGCCTGCCCCATTGGTGTGCACTGGGAGCACAAGGTGCAGGATTGTGCCTGGCCTATCTCGGGACACAAGAGGAGGTAGAAGAGTTCTTGCATTTACACAGTGTATCCCTGTATCACTAATATTAAACTGGCTACAAAGGGATTCTTTAAAAGTTCAGAAACTACGAGGATCAGTTATTCTTTATGTGGCCCTTACTCAAGCAGAACTCCTGTTATCTCCAACAAGTCAGAAGGACTTTTGAAGCCAGTGGGAGTTTTGTCTCAGTAAGGACTGCAGTGTATTTGGCCTGAAGGAATCCACTTTCCCATGAATGGATTGGAGATTTACCTGAGCTGTGTAATTCTCATTAGCTTTAAATGGGACTTTCTTACAGTACATAAATCCTTCCCTCTTCATCACCTACATATGTTAGACCCCTATTTTTATTTATACATTACTTGGGATTTTTTTTTTAATGGATGTATTGAAAGCAAAATGTGTGGTCAGTGTCGATCATTCCACTTTAAATTGTTGCAGTAGTTTGTCCAAGTTACCAGATAACAGTTTGGTAAACCTGGAAAAAAAAATTCCTTCTTTTAAATATGCTAGTAGATTTAGAGACTGAGGGTGTGCAGATTTATTACTACCCTTTGATTATTTATTTATTATTACTCTTGTGAATATACATTTCTCCTTCAGTACTATTTATTACACAGGATACATATTTTAAAAGATTTCCTTTAAAGTACTTTTTGCAGGTATAAAAACCATGTTGTATGAAGTTCAGTTTATTAAAAGAAGAAATACAAAGAAAGGAAACATCATTGAGTATAATTCACAAATTCTCAGACGAGTTTGTGGGCCAGCTGAGCCTTGTTGAAGAGTCTTTTCACTTAATTTCACCTGGTGAGTGGGCCAGGAGAGATTTCCAGTGCTTAAACAAACAATTTTAAGTTCCTTTTTGAGGGGGGACGAAAAGCAAGTTGAAAGGAGGTAATTCAACCCTTGCTTGAAATGAAATTCACAGTAACATGTCTGAGAAACCACTTTTCCCCCCGCGTCCTCGTTTATGTATTTTACAGTAAAATTAGCCTGGATTAGGTTTTGGGGGCCTCTTGTATTTCCTCTTCCTTAAAATTAATTACATTCTAGTGACTGAAAAATATAGCAGCACTGACAAACCTTTCCTCTCAGGGGGAGGGAAAAATCAACCAGATGCTATACCAAGAGGTACTCATCACACCAAAACTATGCTGACATAAAAGAGCCTGCTTTTTTTCTTGCTTTTTTACCCTTTTGGACCTTTTTATTTTAAATTCAACACATATAGCAAAAGTTAGGTTAGCCACCCCATCTCAATTTTTGCTGAACAGTCCTGATTTTAGATCCCAGTCCTGCAGAGCACACAGCACCTGCAAGGTGAAACGTGCTCTCAACTCTCTTTGCTTCCTTTGCATGTGTTTCCCACAGCTTATAAAATATTAAAACAATTCTAAGATATATTTTGGGTATTATGCAATGTCTGCATAGTATGTAGTATCAAAGTCCAAGGGCAAAATCTGAATTTGTGTGGACCTAACACAACTTAAAAGCATGTGCAGAAAGAAAACACATGCTTTTCACAGTTGTCCTGATATTAGCTCAGTTATCAGAAGCCAAAGTCCTCTCAAAAATAGGTACTAAAGCAGGCTTCTGGCAAAGCCTCCTTGATAAAGAACCTATACTATTAATGACATTCATGACGCTGTTTGGAAGCTCCTGTTGTAATTGTCTTCCATTCAGCATATCTTCAGCACAAAACATTTTCAAAAGAGAATCTTTTGGATTGTGTCAAGTTTGCCTGGCATCCTTTGCCATGTGGATGAGGTGCTGGTATATGGCAGAGATAAGAATGAACATGAAAAGTGACTGTGTGAAGTTTTGAGATGCTGCCAACAAGATGGCCTCTCTCTGAATGAGATATGTGAATGTGGAAAAAGGAACACACAAAATTTGTAGAATACACAATTAGTAAACAGGGAATGCAGCTGGATTCAGACAAACTGAAGGCATTACTCATTTTATCCTAACCCAAAGACATTTTTGCTGTAGGAAGATTCCTGGGCATGATAAATCATTCTGTAAAATTCTTAACAAATTTAGTTCATCTAACAAAACCGTGAAGAGATATCCTTAATGGTCATAATACATTTGTCTGAGGGAGTACATAACAAAACCCTTTTAATAAAATAAAAAAGCTACTGATATCTCCACATTTTTGCACAATATCCAATAAAATATCCAGCAGCAGATAAATCTCCACATAATTTAGGAACTGTGCCCACACAAAACCAGCGAGAAGGAGACCAGTGCCTGTAGCATTCATATCAAAAAGGCTTACAGAAAGAGAGCAGCAGTATTCTCCAGTGGAAAAAAAAAAAAAGCTCTAGCAGTCACTTTGGTCTGGGAACAGCTCAGTGCATATCTGTTTGGCTGGAATTTGAACATTCAAGCAGACCACAAGCCTTTAGTGGCATTATGATGTTCAAAACCATTGGATGACTTTCCACCTAGGATTCAAAGATTTTGACTACGGCTGCTTCAGTTTTCTTTCTACATTGAATATATCAGAGGGAAAGCACTCAGACCACAAGACACTTTCTAGATCCCCAGCTGAGCAGCTATGAATGGAAGAAAAAAGCTTTAGAGAAAGATGTCAAAGGCTACATTGTCCTTTTTCTGACAGCAATTGCAGCATCTTCCAGATGACTTCCGCAAATTGGAAATGAACAGCTAAAGGATAGGACTTACCAGAAACTGACTTAACTTTGCCAAAGTTCTGGAGCCAACTTCCACCAGACCTACTACAATATTGGCAGTATCTAAATGACCTTCACATGGCTGATGTTTCTGAAAGAATGGTTTATTCTGATCCCGGTGGCATTTCAGAAAGAGATACTCTCCAAAATCCATGAGGGACACCAAAATGTAAACAAGTGCAGAGCATGAGCACAACAGTCAATGTGGTGGCCCTATCTGAGTAGGCAAATTCAGAGCTTAGTAGAGGGCTATGAGATATATAACAAGTAAAAAAAGAAAAAAGTTGCTGGAACCATTTACTCTCTATAAAGCTGCCTGACAGACCTTGGCAGCAGGTAGCCACAGATTTGTTTTCTGGAAAGGACACACACACCTTATTTTAGTTCTCCAGATGTATTGACTTGGACATACTTATACACGCTTCATCGGCACAGGTCATCCAGAAACTAAAGTCAGTATTTGCAAGACACGGAGTTCCTTTAAAGTCTTCGTATTTGGTAATGCGCCTTAATTTACCTATGAAACACTACTAGCATTTGCACAGGATTTTGATTTTGGACATCATTCTTTATCTCCTTTATTCACAGAGCTACGGAGAGGAGGTGAAAGCAGTGTAGACTTTTTAAAAAAACTTTATCAAAAATCAATGGATTCATAGCAGAACATTCTTGGCATATCAGTCAATACCCCTTTTGTCTAGACTATCTTTGGCAGAACGTCTGATGGTAGCATGACTAAGGACTAAACTGAAGGAATTATGAAAACAGGATGCTGGAATAAAAATTCTGCCACAACTTCATTATTTGGCACAGAAGGAAAGCACTACCTGAACTGAGACCAGGGAACAGTTTGTCTTAAAAGCTCCCAGACACTTGGAGCCATTCCCAATTTGGCAGAAACTCCCCAGTCCACCTAGTGAAGACTCCTAAAGGAGGCTTCAGAGGAATCCGGTTCATCTTCAATATTTTGCAACACAACAAAGAGAGGATCTGGGTCCCACAGATATTCTGTCAGGAAATGAGTCCCCTCGACAGGAAACTCTATGCACAAACTCAACAGAACAGACAACATGGTCTGGAAGACTGATCAGAGCCTCTGAAAGGCTTAGAATACTACCTTGGACTATTTTAATGCAGTTGATGAGGGGACATAGTAGGGTAAATAGTCTTATGGAAATTTAGGTTTATTTTGAACTGTTGGTTTATACTTTAAGTTGTAATATGTAATGAAAGAAAAAGGGAAATGTGAAGTGATTGTAGAATCCCTGGTTTTCCACAGTAATCAGAGAGGACCAGGATGTGTTGTGGCAGGGAGCTTAATGAATGGAGGAACTTCCTGGTTAGGGGGTTCTTTATTTGCTGCATAAAGCTTGGCTCTTCGTGTTTATGTCCTCACGCTACAGTCAGTTCTAGAAATTCTCTGAAATTTTGTGTGGTAGGCGGTGTTACTCAGAATGGTTCACCTGACCTTAGTGATAATGTAATATGGTAATGTTTTTGTGTTAAGCATTGGCGTTACAGCTTACTGAAACAACAGGTATCTTTAACCGTGGCAATCCTGTGATCTCTATAGCAATAGTGAAGACAGCTTAACTTGTTGTGCATGTTGTCCCGTCAGTGCACCTGGAGTTAATGTGCAGAACTCCAATTAGCATTGATGGCGGCAATATGCCCAGAAGCTGCCTCCTGTAATATGTTAAAGTCTCTTTATATTTCAACCTATTTGTGTTTGTTTGAAAATATACCATAATTACTGCACAAATGAAGATCATCTCTGTATATTATATAAACAACAAAAAATTCTACTGGGTCAGCAGTATTATTTTTCTGTGTTAGTAGTCAGCAGATAAACTACTTATTTAGAAGTCAAAGCAGGAAGTTGAGGTCGGCTCATGAGCTGGTGTTACACTGTCATGGAGTTCTGAACTCCACTGAAGTCAGCTTCTGTGTCTGTTTCCTCCGTGTGTAAAATTAGGATGATGCTTCTCTACAGTACAGAGGATTTGTGTGATTTAACTGATGTTTAGAAAATGCTTTGAGATGCTTGGTTTAAAGACACCGTAGGAGTCCAAACAATTACTTGCCTGATTTTGATCTCTTTTATACCAGTATAAATCCATTGGTGGAATTCATCCTGATTAAACACCAGATTAAATTAAATTAAATCAGAACTCAAGCCTTTATTGGATGTAGCATGTTCCTTTTTCACCACTACCATCCCTCACATTCTGCACATATCCTTAGAGGTCCATTTTTGGCAACTTCCATAATACTGAGCTATGTGATGTGACTTAAAAAAATCCCCATTTGGATTGCTGACAAGGTAGCTTTGAAATTTCTACCAATGTGCACCAAGGTCCAAAGTCAGCATTGTCTAGATCACAGCATACCTCTCCCTGGGTTAGGAAGACACTTACAGGAAGCTTCAAGTCCTTTTGTCCTGGGTTTACTTAAAATGACTTGATGTCAGACTGCCATGTGGTGCTCCTGTGGCTGCAGTATTTAGTGCTTCAGTATTTGGCCTATTTTGTTCGAGTGAAAGTTCAGATTCCTACACCCTCTGTGAGGCTCCTTTCATCATCTGCATTTCCAGCATGGGCATTTCTGCGAGGTGCTGTTTAGCAAGATATCTTGGTGTCAGGCAGTCCTGTGCATTGATTTTTTTGTTTCCATCACGGAAGCAGCAGAACTTTGTTTCTGTACCTAGGATATTAATGTATACACAGAACATCTCTGGAAAGTAAAGATAACACTGGTCTACAATTTTTTAGAAGTCGTCTGCTTCAGAGATAAAATGTGATATTTATTATGTATTTTGATGTGCTGAATTCAAATATGACAATTAAAACAACTGATTGGCTACTGTTTCTAAGATACTTAAATTTTTACATTTTATGTCTATGTATATTGTGTAGATAGTAGAGTTTTAATCATAAATTGTAAACCTAGGTCTTTTCATGTGTTTATGGTTGCTTTACATGATAATATTTCACCTGTCCTGTTTATGTAACACTTTAAAAATCAGCAAAAGGGTTATATAAATAAAATGTATTATGAAACAAAAGGCAAAAAACTATTATGTACATAGTTTAGTCCTATTCAGTGTCTACTCGGCGCTTCTTGGCTTGTCTCTTATATTCATTAAATGGAGCATCTCTTGTCACTGTCCAGCAGTAGTCTGCAAGCACTGATGGGCTCCATTTGCCCTGATAGCGTTTCTCCATTGTTGCAATGTCCTGGTGAAATTGCTCGCCATGCTCGTCGCTCACTGCTCCGCAGTTTGGTGGAAAAAAATCTAGATGAGAGTGCAAAAAATGCATCTTTAGTGACATGTTGCAACCAAGGCTTTTGTGTGCCTTGAGGAGGTTTTCCACCAACAACCCGTAGTTGTCTGCCTTTGTTGTTTCCGAGAAAATGTATTGCCACTGACTGGAAGGCTTTCCATGCCGTCTTTTCCTTGCCACGCAGTGCATGGTCAAATGCATCATCTCGAAGAAGTTCACGAATCTGAGGACCAACAAAGACACCTTCCTTTATCTTAGCTTCACTTAACCTTGGAAATTTTCCACGGAGGTACTTGAAAGCTGCTTGTGTTTTGTCAATGGCCTTGACAAAGTTCTTCATCAGACCAGCTTGATGTGTAAGGGTGGTAACAAAATCTTCCTTGATTCAACAAGTGGTGGATGCTGAATACTTTTCCTCCCAGGCTCCAATGACTGTCAGAGTGGCCAATCTTTCTTGATGTAGTGGGAATCTCTTGCACGACTATCCCATTCGCAGAGAAAACAGCAGTACTTTGTGTATCCAGTCTGCAGACCAAGCAAGAGAGCAACAACCTTCAAATCGCCACAAAGCTGCCACTGATGTTGGTCATAGTTTATGCACCTCAAAAGTTGTTTCATGTTGTCATAGGTTTCCTTCATATGGACTGCATGACCAACTGGAATTGATGGCAAAACATTGCCATTATGCAGCAAAACAGCTTTAAGATTCGTCTTCGATGAATCAATGAAGAGTCTCCACTCGTCTGGATCGTGAATGATGTTGAGGGCTGCCATCACACCATCGATGTTGTTGCAGGCTACAAGATCACTTTCCATGAAGAAGAATGGGACAAGATCCTTTTGACGGTCACGGAACATGGAAACACTAACATCACCTGCCAGGAGATTCCACTGCTGTAGTCTGGAGCCCAACAGCTCTGCCTTACTCTTGGGTAGTTCCAAATCCCTGACAAGGTCATTCAGTTCAGCTCGTGTTATGAGGTGTGGTTCAGAGGAGGAGGATGAGAGAAAATGTGGGTCCTGTGACATTGATGGTTCAGGACCAGAAGTTTCATCCTCTTCCTCTTCCTCGTCTGACTCAAGTGAGAATGATTCTGGTGCATCAGGAACCGGCAGTCCTTCTCCGTGGGGTATGGGGCGTCTAGCTGATGGAATGTTTGGATAATGCACAGTCCACTTTTTCTTCTTTGACACACCTTTCCCAAGTGGAGGCACCATGCAGAAGTAACGATTGCTGGTATGATTTGTTGGCTCTCTCCAAATCATTGGCACTGCAAAAGGCATAGATTTCCTTTTCCTGTTCAACCACTGGCGAAGATTTGTTGCACAAGTGTTGCAGCATATGTGTGGGGCCCACCTCTTGTCCTGATCTCCAATTTTGCAGCCAAAATAAAGGTGATAGGCTTTCTTAACCATAGTGGCTATACTGCGCTTTAGTGATGCAAAAGTCACTTCACCACAAACATAGCAGAAATTATCTGCACTGTTCACACAACTACGAGGCATCTCTGCTCACTTTGGCTCAACAGAAATGTGTCCCTTTGCAAAATCAAAGACTGACAAATAAGAGAGCACGACACTGTATGATTTCTAGAGCTGATATAGGGCAATTTGTTCAGCAGAGTGATGTAAGCTTCGTTATGATTGCATCATCCATGACTTCTAGGAATAACAAGATGCAATTCATATCATGTGTGACGCAATACCAGCTTCAGATTGCATCATTCATTGTTTTGCCTAAAAAGCAAGTACTGTCCAAACCCAGTCATAGATTTATTCATAGATCCAGTCAAAGATGTATTTTAGTCATTTCTGGTTTAAATTGAGATCCCTTCCCTTTATAACTCACTTATCCTCCGCCATTCCCATGTCAAGGGTCGTATATACTGACCCAATAGCATATTTTGAAAACTAGAGCCAATCAACAATTTTAAGCATCATTTTCGTTCTCAGTGACCCAGAATTAGTAAAGTTTGACTACATTTATTTCAGAAGCATTTTGGCTGTAGAGCAGTGTAATCACTATTTAGGACTGACCTAAACAACTGCATAGAGTTGTCTAATTAATATACCTTTTGAAAACATCAGCACTGTTTTATTAGAGAGTGTGCAATTTATGCGACAGTTTACAAGTATTTATGAACATGTTTATTCATTATCCATGTTTACGAGCGTGGATAATGTAACACTGTTACAAGTTGTATAGCTCTTCGGCCACATTGATCTTAATTTTTGAAAAACAATAACTGCAACCTGTGTGCTTTTTCTGATATTTCATTGTCTTTTGTGTAGGCAGTCACACATTTTTTTTTTTTAATATATGATCCTTCTTTAGAGGTGAATACTGTGTTCTTAAAGGCTAGGAAGTGGAACTGTTGGTAAAGCAAAAAAAGTTAAAGGATATTAAAACTGCACTTTTGCTTTAGAAGGAGTATTTGTACGTTTACAGTCTTGGGACATGTTTTCTGTGGGCCTGATTGCCACCATTGCTTCTGCAAGTACACCAGATCAAACAGAAGTGACAGCAGGTGGAAGCTGTGCACAGCAGAAAAACTATCAGGACCATGATATCTGCCGCTGGACATTGTGAAAGCTTCTCTACCAACTGCTGTGTCAAATGGGCTCCACAGAGCTGCACATCCACTTCAAGAGGCAGAGGATATCCCAACCCACGCTCATGCTAAGAGAAGCAGTATAAGATGCTGTTCCTGCATATGATAGGGTAGGCATTGCATTGGTGGCCAGTAGGAGCATAGCTTTGAAGAAGCCATCTAGCTGGGTATGGAACAGAGAAGCAGAGTGGAGGAACTGGAGCTGAAGAGTTCCTTGGATCCACAGGGAGTTGGGAAGCTGCAACACTGCTTCCTCTGCAATCCCTGGTGCCCCTCCGATAGGGAAAGCCTTACAAGAGAACTCTCCAGGGGTGACTTTACAGAGTTTCTGTGCCCTATGTCCATATGAGGAAAAAATACAGTCCTCATTCTTATTTTAATTAAGAGCTTGGATTATATTTTATGCTCTAAAAGATTATAGGACATGTTATGTTTACTTGGTGGTCTCCGCTTTTCCCCCTCAGAATGATGGTGCCTTTTGTTTCCCAGGAGTTTACAAAGAGTGAACCATTACCTAAACTTTGGAATGTGCTGTGAACAGAGTAATGTTCTGGGGAGAGACCCCCCCCCCAAAAAAAAAATTCTGAATAGATTATAGAGCTAAATGTTATACAAAAGACAACTGTTTCCACAATCTAACATTTTTGTAATCATCATTGTTATGGATAGACTTCAGCACTAGTCAGGAAAGACACCCGCTGCAGCATAGTGAATGTAAAATGATCTTTGATTAAAGATTGAAATTCACAGCTTTCTTTGTTTTTCAACTTGCTATTGGTAAAATAATCTGATTGAAATTATTGCATGTGCTAGCCCTGTTGAATGACCAATTTTTCCTGTGGTGCCTCGTTTCCTTAAAAAATTGTGTAACCACTTTTCCACCTTAAAAAAGATATAAATCTTTTATGTTCCTCTTTGAAACAGTTACCTGAATGGTTGAAAAAGACCCAAGCGGTGTTTTATATTATGGTTTTAAAATGTGTTTTGGTTAAAAAAAATATAAAGTAATAAGCCATACTTTGTAACAAAAGCAGTCAACATTATTTTCAGTCTAACTACTAAAATGGTCAGTTGGGACCAATACACTCGAAATAATGTTGTGTTTTAAGGTATAGCAGAGGAAGCACAATCAATCTATCTGCATTTAAAATGTCAGCTGCTGTTTTGCTTTTATAACTACTTGTGGAATTTCCTAATCAACTGAATGTTCGAAATGTTGTGTTTTTTTTTTTGTTGTTTTGTTTTTTACAGGCGTGTCGCGTCTTATGCGAGGGTTCCATTCCGCAGACCCCACGTATAGCCAAAATCGCGTATAATCAAACACTCATAGTTTATACACGATCCCCTCAGCAGGCTGCCGAGCCAGCCCCTGCCTGCCGGCCCCTCGCCGTGGGCGAGCTGCCGCCTGGGGCCCCGGACTCTGCCGCGGGTGGGCTGCCGTCTGCGGCCCCAGCCCCAGCGGTGGGCGGGCTGCTGGCTACAGCCCCTGTCCCTGTCGTGGGCAGGCTGCCGGCTGCTGCCCCGGTCACCGCCACGGGTAGGCTGCCGGCTGCGGCCTCAGTCCCTGTGACGGGCTGCCGCTCTGACCCTTGTAGTGGGCTGTCAGAGGCTTGGGGGGGTTTCTGCGCATTTAACTTGCGCGATTTTGGCTCACGCTCAGAGGCTTGGATTATTATTTATTTATTTATTTTTTGGGCCCACTGCGTAAAGCCAAAATCGCGCAAGTTAAATGCGCATAAAATGCGACATGCCTGTATTTGAAAGGCTTTGAAAAACTGAAATGTTAAAAAATATCAGTGTATATGGCCAGATCATTCGGTTCCAATGATACAACTGAAAAACAAAATTTGGTCCATAGTATACAGATATCATAAAAGTCATAATGGATTGTGTAATAGTCTTCCACTTCGAGATTTGACTTTCTCCTTTAAAAAAAAAAAAAAGTTGCAGCTTGCAATGTTCCCTTGTGTTTTGCTTCTGTTCGTAGTGCATTACCCAATAGTCCTTAGAGACAGCTGGACTGTAGGTTTCTGCCATCTTCCACCTGTTGTGGTTATCTTCTTTTTGCTGTACTAGGTTCTTTGCAGGGCTGGGTCTTAGTTTGGTGCACTGTGAAACAATTTTCATATGCCTTTCTTTCCCCATTGATGTAAGGCACTCCTGTCCTGTGTGGTCACCCCACTGTTCAGCTCAAGAGTTTTGGAATAGCTTAGTAAAATAAGCCTTTTAGAGCACCCCAATACTTAATTCAATTATTATCTGTAAAAACGTGTGGGGATAAGGGAAGTCTTTAGTGTCTCATTTGCAGGAGAGATGTAGCTAGTTGCTTGGCTAGGATACATGGCCAACTTTTAGGAAAGCTTAGTACAGGGCAATGATACAAACAAGCTGAGTGAGCTACTGATAGCTCTGAGTTTGCTGTCAAGTTTTTGAGATTTCACATGTACATGGTGCTAAGAATAATCAGCAATATCATAGCTGATTAGGGTGACCAGACAGCAAGTTTGAAAAATCGGGGTGTGGAGTAATAGGAGCCTATATTTAAAAAAAAAGACCCCAAAATCAGGACTGTCCCTATAAAACTGGACATCTGGTCACCCCATAGCTGATTCACCCATCAAGACTCTCAAAAAACTAAATGGGCTGCTGAAAACTGTAGGGTGAAAAATTGATGAGGGAGTACTATGTTATTAAAAAAATCAGAAAAAGAGATAATCCCTGCAATGTTGGCCATTAAATTCAAAGGAGGATAATCTGTTCAAATGTACATTATTCATGTACTGTCCCTCCAGATATGTTTTAAACTTCTCCTTTCCCCCATAGCTCTCTCTCACTTGGTACTGACCACCCTGGAAACGGAGCACAGGGCTTAGGCAGAGTAAATTAGAGAGACCCACAATGGGGAGGGAGGACAGAAATGGAGTTTTCCTTTAGGAGGGATGTACTGTAACTTGATAAAAGCTTCAGCATTTCATTTCACTTCAAGGAAAATCTTCACTTCAGTTCAAGGGGAAAAAAAATTCTATTCTACTTATGCAGCCCCTCTTTACCATACTGGTAAATAATGGGCATTAGTACCATTGATGTGCAGGCATAGGAAGAAGGTGGAGGCTTGGAACTCTGATACTTTGATTAAAGACTTA
This sequence comes from Dermatemys mawii, assembly GCA_007922305.1. Lineage (NCBI taxonomy): Eukaryota > Metazoa > Chordata > Testudines > Dermatemydidae > Dermatemys > Dermatemys mawii. The sequence continues at coordinate 2,483,008 of ML677330.1, forward strand.
AGCCCTTGGCGAGTGTCAGCAGACAACAGCTGTTTTAAAATGAGGGGACAGAAATGAACAATGACTCATTTTTTGGATGGGTGGTGGAGAAATGAGTAAATATACAAGTGCTCATTCCATCTCAGTATCTCAAATGACAGTTCTCTTAACATGACTTTTAGACTGGCCCTTTGTAGGACACACATGTTTGATAGCCAGAACATTTAGATCCTGGTTTCCTGATAGATCAGATTTAATTGCTACAGGTTGGCAACCCAAGCTGGCTCTAGGGTTGCCAACCCTCCAGGATTGTTCTGAAGTCTCCAGGAATTAAAGATAAATCTTTAATTAAAGATTAATTGATGAAACCTCCAGGAATTCATCCAACCAAAATTGGCAACCTAAAGCTGGACCCATTTAAAAATACCTGGGAACATTGACAATGAATTGTCTAAGTTGGCCATCTAACTCCCTGTGACTATCATGGTGCTCTGATGGCTAACTCCTCATCCCCTGCTTGGAAAACATCTCTCCTTAATGTCACAAATGCTTTTGGGAGAATCTCAACATTCTTGTTTTATATTATTCAAATTACCCAACTCTTGATAGTCATAACATATCCCAGCTTTCTTGTGACCTAGTTCAGAAATAGAATGATACATGACTGTGGAATGGGTACTCCAGAGCTGTGGTTTATAACTGACCATAGCATTTAGGTATGCAAAAAGCCTCTAGCACTGGAAGATTGTGTTCCGGAAAAATAGAATCTCTCCATAGTAGTTGTGGTTGCAAGCAGCTTCCATTTTAACTGGCTTGCAAAACTGGTTTGTTTTTTTGCCAGATTTTCTCTGAAGGCAGAAGAGAATATTTCTGCAACATCTGAAGAAATTTTCCAAGTTTTTTTTTATTATTATTTTTAGGTCATCTCAGTTCCCTGTGTTATGTCCGTCTCTAGTGTGGCTACATGGAAGCTGCTGAGTGTTCAGCAGTTCTTAAAATCAGACCACTTTATTTAGGTACCTCAGTACAGATTTAGGAGCTAACTTTATGCATATTTTCAAAATCTTGTCCTGTATGCCTTTTGAACGTGTTTGATCAACAGTCAAGTGAAGGTGAGCTATGCTATTCATACATGTGGTTAAAGGTTACCTGAGGAACATGTATACCTTATTAGGTGATTGAATGAGACAGTGTTCAGTAGGAGACATATTAGCTTAGCCAGCACCACTAATTTCTTTAATAATTGGTTGACGTCTCCATCACGTTTATTTAAAAAAAATTAAATGGTGTTTTTATTTACCTATGTAGAGGGAGGAAACCATGGAAAATTCATAAAGTGGGAAAAAAATTGTTGAAGAAAACAATTAAAGTTTGTAAAAGACAATGTTCTTACCTATCACTTTGGATATTTCTGTGCTTTTAAGTGGTTGGATTTCTTAACCTTACACTGCCTACACAATCAACAAACACTGTTGAGGAATAGCTAATTACTGGTTTCAGAGTAGTAGCTGTGTTAATCTGTATCTGCAAAAAAAAAAAAAAAAAAAAGAGTACTTGTGGCACCTTAGACTAACAAATGTATTTGGGCATAAGCTTTCATGGGCTAAAACTGGGGGTGGATGGGTAATTACACAAACTGCAATCTATTTCCCCATGTTAAGTATCCCCTTACTGTTACTCACACCTTCTTGTCAACTGTTTGAAGTGGACCATCCTGATTACCACTACAAATGTTTTTTTTCTCCTGCTGATAAAAGTCCACCTCGATTGATTAGCCCCTTAAAGTTGGTATGGCAACCTCCGTCTTTTCATGTTTTGTATGTGTGTGTGTGATCTTCTCACTGTATGTTCCACTCCTGATAAAGTGGATTCTAGCCCATGAAAGGTTATGCCCCAATAAATTTGTTAGTCTCTAAGGTACCACAAGTACTCCTCATTCTTTTAGCTAATTATTGTTATCCCAACCTGGCCATCTTTGAATGGGCATCTCCTGCTTCTCAATCCTCAGTTCCAGGGTATGAGAGTTGGGCAAACAAGTCTATATTCAAAAATAAAAAGAACACCATAATTCCCAAAACCTCTCACATTTATAGAATTGGACCTTTTTGAAAGCTAACATTTGTTGTCATGAGTTTTCATGTGCCTCTGCACATCTGTCTTCCAGAAGTACCAAGATAACTTTTTTTTTTAAAAGGCCGCTATTGTGCTATTTCCAGACCAAAAGAAGGAGGGCATGCTGACAATCTTCTTAGAAAGATGTAAGATGATAATGGCCAGCTTTGCTGACTTAAGGGCCCTGATTCTCCTCTCAGAACAATTTGAGACCATTGTTCTTGATTTATACAGGAGTGAATGATATCATCAGCCCCCAAGAGTTTTGATAAGCTTTATATAAGCATCCCAACTTCTGGGCTTTTATTCCAAATTGAACCCTATTTGAGGTTTCTCCATCACTAATACAAACCCAACAGGAGACATTAGGTGGAATATTGCTGATATTCTTCATCTTTTTTTTCTTAACATCACTTCTTTGTTGTCATTCTAGGGTGAGCCAGGTTTGCCTGGTGCAGTGGGAGAAAGTGGAGCACCAGGGCTTAAGGTTAGTGCAGAAAACCATTTGAAAAATAAAGCACAGTACAGGCGTGTATATGAATGATAATGTCATGGTTTTTGATTTGTGTATCATGACTAATTTGTAATAGGCTCTGCCTCTCCACAGCGCTAAGTGGTATAAGAGACTTCAAACATTTCACCGTAAAGGGGCATGTTCTTCTGCTGCACATGCATAATTCCACTCAATATTAGTGACAAGTATACATGCACTGCAAGGCAAATATGATGCAAGCATTTGGGAATTTGGAAACCTGTTTACATGGTGTTTATGCGCCTCATAATGCATTTCAGTCCCCTTTTCAAGAACTAGTGGGGGCAATTCTTTGATGAATATCAGGGATAAATCTTGAGGTATGGTCCTGCTTCTTGGGAAGTTAATAGCAAACTTCAGTGGGAGAAGGTTTGAATCTATAGTTATGGCAAAAAGAAAATGTTGCGTTGCATTTATTTTTTTGATAACTATTATTCCTTACTTGATTCCGAACAGATGAAATTGAACACACAAAACTCGATAACTGTGTTTGAATAAGTCAGACACATCCAACATGCTTTGATTGTTGGGCCTCTCAGAAAGGATAATACCAATTTTTAATCTCATCAGCTCTGTGTGTGTGTGTATGTGTGTAAGGGCACATGTGCCTTTCAGCTGATTTTTACAGATCACATTGCTATTGACAGCTAGCCAGGACAGTTTTTAAAATGTACTGACTTCCTGCTTGTCCATCAGGAAAGAAAACAAGCCATTTAGGGGCATATCCTTTTCTTGTTTTATACGCAGTGAACGCAAAGTGATTGCAGTTACTGCTTAATTCATATTCACGGCAGTATTCTTTGAGTTGCCAAGCAACCATCAACCATCAGAAGGGGTGTGGATAAGCTAGAACGGTTAAAAATACAGAGATGAGTTGCCAGAGTCAGATTCAGTGTATGAAAGGGGATTTGCCGTTATACTGGCTTCTCAAACAAATTGTAATTTAAAAACACTTGGCTGTTTTATATAGAATTCTGGGAACTTTTTTTGCTCTCTGCCAGATTATGAATCTAGACAAGATATTTAAGGGGTTTCCATTTCTTATTAGGTGTCCTCCAAACTCCTGTTCAAACCTCAGGACCGTCCTCTTTCTCATTTTCTTCTCTCGCTCAATCCCTCCCAAACAAGGTGTGCTTGGCACATCTCCCTCTGGTTCCTCTCCGTCCTGATGGGTAGCTTCACAGAGCCATGAAGTTGTTCCTCACCTCCATTAATCCCAGAGTGAAAAACCAAGATGTGCCTTCCACATAACTGACCAGCCTTTTGTGTTGCACTGTATATAAAGTATTGGTGCAGCCCATCAGATTTCAGTACTGAATCCTTTCTGACATGGCTTCCTCTATTGAATAATCTGTGATATGAAATGAAATACAGCTGCTCCAGAGTGTCTTGCATTAAATATGTTCTCTAATGTCACATGGCTCCTGTTGAGTTATCTAATGACACCATCTTAATAACATCAAGATTTCTTTGTTCCTACTCTTTTGATCAGGGTGACCCTGGAGAACGAGGAGAAAAGGTGAGGCATATTTCACTTTCTCTGTATTTATCTTGTTTTGAAGAATTGTGAATGCACAGGCAGCAGTGAGGACTGATCTGTTAAAAAAAAACAAAACCCAACCTGGTGTGTTACAAATTATTGACTAAAACTATTAACTAGAACTGAACTGACAAAACTGTGGACCCTGCTGTAGAATCCTTTATTCGGGCTAAGTGGCACTTGTGCAAGCAATTCATTGACTTTATAGGACTACTCATGTGACTACTGAATGTGCTCACAAATATGTGTTAGGGCTGCACAGGTGGGCCCTGATACTATAGAATTTTTTAAAATGTCTGCTATGAATAAACAGAAAAGCAAACTGGTTTTCATTACTTGGTGTTGTGGTCTGTGGGCAGTAGTTTCTTAGAAAGGCAGTCGGATAGCACAGTGATATCTCATTTTACTCATGTTGAGTTCTCTGTTGCAGCCCAGCTCTACTTGAATAAGGGTGAGAGAATTTGACCCATCCATCTCAGACTTTAGACTACATAAAAAAGGGCAGGAACACAAATGCTGTACTTGTTCTTACTTGCATTGGCATCGATGAGGAACAACTCCATAAAAATCAATGGAGTTACATCACTATAATGTCATAGATCAGAATCGTCCTCACAATACTAGTAACCATGGGTCTGAATCTGTCCTATCAGAGCAGAATTCTAATGGGACTACTCATATGAGAAAGTGCTACTCAGCATGAGTAAAGCTTATAGAACCAAGCCTCCCTTTACTCTCCTGAAGCAGTGTCATGGATTGAAAACAATGAGGCTAGTCAAGGAGTAAATTTCTTTGGCTACAAGCCATCCAGCACTCAGGACAATCCTGAAATACACCTTATACTGGGTCCAGGAGGGAAATGGTGTAGAGAATCAGCCCCAATTAGCTACATAAGCAGGTGGGGTGGGAGGCCAGGATTGGTCCATACCTTTAAAAAAAAAATTGGCAACTTCTTTTAATGATCCTGGTCAGGAAAATTTCCAAAATGGTTTCAAAAGCAATGAGAATTCTTTAACAAATATTTTATGACTGACAGCCACCCATTACTTGTATAAGAATTCCTTGTGTTTGACTTGGGTTCACTAGTACACTCTTTGGTCCATTTGTGGATCATATTTATCAACAAATTTTAGTTGATGGAAAAAAATGTTAAAAAGAACCAACCCTCTTGTTCCTTTCAAGAACTCAGAAGCCTGCAAAAGTCTTTGGGTCTGATTCTCATTTACACTAAGGCCGTTTTACGCTTCAGGCTAGGAAGTGCATGAGTTAGAGTAAATTAGGATTCAACCCATTCTATAAAGGTGAAGCTTTCAAAATATTTCTTTTAAAAAAGCTATCAACAATTTTTAAATAGGGACATTTTGTCCCATGCAGTGACAAGAGTGTTACTTCAACATTACCTCTTTGAATAATGCTTAGCATTTACATGAAGATATGAAAGGTTTTGGTAGCTTATTCTATATTTTAGTTAAGTTTTGCTAGCTTCACACTGATTCATGGGGAAAATACTTGAAATTCAAAGAGCATATCACGAATTGCTTCTAACTCATAATAAAAATGTATTGGAAGCCAGTAATTGCCAACTCTGTTTGATCAGATGAGTCTATCAGTGCCTTTGTGGTGAAAAATATTTACTGGCTATTCCTAGTGCTGAATCATCATCAAATCATTCCTTTGTCACTGAACCAGAATGAACTGGGGATGTCTGTAGACTAAATTGACAAGATGAAATGACATGACAGTTTGTATTTTCTCAAGGAACTGTGAAGAGGTTTATAACTTTGAAATACCTTTCCTATCAGTGATCAAATATAACAGTTGTGTAAGTTATATTTCAGACTACAAATCCAAATGAAATATATCAAATCATGTTTTTCTCCTCCTGTGGATTTATGTTAAATGAAGGCTCTGAGTTCATGTTGTAAATATCTTATTACATTTATTTGAGATATAAGATGGTAAGGTAAATGCATTTATTTATTTATTTGATCATTTCTTATAGACTCTGGCTAGTGAATAAAAATGTTAGCCTGGTAATAGTGTTTGCAAATTGAAAATTATTTCTGGATACTTTGTGAATGCATGAAAATTATTTTAAAAATTGCAAAACTCAGCACTGCAAATATATACTTTTTTTTAATTTTAGGGTGATGCTGGAGAAAACGGCCCCAAAGGTGACATGGGTGAAAAGGTACATCTATTAATGAGTAGAGATGAAAGGATATGTTAAAGGCCATAAAATCTAACCAGAAGATGAAAGGAGGAGAGTACCAAAAGGAAAATATACAAAGAGACTTTTTAAAGGGTTGAATGGTCTGACCTTGACTCATTCTCACAAACAGTAGAAACTCATCAGTTCTAATTAAGTACAGAGGGCCAGCTTATGCTACAGTAGTTAAAACATGAGGCTTGGCAGTGCATCTTTTATAAACCTCCAAATATGCATCACACAGAAACTTAGGTCACAAGCTATCAGATATTTTTATGTCTGTTTGGTAAATGATGCAAGTTTTGACTGTTAAGGTCATTGCCACGTTCAGCATTGCAATGCCCAACTGGTGTAAGAACATTAATCTTATTTTCAAAAGGCATTAAGACCAGGATTAGGAGTCAAAATCATATCATTAGGCAGCCACATCTAAATACCTTTAAAATCTGAGTCCAAAATCCTAGCTGCAGTGTACAGTCTGACTACTCAGGATGTGCACTGAGGAGTTCCTCTTAGTCTGAGAGGGAAGAATTCTACAACCAGGACATGGAGCAGCAGCTAGGTCTCCCCATGGATGGTACTTCAGTCCCCACCTCCCTCCCAGAACATGCCTCTTTACATGCCAGGTAGATCCATTTAACCACACTGCTAGAGAGCTGGAGCTAAGGAAGATGTGCCAAGGCTCAATACCCCCATATAGAGACCCAGTATCCCCAATAGATCCCTGATTTTAGTAGAGATCTCAGGAGATCTGGGGGTTCTGAGAGGATCAATCCCTTGGTTTTTCATGGTGGGAAATGCTACCCTCTGACTGGATAGGAAAAGAAATTTCCGTAAGGGGAAACTGATTTCCTTTCACATTCTTTTCCAAAGGAAGGGTCAAGGCAATCTGGCATGCAGTGTTGAAAACATAATCCAAGTGGCTGACCAAAACACACAAGTTTGGAAATTCAGAGTGGAAGTTAAAAATTATGTTTCATATCTTTTTGTTATTTCATACTAGCTAAAGATCTGGCTTCCATGCCTTTAAGTCAGCTCAGTCTCCTTAGGTACCATATTTCAGAAGTCTCCAAAGAATAGGTGATTTTATATATCATGTGCACTATGACTGAGAAAGTGGAAGTTGAGATTGTTACCATTGACAGATTTTATGGTTTAAGAGGAATGGGAAAAATAGAGACTCATACCTGCAGGTAATTAATTCAAATCCAGTCCACATCTCTAGCACAGTTGCCAACTTCTGCACGATAAATAAGTTTCCCAATTTCCACAATAAGCCAAAAATCAAGCTAATAACATTGCAAAACAAGGCTAAAACAAGCAAATCCTTAAGAACCCCAACTCTCCATGTGACTGTATTCCCCTGGAATGCAGTCTGGGACCATGGTGGGCCTGCTGTGCGTCCCTGACTCTCTCCTCCCCTTGCCTCTGCTTGCCCCTGCTTGTCCTGCCTCCACCCCCCAGCCTGCTTGCTGGGAGCAGATTAAAAAAAAAAAGAAGCAACTAGCTACAAGCCAAAAACTAGCCAACAAACATCTCACAAGTCAATTAAGGCAAAACCAAGCCCAATGTCTGTGGGATTTTTTTTTACGAGTTTGGCATGTCTGGTCTCTGGTGGCCAAAAATCATTGCTGTCTGTCTTTGGATATTTAGATGATTATTCTATTACTCAAAAATATATGCAGTGTGATTTCATAACTATTTTCCTGAGAGACCTAGCTGCATGTCTAGAGACATTTCTTATGTCCTGAGAATATCATGCTTAGCCAAATCATTGGAACAGTAGATCAGATACATAGGTCATGTGTATGTTCATGAAACAATATTAAGGTCCAGCAGCAGATAAAATAGAAGTTCATAATGAACTATGAAGCTTTAGTAATTGCTCTTCAATTGTATCTGCTACTGCAGTACTTGGCATGCATCCAAGTGAAAACACTTGTTCTAAAAAAAACTCTTACTCTTAATTTTGGGAATTTATCCTTACAAAACCAGACATTGTGTGTGGTTGTGTGTGGACCTCAAATGGTTTGGTATTCTACTTAGGAAGAACCTCTAGAAAAAATAGGTCAGCAGAAGGCCTTTTGGATGTTCATCTGAAAAACTTTAACTGGATTCATTGAACCTCTGAAACATATATTGCTTCCACCACTTCCAAGTTCCATGTAATTGCCTGGAGTACTGAGAATGGGCGTGGATAGTTAGTGTTTGTACGGGACTCATTACTTTATCAGCATCAGGCTAGTTGCTGCATGACAGGAGTTGGGCTTCCCATGGATCTGTGAAGATATAGGAGAAGGCCACAGAACAACTCTGATTATGTCCTGCAGAGTGACTCTGCAATGGAGGACTGTTTGATAAGGAGTTTAGGAGAATATGTTTTTGGTGTGGAAGTTTAGGAGTGAGTAAGAATTGAAGTTTGAGCAATTACTCTACATGTACACCAATGCAGTTAGGAACAGTGCTTCTGTGGCCATTGCTCTAGTGACCTGCACTATCCTTGACAGTCATTATATTTGTACCAGAGATGAATTTGGCCCAATGGTTGTTAATTGTGTTGGTTGAAGGAGAAAAAAAATCATGACTGCTGCCCTCTAATAGAATAGCCAACAATAGCATACTCACCAAATAGCTCTTGTTTTCCTTCCCTTTCTTGATGAATCAATCACTTCTCCCCATCAATGGCAGGATCGTCTTCAGGAGACATGCAGACGCTCTGTAGTCTTCTCTTCCAGCATAATTTCAAAATCTTCAGGTAGTGCCATGAGAAGCCTTTCACATTCTCCTCTAGCCATTTGTGGGGGTGTGGGAAATCCTCTCCTTTTCCCCCTTCCCTGATAGAAGCTGTTGGCACTACGTTCCAGCAAGTCTCTGTACTATACTTGCTGCGGCACCATTAACACTGGGTGTTGGTCAAAGTTATCCATGCTATTTCTAATCCAGGATGCACCGTATGCTTCATAAATCTTGGAACATGGGACATTTGGATGACTCTTGGGCTTCTGAAACATGATGCACTCTAGGACGTCACTAGGGCAAAGCATTAAAGCATTACTTAAGCTGCAGAGCTGCAATGAAGTTTACAGATTTATTGAGCCTCATTTTTCAAGAGAGCATGGGGAGGGGTCTTTGAGCCTGAGGAATGAGGGAACCACTGAAGTTTTGGATGTGCTGGAATGATTTATCAAGATTAATCTGAACCAAAAATAAGGTTCAGAGGTGAAATAAGGTTGGAGCCAGTTCACCCAGTCCCCATACAGTAAATCTCCATAAATTTTGTCTGAATAAAAAATACTTAAACGATTGCAGTAAATAATAATAAAAAGAACAATAATAATAATGAGCAGTTATATAATATCTTCATGCAAAGATCTCAAACATTAAGACTCTCAATATTTCTGTGACATGGGTAAGTATTATTTATCTCCATTTTATATGAGACAGAGAGGTGAAGAGATAAGAGATAATAATTTCAAACAGGGTGCCTAAAGTTAAGAACATATGCCCATATTTATGCACCTAAATGAAAGTAGTGTCATTTTCACAGATGACGCACATCCGCAGCTCCTTTGATCTTACTACATAAACATGGACTTAGTTGCGTATATTTAGTCATCCAATTTGACAACATTGGCATCAGTGAGTTGTCTTAGGTCACATAAAGAGTCAGTGGCAGACTTGGGAATAGAACCCACTCATTAGTCTTTGCTTCCATTCTCTGGCTCTAGCCATTGGCTTCTCGAGCAGCCAAAATGCCCTTGAAATACTTTTCCATTTGTGTTTTCTCCTGCTGAAATTCTCTCGTTTCCAGTCCAGTTGACTCAGTGAGGGACTGAGAACACACTCTAGCTATATAGTTTTTACTTTTATGCTGTATTAGTTTTCATTCTTGAATGAAAGTGGATTATAAACAATTTGTGTCTTATCTGTGCTATTTCCAGTGTTATCCCTTAAAATGTTTAACATGTGACTGTCTCTCAGCAGTTGGTTTGCCACTTTATAGCTATTAAAAAGTCCTTGAGATTTCACAGTTGTACATGCTGTGAGGGACAACAGCAATATCACTCATACATGTCTATCAAAATGAGACAGCTCAGGTTTCCAGACATGAATCAGCCTTCCAGAAAATGGCCTTTTGTTTTCTCTTTGCCCTCTGAAGAGAGAGCTATAATAACTATGAAAAGGAAACCAGGCTTTTAAAATATAAATCACCACGGCTCTTCATTCAGCTTTACTGAACCACAGGCCAGCTAGTCAAAAACTGGTGTTTTTATACTAGTAGTTTAAATTTTATTGTTTTATATAGTGCAGGACTATAATAATAATACTTAGCATTTACACTATGCTTAACAACTTCAAAGTATGTTACAGGTATTGGCTGTTTTACTCAGTATGTGCATCAGTAGCATGCTGCTTTGAGACACAAAGTAAACTTACTGCACAATGATCTGTTAATTTTCATGATCAATCATAATTCATAATAATAAGGAAACTGTCCAAATTCAACATCTACAGTTTGTGCTGGTTTGACCTATTTAAATAAGTTAACTAGCAAAACTTTTTAAGTGAGAAATAGCGTTTAATATTTTAGCTTCCTCCACTTTTCTTTGGCATTCCATTGAAGACTAGGTGCAGTGAACTGAAAGTACAAGCATTTTCAGAAATTTACGAAGGCTATATACAGAGCAAAGAGCTGAGAACCAGAATCACTCTGCCTTAGCCACTGACTGGTTCTGTGACCTTGTGCAAGTCACCTCCTATCAAACCCAGTCAACTCAGCTGAAAGCTGAGCAAAACACAAGAGAACTTCTTTTAAAGTTAGTTGCTTCATCAGAACTGACCTTTCCTGAGCAAATAAATTACAGCTCATCTGACATTCTGTTACTTACAACAATTAGCTGCTTTAAAGCACCAAGCTAAAAACAGTGAGAATCTATGGAAAAAAGATGGATACTCTGACAAGTCTTGATTAAGATAAACTAATGGCTCACTGGGTTCTTTGAGGTTGAATGTTATTAACACAAAAGCTTTATCAATTGAAAAATGACACTTGCCATTTGTAGATATGGACCAAAGGCATCAGTGATGCCCTTTGATATGGTAAACTTGGGGATGTCAAACCATGAAGAGGCATAGTACTATCCTCTAGCTTCCCATTGCATATCTCTTTAAAATTAATTTTTATTACAGCGGCTACATTATTGATTGTAAAACTTTTCAAATGACTAGGTTATAATGTCTGGATAAACGGAAAGCAAAACCTTCATCTGCATTGTCTTTGAATTCTTTGAATTGCATTCTTTGAATGCAAAATTGTTTTCTTTGAATAATACCGACTTATTGTCAATGGTAAATTGGTATGGAGTGTTGCAAGACATATTTAATCTTGCTACAGTAATTGAGAGATACTTTGAGAAGGTTCCAGAATAATCATACCTGTTTGTTATACCAGTTTCCTGAAAATATATGTACATAATAAGTGTGATCATTGTTTCCTTGTAAATTTTGCATTAGGGTGATCCTGGATCTTCTGCTGCAGGAATTAAGGTAATGTCTTGTTTACAGTGGTCATTTTTTGCAGAATTGCTGTCACTTTATGCCAGAACTCTTTTCTCCTTTTCTCCAACCCTGTTTTTCTTTACTTTCTCTGATCTTGAGGTTTGTTTCTTTGTTTAATGTTTCAATTAGGGAGAACCTGGAGAATCTGGTCGGCCAGGACAAAAGGTAATACATGAAAGCATTCAGTCCCTTTTTTCCTCACAATTCGACTGCCATCAAATCTTGTTTATACAAAACATTAGTACTGGAGCTTCCCTCTTGCACATAAATTGCTTGTTTGGTAATAGCAGTGATTGCAAGATAATGCAATTTAACTGATTGTCAAGGTCTATACACATTTTGTTTATGGTCATTTTGAGTTTTGAAAAAAAAAACTATAATAAGAATGACACTGGCTAGAGAGAAAAGTGAAAATTAGAATAACCCACCCACTCTTATAACTACAGGGCACTTTTTTCCACATTGAAAGTTTGCACTATCTCAGCTGTCTGAAACTAACAAAGAATGGCTCTGCTGTATGAATGTTGACAACTTACCCTTGCATGTTTGACTAAATATTGACCTGAAGATTATAGTGTGTTATTACACCTCATTAAGATGAAATAAATATTGACCCTAGGGCTGGATGTTCTCTTTCACTTGTGCTGGTAGCGAGGAGCTAAACTGGTGGAAGGGGACACAAGCCCTGAAAAGTTAGGAGCAAGTAGCTCCACTATGTGCCATCCCCACACCACTTCTTCCCCCGCCAAGAAGCCTTTCCACTGGACACTGTGCAGCCAGAGCTTCCTTGGTTGGGAGGAGGTGTGGCAGAGTAACAGCTGCCCAATATGGCATGATGCCCTCTCAGCCTAGGAAATTGCCAATAGGAAGTCAATGGTGCACTTGCTCCCTCCGTGCATTGCCTGCTCCCTCCGTGCCTTTGATTCTCTTCCCAAGGATAGGTTAGGATGCAAGCATAGATGGGAAAGATAGTCACTGTGTGTCTCCTCAAGGAGCCTGAATGTGCTGGCAGAACACCAAGGAGAAGTTGGATTTTAACACTACAATCCTGGGATGTGTGGAGTAGCAGTTTGACTTCCTTCTGGAGTCTACAGGGTTTCCTAGGAACAAACCTTCACCATCCCTGCCTCTTGTAAAGTAAGAAATCTTTCCCCTATCCCAACAGGAGAACTGGAATTTTTTTCTTCAAGGTACACTTTTAGATTTTCCAGTACTCAGGTCAGGGGAGAAGTAAAATCATACACTGTATATAGGGAATATCGGGCCAGCTATATTCTAAAACTCAGTTCCTTTTTATGGCCATATGGAACTCTGAGAAACCCTTTTTTTTAAAATCAGTAAAAAAAAATTGCAGCTGAGTTTCTTTATTTGGCAGATTTAAATCATAATGATTTGTAACAGACTGTATGTGGCTATTATGATATGCAAATTAAATTTGTTGGTAAAGCTCATTTTCAAGCAGGAAAGCTAGTGAGAGCAGTTTTAACTAGCTAACCTCTGGAATCATTGCACATCATGTACAGTATTTTCTACTTGGATAATAAACTACAGAATGCACTTGAAATGCTTAGATTCATACTCTCATTTGCTGTCTGCCAGGCAGGGAACAACTAGCAGTGATTTATTAGCAAACTATTGATCTCACTGCCCAATACAATCACGTTTGATATAATAGATGTAATATAGATAAATAACCAGTAGCCATGAACTCCACATTAATGTAGAGTTTTAAAAGATGATGAGTTTGTCTTTGTGTGGTTGCATATGATGTTATAGAAAGAAAGTGCCAGGCTTTTGTCTCAAACATTTACATTGCCCATTATATTTTGAATACTCATTCTCTCTGTGCATTTTATAGTTCTCTTTTCTTTTCTTTTTTTACTTATGAGTGAATTGGGGCATGATCCTTAAATGTACTGAGGTCTTCAGCACCTTGCTGTACCAGAAGGGACTGTGCACATTTTCTTACACTGCCCTTCCAATGAACCTCAGTCTTGACCTAGAGTACACTCTCCAGTTTGAGCATCAGGCCACACTTACGCATAGATTGCCAGTAAGACTAAAGTGAGTGATTGTTTTGTGATGTGGTCTAGTGGCTATTTTGAAACCACAGGACATATTTTACTTGTGATCTACTGTAAACTCTGTACTTTAGAGGGAAAAGGCTTGTGGATTTATGCATTGTGCCACCTAACCCCTATGTTTCCCTTCATTGTGTGTGTGTGCGCGTGCGTGTTTGTGTGTGTGCACGTGTGTATGTATATATGTACACACACACACACACACACACACACACACACACACACACACACACA
>ML677330.1:2497263-2534056 GCA_007922305.1 Dermatemys mawii
ACACACACACACACACACACACACACACACACACACACACACACACACACACACACATATATATACACACAGAGAGAGAGAGATTTTCAAACCTTACAAGCTGGAGGCAAAAATATGTTCTCTGTGAGATCACTATAAATGTAATACCAAAAAATTGATGTGAATATAATACTGTAAATAAAAACAATATCTTACTGAAATGAGATGGGCCAAAGTTTTAACAAGTGGATGCTGAGGTTTATAGTCACTTATATTTGTGCGAACATATCTGTCAACTGAATGTGCAAAACAAACAGGTTATTGCTCATTAAATATCTGTTTGCATGCACAATTAACCAGTTTCTTGCACAAATGCATTTCTGCTTCTCACTTTTAAAAATTTGACCTTGTGAGAAAAATTCTCCTCTCCAATCCACAGTAAAGATATTTTATTCACTGAAGTGCAGATCTCTGTTGTGTAGTCTGTAATCCATTTTACGTGGAACTCCAAACTCGCACCAATCTGAGTTCAGAATGTAGAACAAGTGCAGAATGTGCAATAGAGGTCTGAACTGTTGTAAATAAAAGACCTGTATTGTGGATCAAAGGATAATTTTGCTTGATGTTTTTACTTCTCTGTGAATAGAGAATATGGGCTAAATCCTATAGTTCTTACTCAGACAAAACTCTCATTACAGACAATGTGAGCTTCTCTTGAATAAAGAATAAGTATAGAAGGAGGGTTTGACTATTCTTATATGTACACTATGCATGTACAGCTTAATGGATAAATACATATCCTTCTATATTTACGTATCACACTTTAAATAAGATTCACTATCTGAGTATAAATATAATGAAGACACAAAAAAAACTATCAATGAGAAATGTTTATATAGGTATAAACTGTGACAAATGTCCATTTCCCAAACTTTTGTTGTTTCCTATTATGAGGACACCTTCAGAATGCACATCTGTTTTTACAGCACCCAATGGGAGTTTTCTCTAATTAAATACCACGAATGTGATCCTCCATTAGTATTCGCTAGAGTAGGTACATGTGGAGACCCACCGAGGTTCCAGATCTCAGTGTAGAATTGGAGCCTTAGTCTTTACTCATGAAAAAAACTCCCATTGTGTACCATAAAATAATAAAAAGGACAGAGCGAAGACATTGCGTTTTGGTCCATGTTGTGCATTTATTAATGTATCTATTCATATGTGAGGATATTGGAATGAAATATGTCTGTGTGTGGATGTATGAAAAAAGGATAGGTGTGCCATACACATTATAGATGTAGTCACTACAGTATATGCGTTCTGTAACAACTTAGAATATTTGACTGCTTTAGTTTGATAGACTGGTGTTTCTATTCAGTTTTTGTCCCTGAAGTCATTTAATCTCATAAATCATATCAAACTTATAGTTTGAAAGAAGTTAAGGAATGGAAATACTGTCCATTCAACTACAATGAACTTCATAACAGAAAACTAGCAATTGGAGTGTGTTTTTGATCGTGCCTGGAAGAGTGCATTTTAATCACTTTAGTTAGATTGCTTAGAATTTAAGTTCTCCAAGGCAGGGTCTGCCTTTTGGTTATTTGTGTGTGAAGTGCCTAGTACAGTGAGGTCCTGAGCCCTGATTGTGGACTGTGCATACCATGGCAATACAAATAAAATGATAATAAAATATCTATTAATTATAATGATTAAACTTGTGTCTTTAGAAGTGAATTTTACTTATTTTAAAACAGAAGGAGAAAAAGTCATGTCCACTTCAATGACTGTAACTGACAGATTACAGTATCAATATCTTTGTTTCACTAGCATATCTGACTCTTCATGCAAGAAAAAAAAGAGATGGAGTAGAACTTTTGGGCTAATACTATATCAAGAGTGAATGTAATATATCCTGTTCAGGGAATTGCTCTTTAGACAGGAGAAATGGCCCAATTTCTGTTATACAATGGTAGGCACTGTATCAACTACTAATAGAATCTGCTGAAAATGATATCCTGTTCTCCATTCCTTTATTGTATTTCATGTTCAAAATTTCCAAAGTGGATTGT
Source organism: Dermatemys mawii (assembly GCA_007922305.1). Taxonomy (NCBI): domain Eukaryota; kingdom Metazoa; phylum Chordata; order Testudines; family Dermatemydidae; genus Dermatemys; species Dermatemys mawii. Next base: position 2,499,312 of record ML677330.1, read on the forward strand.
AATTTTCAGTAGCTGCAGTCAGAAAGATTTGTTAAAATTCTGGAATGACTGAAATCTAAAAGGAGGCTGTTTTTTGATCCTACTAAAATGTTTGGCAACGTTTGGCAAATCAGTTTTCAGATCAGCTATTCTTTTTTTGGTTTTGTTGTGGCAGATGGTAAATTTCTAGAAGTTCTTTGAGTATATTTTAATATTATTACCTGAAAATATAGTTAAATTGGTTATGTAAGCGAAGGAATTTGTGTGTGCTTGTAATCTCCATGCACTGGGCCAAACCACAAAATTGAGATCTGGATTTCTGTAAAGTTCAGAAATGGATTAATCTAGAGTTTAGTTAAACTCATTACAGGTAGAGACCAGCTACAAAGTTTGGACCTGATCTTCCCTATAGTTGAGGGATGTTTAGATCCCAGGCTTTGGTTCAGGTCCATCTCTATTATAACCGGAAAGCTGCTGTCTGTCTAATTGTTTTGTCCTTGAAATAAAAATTATTACATCAATTATATTCCTAAAGCCCTTTGATTTTTGGTGTTCATTATTTTCCTTCTCCTAAGAGGAGATAGTTTCAGCACCATTTCAACTAACATCTTAAGATGATTTTATGTGTGTAAATGTAGTGCTTGTCCTTTTCTCCCATAGAAAAATATCAACTTCATTCCCAAATGAATGTGTTCAGTCTTCAAATCCTGTTACACATTTTATTCTTAAAAGTAGTGGATTTTGTTCTTTTTTATTTCAGTGCTAAATATGCAGGTTATTTATTAGGAGAAATAGTTCTAGTTTATTTACTTATAGTACTTTGTGGTGTTGTGGATGTGTACGTGTGTATGCATTTGCTCTGAAATGTGGACAGGGTTGGTGGTTCTATAAAAATGATGGTTAATTGTAGCTGAGTAATCCCCCTGACCATGTACAAATTAAATTAAGGTTTTTTTGAGTCACATTTGTAGCTAAACTGGACAGTTACCCAGCACTCTATACAACCAATAACGGAATAGGGGATAGAAATAAATATCTGCAATTGCAGATTTAAAGGATTTTTGTAAATGCAGTAAATGTCAGTATTCATATTATTTAATTAATACTATGTTTTCCCTCTCCTTTTGATAAAAATACTGGCCAGAATGTTCAACCTGTGCATCTAGTTAAGCTCCTAAATTCACAGGAAATGTTTAGGTCCGTAAATGTAGATTTAGGGGACTAAATTTAGGCATTCAGTTTAAACATTTTAGTCATACTTCTAAGTTAGCAAGCCCTTTAATATACATTGTGTTGTCCTGAATATTGGTGATCCCTGAAATGAATAGCAATCACATATAGAGTGTGTGATCTCATACTATACCTACTACAGTGTATACCTGGTTGTTTTCTATATCAATTATAAATGAATATTGTTCTGTAATGTTATGTAATTTTCCTGTGTAGGGTGAACCAGGTCTTCCTGGCCTTCCTGGACTCCCTGGAATAAAGGTAAATACAACCATAATATCTGTAAGTGGTACTTACATCTTCCTAAACATTTTTTATTTTAAAATGGCTTTTGTCACATGAAGCCCTCACACAGAAAATTGATCATCTATCTATGAATGAATGAACAATGTGCCTTACACTTTAATGTGCAGTAAAATGCCACCTTACTTTGGAAAAAAAATTCCCTAAACTACTTTAAAAATAATGTCTTTGTTACATTTGTATTTAATTCAGGAGGCTTGTCATCAATGTTTGTTTGCATTTTAATGAGTATTTGCCAATAACAATAGCTTACAGAACCTGCAAAGCTAACAGCCAAAGAACTGTCTTCATTATTCACAAATTGTGGAGAACCAGCTATGAGCAAAAATAGTCTCTACTCTCATTGCTTATTAGTAATTTCCACTGACAAGTCAAAATATTTAATAAGAAGACTTTATTCACAGTCAGACAATTTGTGGGCCAATAACTGGTTTATCTGCTGACTTCCAGTCTGCCTATTATCTTTAGGCAAATTATTATAAAAGACATGCAGTCAGCTCAGCCCTGGCAGAAGTGTTGCACTGGGAATTGCTGCCAATTATACTGGAACTCAGTTTGATTCATACTGTATTATACTATAAAAAGTGAGCAGATTTAAATGTTATGAATGAGAGCTGACTGGGTTGATTGCTTCTCTTTCATGGCAAAGGTTATTCTTTCAGACAATGAAACCTCTTAGAATTTTCTTATATTCTATTTTCAGCATGGGCCTGTGAATAGCTGAGGTAGAGCTTTTGTTTTCTCCCCATTGAATAGAGGGGAGGAAATCCTGCCTCCATCAAAGTAAAAACTCCCTTTACTTTCAATGGGATCAGGCTTTCCTTCAAAGTGTGTAACATTTGCAGTAGCTTTCTCAGTGACAGTTTTTCTAACTTAGTGTCCATTTTTCATTTGTGGAAAATTATAAGAGGAATTGATTGGACATCTTACACATGCAAGAGCATGCGTGCTCATTGTAAAACATAGACTTAAGTGTCTTAATATTGAAAGGTACAGGAGATAGAAATTTGGTTAGGTCCTGTTGTTCCATAAGAAAGAACCATGGTTTAACTGCGTTGTGAAACATCATGCTGTAAATGGATCCTTTAGAATGATTAAATTTATATTGTAGATGGAACCTTAATATACGTAAAGAAACGCTTTTAGTCATTATTATCTCTATCTACTTTGGAAAGTCAGTATAGAAATAACATTTGCTTTGTGATAGGTCCATAATATAGTTCAGTTGGAGGCCACTGCCAGCAGATTAAGAGCAATTATCAAAGATGGCTTTGGCACTGGAAAACCTAATATTATGAAGCAACCAAGCCAGAAGATCTTGTTATAGTAACATCTCCTGGAGGCTAGCAGAAGGAGCACTTTTTTGAGATTGTATGCGTTGCAATGGGAACTCTTTAATAAGGAGAAAGATGAAGCTCCTTGAAAAAAATCAGAGTTGCATCTCCTAGTATGGATTCAGTACCTAGAAAGGAATTTTCTTTTTTTTAGATTTCTTAAGGGGACCATCCACAATAACAAATTATCTTTCAAGCACCCTTTGACTCGTGGTTATTGATATTATACCATGACAGGTGATCTGCAAAGACTCTAGTGACTGTCGCTGACAGCTGGACCCCCAAAAAATCTAAAACTAATTTAAACATGTCTAATTGAACATTTAGTGTGTAGCAAGCTGGGGTGTGAATCTACAGGGCTGCAGCCTGCCGTGCGTTAACTGTGTGGATCCTGCTATGGTACATTATAAATTCCCTAGTGTACTTTGTATACTGCCATTCCAAATGTATGAGAAAGCAGTCACCTTCAGCCTTTATTTGTGCTTTTGTCTCTTCACATACTATCGTTTTGGGGACGATGGCAGGACAAAGAGGATGGTAGATGGGTCCATTTGAGAGAGAAAACTTTTAAAGATGTGAGAAATGGGTGGAGCATGCAGTTCTGGATAGTGTAGAATAGATGTTTTCCAGCACTGAGCCTCTGGGGTGCTGCTGACTTCTGGAATAATGGAGGGTTCAGTGGTAAAATTCACACCTGCCACATGGGAGGCCCAGGTTCAATTCCCATTCACTATAAGCATACGGCTGTTTTGGGAATGCTTCCTGATCTTTCATCCCTTTCATTATCAACCAGTGCCACAGAGAATACAGAACTTCAATCAGTTATTTCCAAGACTGTGATGAAGTCAGCTGTGACATATTGTAGAAACTTTTCCTGACCACCTGTTGTTGTTTAGGAATGGCTGAAAACTTAATGAACGTCTGAATGTTTTCCACCATGTCATTCTGGAAAATGAGTAAAGCACCTAAACACAGAATACTGACTCATCTCTGTGACATCTCATGTTAGCCTTTAGTAAAACCCTATTATTGATGCTAAAAGGATGCCGAATACTTTCAGTACGACAAAAATGTAGTAACTTTGTTTTATCCTACTCTTCAAGAAGTCATAAAAAGTATATATAAAATGACTACCTATTGAAATTGAAGGTATTTGTAATTTCATTCATTTGTGATCACTAGACCTTCTCTCAAGGTATTATATTGACCTGGTTCAATTTTGTGGCATTTAATCAATACAGTCATTAAATTTTACGTCATCCTAGCTTAACCTTTACCAGAAGATGAGCCGTTTGCAATAGTTGACCGAATATAGTATATTATGAGAGAACAGGCTTTCCATCATTAGATCTGATCTGTCGTCTTGTTCCTCTCATTTTATGAGACAAATACTGGGGAAAGTCCCAGCTGAATTTTTAATCATCCCTTATTCAAGCAAACTCTCATTGAAGGATTTGGCTTCTCTCTTACTTGTTTTGTGACAGTGAGAGACCTGCATATAAGAGTTTGCTCTATTCTCAACTCTGAGAGAGACTATGGAGATGCCAAAACTCGATCACCTACATCTTTCTACATAGTTGCTTATATAGGCCAGATGAATTAGATCCAGGCCAACATACTCTGTTCCCAGCTGCATGACATCATTAGAAATTTTGCCTAAGTAAGGACTCAAAAAAAATTGGTTAAGGACCTCAGAATCTGTCCTATGTTTGCTTTATCTATCCTTCATTTATGTTTTGTATTTGAATTTCATGTTTTCTCTCTTACCATATCCCAGGTCTTGTTCCTTGCTTGCACAATAGAACTTAGTGACCTAAGAATCATGTTTGAAATACTTAAGACTTTGGTTCTGAAAAGTCTTAAGTTCTGGAAGTTTCAAATAAACTTTGCATCCAATAGAAAAGTGACTTCTATGCAGACAAAACTTTTAAAAACAAAAGCCAAAATTTTCAAACCTCGGTGCCTAGAGTTAGGATCCTAAATCCCTTAATTAGATGCTCTGGAGTCCATGGAGATGCTTATTCTGCATTCTCTTTTCCTTTCACCTGGTCTGTTTAGTCCGTGTTCTGTTTTCTGGCCTTTGTTGGGTTTCCAAGGCATGGTAGATCCTTTGCCTGGTTCTCTTTGGAAAGGAATCCACAAGCCATTCTTGAGTTCTTCATGTTTTTCTTTCTCTCTTTTAAAAAATTCACAACAGGTCTTACATTTTCCTTGGTGTCCTCTTTACTGTGAAGAAAGGAAATCTTATATCTCTGCTCCCGTTTCACTTATGCCTTGCTGCCAAGTGTAAGCTCTTATTAGTCCTAGAGACCATCATTCCAAAAATTCCTTCTTTCTGGCCAAAAATCAGAAAAAAGATCACAGCTGGATCTTGAACCCCTCTAAACAGGTCAGTTCACCTTCTGACTGGCATCTAAAAAGTCCTTTGATTTTCAGAAGTGCTGAACATCTCACTGAAGGCACTGAAAGCTGGAAAAATTTAACTCCAAACTATCTTTTGTGAACACTTGCACAGCTTCCTAATATACATGTGCCCACATTTGAAATCCCTGGTAAAATACGCAGGTTGGTTAACTCCTACTTTCCTCATCCAAATAGTGATGTCCAGTGGCAGGAAATAATATCGGGGGTTTATACTGTTTGTTACATTGATTTATAGATCTGCTTTCAAAAGTACATGGAATTGCATGTACAAAAATAATACACAGTTGTACACCTAATTTGAATATGTAATTACCAGGATTGCAATAGAAGCATGAATCAGGTAGTTGGATGCACAGCAAGTAGTTACACAACTAACTGGACATTTGCATGCCCACTCACCTAATTTCCTTATGTCATTATGGCAATTGCACAAATTAGGCATGTCATTGCCCAGACCTAATTTTGAAAATCAAGCCTAGAATCTGAACTCATCATTGACAATGGACTGTGAATAAACAACTAACTGTTGCAGGTGGCAAAAACATTTACTATGGCATTCCTCAGGATATATGCAATTCTTTGTAATACATCAGAAACAATATCCTCTAAATCCACAAAAGCCAGGATTTCTTTCCTGGAAAAGACACTAGAGTACTAGGGAAGTGAGAAAAGGGTAAAACATAAGTAACTGAAACACAGGATGTGAATTCTGTTTCCCCAAAAGCTGTTACAGGTTCAGAGATTGATTTGGTAGAGTGAAGCTGTTGTACAGTGTCTTTTGATTTTCTTCTTTGTGCTGGATAAAGTCAGTCCCAATTTAGAATCCTGTTGAGTAATCTGAGAATCCAATTAGCAGACCAGTGTATTCAGAAATCAGGGATTTTATCAGCCATAATGGAGGCCTCAAATCAGTAAACTGAAAACACTCTCATGATGTAATGCTACCATAGAAATGCTTTCTTGATTTTAGATGGTCATAAATGAGTAAAAACAGTTGCAGTTCATTTTTAATATTAGCAACAAAAGCCCCTTAAATTTATCATCCAGCTTTGGTTCTGAAGGAAAACAATTTTTGGACAGACTGTAGAGTCTCATTCTTTTCTTCTGATAATTTAGCAGATCAATCATTGCAAAAGTTGGCTGCCTTTAGGAAAAAACAAGGTTCTTATTATAACAAATGTTTTTACTATAATCCTCAAAAGCAGGTATCATGCTGACTTGAATTCTAATTAGCCTTTAAATAAGATGTATTCTGTATGACTAATGCATGCAGAATCATGACACATTAGTCAGAATTATTGCTGATACTTTTAGCACCCTTGCAAATCAGCACATATTTTTCAAGCACCACTGCACTTTTCGTAAAAATGAAAATTGGACTCTCTAAAAGGCAATAAATGTTGCAGAAAACAGAGTCTGGTTATAAGCTGAAGTTTTGGGTTTTTAGGCAGGTTAAAGAATAATACATTTTGCCTCTAACGAATCATAAAAACTGAACAAATGATCATAAATACAAAACCAGAGATATTTTTTCAAGTTAAGAAGCTGATTAGGAAACTAGATTGATCAGAAAGTCAAAATATGGTTTTATGGGTGACGAGGGAGCCGGGGAGCCTGTGCAACAGGGCACCTATGGAGCCAATTCTGAATTAGGATAAAAAATTCAAACAAAGCTCTAAGAAAACATGGAACATTGTTTATGGGGTTTCCCTTTACCCCCTTCATTTCCTGACTCTAAGTTAACTATTGTAGTCCTTCTGAGAGCAAAATAGAAACTGAAAGACACCAGATACCAGTGTCTGAGAATCAACCGAGGAGGCAGTGGCTCAAATTCAGGCCTGATATACTTTATTGCTTTCATTGAATTTGCTGTATTTTGCTCTTTCTAATCTCTGTCTGCCTATATATTTCTTAAAAGCATGAAGGAAGGAATACAGCTCATATTGTTTCTATTTTAAATATACCTAGGCATGAGTCATGAGAGTCTTTAAGGGCTGGCACATCTGTATGTATGATGGGCTAACATGTATCTGTTAGACTGGATAAAATGAGGACATTTCAGTTTGCACAGTCCATAGCTCTCCCTGCTAATAGGAGCACAAATGGAAGAGGGCATAGAAGAAATGGATTGGACCCCACTTTTGCGGTGGGCTGTCATGAGACTGGGGCTCTGCAGTGTGCATGGGTGGGGAGGTATGTTGCTGAACAAGAGGCTGGTGAGTAGTGGAGGATCCACTGTATGCAGCCACCAACAGAGAACTCCAAAACATATAGCTACAGAGGTTCATGCTAACAATACTAACTTTAACAAGGGGTTTGCAATAAAGAGCTGTCGTGGTAGAGTGTGTGGCTTGACAAATGAGAAGGACAAGTGCTTGGCACGTTTGGCTGGGGATCTGTAAGGCTGAAGCCTGTATTCCTTGGAGATCCCTGGTGTAAATGTCCTTTGCCCTCCCACTTCCATGTAACTACCATAAATCCTTCAGAGTGAGGAACTTCTGATAACTATAACACAGCTTCACATGATGTTCTGGGAGGGTCTTTGCCCTGACAAGATTTTTTTCAATGGCAATTAAAATACCTTTAAATTCCCTGATAATATAATTTCTGCATCACTGACTGCTGGAGGTCAAAAATATGCAGTATTGTTGTGGCTGCATTGGTCCCAGGGTATTAGAGAGACAAGGTGGGTGAGGTAATATATTTTACTGGACCAACTTTTGTTAGTGAGAGAGACAAGCTTTCAAGCTTAAGCATCTCTCTCACCAACAGAAGGTGGTCAAAGGTGTCAGCAAAAGTTTATAAAGTTGTCAGACTTTTTAGTACTTTTTGTTTTAAAATTTCAATGTATTTGAGCATACGTAGTTCTGACTGAGAGAGAAAGTATGTCATTAAAACATTAATGATAAAAACAAAACCCTACTTACACCTTTACAACCAAATGTATACTACTTACCTACAGTTGTTGCATAAATATTTAGTTTATTCTAAGCAGCATATTTATATTATTTTTAAAATCCACATGCTATAGAAATATATTCCAGGCACCTAAAGCAGAGTACACTTATTTAAAGTGTTAAGTGTTAAATAATTATGTTGATCTGCGTATGAACTGTGAGATGAAGACCCAACCTAGGTCAGTAAGTGGTTAGAAACTACTGCTAATAAGTTGCAGTGTAAATCCTTCAACAAATTAATGGTGATTAAAATGCGGTTAGCACAACAGGTGATGTTTTCACCATTAGGGGCTAAAAACAAAGTACAAATTTTCACAGCTATGGCAAGCAAGATACCCACAGCAAATGGTGTTACTCTTACCCTTAGCCTTTCATATTAAAGCTTGTTTCCACTTCCTCCATAAAAGTTTTGATAAAAGTGAAACAGCCACTGAAGAATTTGTTGAATTCTACTTTTTTATGAAGATTATTGTCTTCAAAACAGTTTAAAATCATTACAAGTTTCCCTATTGCTGAATCTGAAAGCCTTTTTAAGTATAAAATATTAGCTGAATATCTATCTAGCTTAAACATTCCGTTAGATGTCTGACACACCATTGTCTTAATGGACTAAAATTTTTTCATTTTGATGTCCTTTGTTTACCTGATTAGGAGCTAAAATAATACTAACAAGGTTTGCAAAATATATCTTTGTAATTTGTTATTTGTCAAGACAGCAACTCTGCGTTGTATGAACACTCGTAGGAAACACAGAGGCACGGATTATTGTTTCTGGTGGTTTGATGTGATCTCATTTAACTAGTAACAAGTGTGAACTCCTCAGGCCTTAACATGGACTCACAGACAGTCCTCTGAGGCATTCTGAACTATCCTGACACCCAGGCAAGCTTGACACTGTGATAGATGGTCATTTTACACAAAAGATCACAACATATTCAAGTTATTCCCAATCCCAAAGGACCAGTCACTTAATCCAGGTCAATTTGCACCTTAGATCTCACACCACAGACAACACTTGTAGACAAACCTCTAGTAAATTAATTAAGGGTTTATTATCTGATGCCATGCCAACACCACCACTTATGTCAGCAACACTGATGTCACTCAGAGGCATTAAAAAACCACTTCCCTGAGCAACATAAGTTTTGTCAGCACAAGTGGTAGTGTGCACAGCACTGTATCAGCAGCAGAGCTTCTCCCACCGACATAGCTACCTCCACTTCTTGTGCATGGCTTAATTATGTTGACATGAGAGCTCTCTTCCGTTGGCATAGAGGAGCTACACAAGAGATCTTACAGCAGCTCAGCTGCCTCAGTACAGCTTTGCCACTGTAAGGTCTCTAGTGTAGGCATAGCCTAAGAAAAAGAAATTAGTTATTTATACGGTTGAAACAGGTAAACATACACACGCATACAAGTGGCAGTCTTAGGTTTCAGAGCTGCTGAAATACGCCATTTCTATAAATCCTTTAGGGCTAACTCAGGTTAATCCTGGGGATCTTTTGCTTCTATTTAGGAATCTAGAGTCTTAGAGTCTGAATTCTATAAAAAAGACTAAGACCTTCTGGCCAGGAATTTTTATCTTCATCTGTGTAGAGGCCAAGCTGATGGGATGAGCGCTTCTGTATGTCCCCCTCTTCTTGGTTGTGCTGGGAGCAATCAGCAAATGTCTTCCTCTTTGGTGGATTACAATGGTCCATTTGGATTCAATAGGCCTTCCCGATGAGCTGGAAATGGCCCCTCCTCATGGGTGGAAACCAGTATTTCACTTGGTGATGTTTCTTTCTTGGCTGGATTAACGGTTTCAGAGTGAACATTTGTACATTACAGAACGAACACTTCAATATTACCTTACTGCGTGGGTTAGAGATATTATAAGTGAGATTAATGGACACAGCAGTTAATAAGTATTTCGTAGTCTATACACATTGGTACAAGTCTAGTACCTATTTTAGCAATACTAACACGCAGGTGAGTCAGATTGGTTTCCAGCTACACATTTGATAGTGTTCGCTTGAGGCTTTGGGACCTTGGTATGAACTGGCATCTGGTCTGCCAGCATCACAAATAACAAGAAATGATACGGGTCCTTTTGCATAATGGAAGTAATTAATAATCTTTGGACTGTCTCTTGACATCAAATAAACTGGTAGAACTTGCCTCAGTCCCTACGAATCAATAATGTCTTGGTCTGAAAAATTGGAAAACCTTGGGCTGTCTTTGGGATGACAGATGCTAAGCGAGTGTTTCGTAACTAATAAACACAAAAATCTTAAACTAAAATACAAACAAGCAATTCTCTGTGGGTTTTTTAAAGCCGCCTAACAGTATAATCCTCTAGAAAATACCAATGGCCAATCTCCTACCACAATCCTCCTGCCTGCCTAACATGTCACCTTCAATATTTCATGTTCTTGGGCCCCAGAACAGTTGACTGCAGCCCAATCTGCTTATAATAGATCATTAGAAGATAAAACTTCTATTTTGCCTTAAGTAACTGCATCAGGTGTTTAGATCCATCAAGGTTAAAGGTCATCTTGATTTTATAGACATCAGAGTTCACTTCAACATCTCAGAGTCTGAGAATCTATGGATTATCTGGATGGTGACTTATCTGCTACCTGATTGCAAGCTGCATTAGCTTTTGTCCCCAGCACCTTATGCCTATGGATACTGAAATAAAGGTGACTAAATGCAAATGTGAGAGATACCTACTGCTTACTTAATCAGCGATGCAAGGTGAATTTGGTTTTTGAGGCGCCATTTTAAACAGAATAGCACAAGAGCAAATATGATTAATCATCTATGATGACATTAACTCCAGTTTGAAGGGTCTATTTGAGCCTTTCATGTGGGCCCTAGTTGAGGGTAGAGGGCTTGGCATGAGTGCTCTCCACTGGGGTGAAGTTTGCACCTATCTTATCTACTAGAAAAATTATTTGCTAAACTAAAATAGATTAGAGTGTGTGACAACAGGTGCTGTAAATCCTAGTGGCCTTACGTCCTTGCATTAAAGGGTGCTGCATCCCACAGTTGTTAGAGCCTGATTCTCATCTCACTTAACCAGTGCAGATCAGAAGTAACTGCAATGAAGTCAATTATTATACCAGTGTAAAAGATCTGTGCAAGTGTGAGCAGAATCCAATCCTTACTGTTGTATTCCTGTAACAATATGCTGGGTTAGATTTTTACTGTCAGGTATTATCAGGGCCAGTGTAAGGTTTTTGCCGCCCTAGGTGGTGACATTTCAGCAGCAGCTCACCCGGCCCCCATCCACTTCAGCGGCATTTCGGCGGCTGCTCGCAAGGCACCCGATATGTTCGGCAGCATTTTGGCTGACACTGCTGCACAGCGGCCATGAGAACCGCCACCAAAACCACCAAAATGTCGCCCTCAAAAACAGTGCTTGCACTGGCCCTGGGTATTATTTTTAAAAAATCATAGTCCTTGATTTTCTAGCCATAATCCTGTATGGCTTCTGTGTCATGTTTGCACCGTGGACTAATCAAAATGATTTTCTCTTTTCCTCTGCATTGCAGGGGCATCAGTGTACATTACTGAGATAAAACTGTTTGTTTTCATTACGTTTCACACATCAACAAGCCATTTGTTTTGTTATCTGAGCAGCGTAGATGATGATAAAGCAGAAATCTGGCGATATTAGCACTATACAGTAGGTAGGATGAACATGTATGGTTTGCAGAGCAAACATCTTCTTTATGAGTAACTGCCAGGAAATGGGCTTCCTAGAATTACCTACACATATTGTGAATGGCACATAAGTACTCTTTATGGATTTTTTCTGTCAGTAAACATGCTGTAGTTACGTTGAAGAGCTGTCAGATGTTAGAGATACACAGCCAATGTATGTCATATTGTTAAAGATATGATTTTTTTGAAGTTTGAAACTTAGTTCTGTTTGCAAATCACTCTTATCTTTGAATGCTAAAGCTACCTATTTGATCATGCTAATTTCCTTGAAAATATATTATATTCCATTTGTGCTCGATGCTTCCCGGGGGTTCTTGGGGTTGTGCACCTCTCTACCACCTGCCCTGTCTGTGCTTGTCTGGGTCAGCTCCCTGCCAGCTTCTGGCAACACAAGCACTGCCTTCCAGGCCTCCACAGGCCTTGCTCTCTGTACAGGTCAACAATAGGCACACTCCAATACCCAAGTCATCCAAGCATCTCCCGGGAGTGCCCTGCCCCTGCTCCTTTGGACACACTCAGAATTCTCAGCTCCTCTGTTCCCAAAGGAACAGTACACCACAGCTTACCAGTTACACCACAGAACACAGCTTCACTTCACACACAGCACTTAGATTTGTTTATTGAGAAACCAAATATAAGTTTCTGCAAGAAAGACCTGAGATTCAAAGATAACAAGTTGAAATATTTGAAAAGGAAGAGTTAGATATAAACTAAAATCATAGCACGCATACTAGAGCCTAAACTTAACTTCCAAGACATTGTCATTTCATACAGAGCAAAAGCTCACCCCAAATCCTTCCAGCACATTAGAGCCAGGTTTGGCTGTGATCTTTCATTCATGAGGCAAGCACACTGTCGTCTTGACTCTGCAGTGGAAAGATCCAGTGTTTGTCTGTGTCTCTGCAGTTATAGTCCAAAAATCCATTGTCTTCGCTTGCAAGCAGGATAATCCTAGCTGCTTCTGTTTTCCTATCTGGGATTGCTCCCGGAGACTCTGCAATCACTTGACAAGCATTTTGCTCAGACCATAAAATAGGCCGGACATATACAATAAACAATTTACATGTACACATATAGATAAATATCTCTGCCTGAAAAAAAACCCAAAAGTATTTCTCACCTTTTGATGATCAGCCCCAAGTCACAGACCCTAAGAACATAATTATCAATGAATGTATACATAACTCTTTTCATATTATCCACACATAAGATTCACAGTTATTATAAGGACCAGTGTGACACAGACATTCAGTAGAGACCTGTGTGACACTGGCAAAATACCAGCCCCATGGGATCCCTGTAACTCTTAACTACCATCTGGCACCAAGAGGTCCCTGGGTCACAGTTCCCTTCCTGGTTTTGGTGCTTGAGTACAGAGATATAACCATACTCTGGCAATGCTCTAGGAAGACTATAAGCACTGCTGTGTTCATTTTTTTCTTCCCCTGCTTTGTGGCCCCTGGAAACTACAGTGATTAGATCAATTTGCCATTTTATTTATCTATCACTTTCCTCTTGGCTCAAGTACATTAGCTTGGATGTGATTTATTTTCCCCCACTACCAGTATTTCACATCTGCCACTTCCCTCCACGGCATAACATGAATTTGGAATTTGGCCCTTGTCTTTATACATTTCAAGCATGTTTACATTAGACAAAATGCTTGAGGTAAGGTACCTGGATCCCACTTTGTCCTTCATGTGAAGTTGCTCATAACTTTGTGAAGGTTGGGCCCCACACCAAAGCTGAATCTGCTGAAACATCAGAAGTGCCACCAGAAGCCAGATTGCTCTTCTGGAGAAGCAGAAATCTGTGAGAACATCTACTGATGTCCTAATTCCTCCCTTTTTTTTTAGCAGCAAGAGTTTTTTAGGGTATTTGCAAGTATCAACCCAATCTCCACAGGAGGCCTTAAGATATATGGGGGGAGGTGGGACAGTCTCAAGGGGCGTGGCCCTGTCAGTTGGCAACACAATAAAGTATGTGAACATGCATAGATGTGGCACTGAGCACATCAACCTATCTATTTTTGAGGGCAACAAGTATTTTTTTTCTATTTAAAATGGTAGACTACCCCCCGCACACCAGCAGTTTTCATCAGTGATGATATTACATTGAGAAATGTAGTTTGATATCACTGAAACAAGCTGAGGTGACTTATCATTCAGGAGCATTAACAGATGTGGGCTTTTTTCTGAACATAAGAAAAAGTAAAAGACAAAAGAATAATTCTATGAGCATATGATTTGCCAAACACACTCCTATCTGGTCCAAAAGCAATCATACTAGGGGCCAGAATTCTGGCTGGCAGAAGGCCCATCCAGAGCTTCCCTGAACCCCCTTATGAAATAAAGCACAAATAAAGCACTCAGATGGGTTGTATTTAGGGGTCATTCCCAGGTCAGGATTATAGTTCTGTATCTATACAGATTAATGACTCACCCCTGTGCCTTGCTCCAGAAGGAAGGTAAAAATATGATGGGCTGAGCTTTCCAGATAAAGGGAGAAAGTGGAATCCTTTTATTTACTTTGATTTTTCCACTACACCTATCCCAGGCCCAAGGATATTACACAATTTATAGAAAACTATTTTTTGATGAAATATTAAAGCAGGTCTCGATACAAGTCCTGCACTCTCAGATCATGGAAGTAAAACCACAGACCTCTTACAATATCCTCCATGTTTTCTGATACAAAGCACCTGTAGTGTAATCTCTCTCCATGTTTTGGAGGTGTGGGGGAAGCTGGGATTGCAGTGGAAAGATTTTGCCTACACTCCTTTTACAGTACATGAAGTTTCTGGTATGATCCTATATACAAAGTTCTGCCAGAATTCAACCAAAAGCATTGCATGAAGATCTTTGGACAACATTTCTAAGCCGGGCCACTGATAGAAAGAAATTGGATCATGGAATCAGTACTTGTTTCTTCCCCTAGAAATCATAATTAATAGGTCAATTAATAAATCTGCCAAGCTGACCAGGTGATAGTTTGTGTTGGCGTGCTATAAAATAATTTTGAGCTGTCAAATTCCTTCCTAATTTTAAAATAAGTTATTAAAATTCCATGGCTGTTGAAGGGAAATGCTTTTTTTCATTAAAAGGGAATGCCTCCTTCCACAACGAATACCTGAAGGTTACTCTCATTGGTGTGCATTAACACAATTACATTACAAAGACAGCATGTGAACTCTAGGATTATTTGTATTGTTATAACATGCCCTCTAACCTCATTAAGAAATACAGTACATGCTTCTGCATTATTTATTTCCTACTAATTTCCTCACTTCCCCTCTCTTTGTGCTTTAACAAATATGCTGGCCTTTGTTTCATAGCACTAGTGGTACATAGATCAATGATAGCAGTGATTTTCATATGTAAATATGCAAGAAACCTCTCTGAGTTCATAACATGCACTGTTTTTCTCACCAGTGCAACAAACCTGTAATTCCATGCTAATGAGCAAGTTGATACTTCCCTTTATTTTCTAATTGGAATTAAATGTTATTCAACCATATGTCTTCCTTTCCATATCAATGTAAAGAATTTTATAAATGAGGAACATGGATGTGTTTGTCATTCTAGGTATTCAAAATAGCAAGTGTTTGTGATTGCTTTTAAATGAAGCCATTAATAATGTGCTGCAATGAGGCACTGTTCTTCCTCAACTCCCACTGACTTCAGTGGGGGCTAAGGGTGCTCAGTGCCCAGCAGAATCAGTCTGCCTAGACCCAAGTAGAGTTTTTGTTCTTAGATTCAGGGGATACCACTAAAACTGATATGTGAACATTTTTTAAATAAGCGATTGTTAGCTCAGTTGTATTTTGACCACCTGCACTCAGGATGGCTGGTAGCTAAATCTCTTCTTGATTCAGATTCATGGGGAAAGTGTAATGCTAGGAACCATGAGGCCTCATTCAGAAAGAGCCTGTAAAGAAAAATATATGGTTTGTCCCTTACAGACCATACAAAGTTATTTAAAGCTTTGTGCTGCAGGGTAGTCGCTAATCTAGGACATAGTTGTCACAGCTGTTATTTAGGGTATGGCTATGCTACATGCCGGATTGGCGGGTAGTGCTCGATGTATCGGGGATCGATTTATTGAGTCTCATCTAGATGCGATAAATCGATCCCCATTTCGACTCCTGTATTCCACCTTGGCAAGAGGAGTCAGCGGAGGAGTAGCCCTGGTCGACTCACCGCTGTGGGGATGGCCAGAAGTTGACCTAAGATACTGCAACTTCAGCTATGCTATTTACGCAACTGAAGTTGCGTATCTTAGGTCAACCTCTTCCCCCAGCCCCCCAATTCCCCCGACACACACACCCAATAGTGTAGCCCAGCCCTTAGATGTGCAGGGGACTGAGAGGGATAAAACTTTCCTTACTCAGCTGTGCTCAGATTGTGACTGACCATGGTGAGAGAGAGCAGGGGCTACTTACCTGTTATTCCACTCTGCAAACAAATGGTCAGAGAGGGTACAGGGAATGAAAGGAACCCTGGTTCTCAACCCCACCTACTCCCTGAATCCACCATGATGTTAGTCTTGCCAGGGTGGATTTTTTTTGATAAATCGCAATATAATCTATGTCCATGTTAACAGGCCTTAGCTTCATAAAAACAAGATTCATAGCTTTCCAGTTTGTTTGTTTTCCTCAAACTACATGAAGCTTAGCCCCAAGAAGTATGCTGATGGAAATAATCCCTGATTAATCAATCATCCCTAATTATAGTTGTTCGATCACAGCTGGAAACCCCTGAGTGATTGGGAAAATACTATTAAAAGTAAATTGATTTTATTGTAATATATTGCTATTAAGTGAAGAATAATCGGATATGTTTTCATCTGTTAAAGGGTGAACCAGGTTTCATTGGTCCACAGGGAGAACCTGGATTACCAGGGTTACCAGGAACAAAGGTAAATTTAGCTTCTCCCACATACTTATATTGGGTTCCTTTGTATTAATGGCCAAAAAAAAGTTAAAGTAAAGTTGAGGGTCTATAATCTGTCATTTGAGGATGAAAATCCTTAGAAGAATGTGGTACTTATAAAAAAGTGCCAACAAGTTTAGAATTCAGGTTAAAACTTAAAGTATGTCCAAACTTTGGAAATATTAAAATTCATACTTTTGGTACCCAGGTTAATTTAAATTTTCCCTGCAGTGTGCCTTGAGAAAATCAGGAAGTCAGACTACTAAACCATTCATAGCTGTCTCAAGCGCCTTAGCTGCCGTAGTCAATGTAGCCTCTGTAAAGCTACCAAAAGCCTAAATTAGGCCATGACAGCCAACATGCCAGTATGAACAATCTATCTTAATAACATTTAAGAAATGGACTCCAAGCAATGAAACTTTGATCCTGTGTGCTAGATCTTGAATATATAAATCCGTTAAACATTGTTCTTTCGCTCTCCTTCTGTGTGTTCTTTTGCAACTGACTGGAAATAAAGTTAAAAGAATTTTTTAAGTCTTGTGAACTCACCAACTGAGAGTAAAATTTTCTGAACATGTTGTCCCATTCACTTCAGATTTGGAAGAAAAAAATAGAACTCTAGACCCATTTTGAAGCCAACTTTCCATTTTTAAAATGTTGTATGTATTTTAAGGTAATGCCGGAGAATGCAAAACAAGCTTTGAATGGAAAGTTTCCACCTTAACTATGGAGTGGTGCTTTTTTTGTCCTTTTTTTACAAAAGGACATGATTTATTCCTAGGCTCCTAGAGTCCTAATTGCTTCATTAGCCATCCCCACCCCTTAAACGCAGACCCCAACTCAGTATTCTACACCTTTATTACTTCTAAATGTGACTACCACAATCAACTTTATCTTGGCGAAGTGAGAAAAGTACTCCACCGTTCTCAGAGCAGAATACAGCTGCTTGCCTAACCAGGGTGAGCCAGCAAAAATAGTTTGGTTGCTGCACTGAAAGCCAACAGTGCACCTCTGAAAGGCCACCTCTTCATTTCTTACCCATCACATGACCTACACTCATTTAGAACATTGGAACTAACTCGCCCCAGGGTAATCAGAAGGGAAGTAAGAGGCAGTGCTATCTTAACTTTGATCCCTTCCGTCTATGCCTTTATTCTTGTCTTCTATTACGTATTATTTCTCAGATAATACAGTTTTGTGCAACAGAAGATGACTCAGGTTAAGTTATAGAAAACATCCACTTCTGCTTTCAGGAATGCTGTAAATTTACCTAGGAAAAATGTTCTCCATCCCATTATAGCTCTCAGATGGGCTTGAAAGTTTAGTTTTTCTGAACTGACTTTGTACTATACTAAAGGTTGCCAGTGGTTTGTGATGCATACATACATGTTTGTTGTAATCTTTGACAGGGTGAAAGAGGAGAATCAGGGCCTCCTGGAAAGGGTGAGCGAGGTGAACCTGGTGTTCCTGGGCCAAAGGTCAGTCTGATTTAATACTGGCAATGTTTTGTTAGTTTTATAGATATAAATATTCAATAACTGCTTCAAATAACCAGAACAAAACTTTGCAAATTAACTTTAAAGAAGAACTCGGTAGATTCATCCATGTATAGTGCTACTTACTCAGGCAGCTAGCCTCTGCCACCCTGGCTACACTGCTATTTTTAGTGTGTTAGATCAATCACAGCTAGAGCGTGGACATCTGCCCAAGCTGGAAATAATATCTCCAGCTGCAGTGTAGACATACTCACAGTTTAGTCCAGAAACCAGTGGTGGTATAGTGTTCAGAACTGCAGAATTAGGCCCTAAGTGGAATCCATTATTTGGATATGAAAGAGACAGATCGTCAGATGGTGTAAATTGTGCTGGAGCTATGGCAATTGACAAAAGGTGAAGCTCTGCCCTGATGTGTCTATATGCACCCTAAGTTGAGCTGTTTGAACACTGTGACCTTTCACGTTCAGAGAAAATGCATTTTGCTTCTTGTTTTCTAATTTTGTAAGAAAAAATAAAGAAATAATCCTAAAAACATTTTAATATCTTCCGAGCATTTTCTACTGCACTGGTGATTGAATTTCTTCTCTTGGCATATCTTGAAATGGTAGTCTGGCTACCTCTGTCAGGTAGATCTTTATTCGTCTATACTTCCTGGGAAAACTATTGTGGTGACACTTTATTTTAGCAGTACTATCCTATAAATACATAGCGGGTCTATTCACTTCTCAGTTCTTGGAGGGCCTAACAGTACAGTGGGCACCCCCGGCAAACCAAAACTATTGGTGCTAGTCCTCTGCAGGAATTGATAAGAGAATAGTTGGTGGAATTCCTGTGGAAGAAGGGAACCAATAGTGTGTGCACATCAATACTAAATAATTCATTATTCCGGGTGCTATTAAACTCAGTACTAGATGGATTCATGACGTTGTTCACAGAAAATAAAGCATTTCCGCTGCTTTCTACTATTACTAGCCAGAACTAATTTCTCTTTTCCTCTTCTCTTTCCTATCTCTCTCACATTTTTCTTCTGTCCATCTTCTATGCCTTCCTCACGCAGGGGAAATCAGGTGAATCTGGAACTAGAGGCCCAAAGGGGTCAAAGGTCAGTGCCAACTGAATTGCCTTTTTTGGTTTAACATGAAGATTTCCAGGGCAAATTATTAGTAATATCACATCAACTTTGATTTAGAAAGAAATGATAACTGATCCTGCAGTCTTCATACAAACAAAACTCCTACTGGGAGTTTTCACTGGGCTTTATAACTCTAAGATCTGCAGAATCAAGCACTATATATTTTATACGCCATGATTGTGCTCTTTCTTTCTCTGTTGTAACATCTTAAAAGGATTAGTCTCTTTTTTTTCTGTTCTCTTTTTCCATGTACCTGCTTTATCTCTCTCTGACGGTTGTGTTTTAATTCATTTTCGTTGGGATTGGAGGAAAGAGCCCTATGCACTGTTAATATGCATAGCTATTAAAATTGCTACTTTCCACATTTTGCTGATCTAATAACCTTGAAAAGTATTTGATTTAAATATAATTTCTTATTATTATTTTGCTGATGTTTTGTGAGGGGTTCGTGGCTGTTTATTTTGAACCTAGGGCAATGAGATGTACCAGGCGTGAGTCTCTCAGGGCTGGGCTACACTATGTGGGGGTCGACTTAAGATACAAAACTTCAGCTACATAAATAGCGTAGCTGAAGTCGCAGTACCTTGGGTAAGTTGACCTAAGGTAGCGGGTCGACCATGGCTGCTGCTCCACTGACTCCGCTTACTCCTTCTGCCGAGGTGGAGTACGGGCATCGATTTGGGGATCGATTTATCGCATTTGGATGAGACGTGACAAATCGATCCTGATACATGGAGCGCTACCCACAGATCTGGTGGGTAGTGTAGCCATACCCTCAGATTCATCTTCTAGATAGCTGAAAAACTACCATAGATGATCTTAGTAGCACTTCTCACCCATAGGTTGTCATTATTTACTTTCACAAAAGGAAGCCCTTGGGAGGGGTGGGAGGTCGATAAAGGTGTTAGCCTGTCGAGAGAGAGAGAGAGAAAAGCACTGTCTATTTCTGAGACCTCCGTCATTGTAGTATCTGATCATTTCCCAGATATTCTGGTGTGTATCCACACAACATTGCAATGAGGTAGAGAAGTACTATATTTATTCCCCTTTCACAGAAAGGCCACAGAGGAACAGACGACCAGATTTTCAAAGGTATTGAGGCACCTAAAGATGCAGATACGAGCACAATGGGATTTTCAGAAGTGCCTGAGCAGATTAATCACCTAATTAATCACCTGGGGTTTAGGCACCTGTGTACTTCTGAAAATCTATCTAGGGGCCTATCTGCATTTAGGCACCTAAATACCTTTGGAAATCTGGCCCAGAGAGGCTACATGACTACCCAGAGTTACACAGGAACTGTATAGCAGAACTGGGAAATGAACTCAGATTTTTAAATAATACTTCAGTGCTGTAGCCACAAATCCACAAGTCCTCTCCTGCTGCAGAGACGACAACATGGGAAATGGAGCAAGATGGCAGCAACATTAGTATCTCATCCCACTGTGCACCTCTCTTTTTTCTCATATGCACCCTTCTCTTATCATCAGTGAATTAATAAGCCTTGTCCATATGAGTATCACAAAAGCAAGTACAGACCCAAACAGGAATAGGCGTAGCAGTATTTAACTGAATTTACTGACACTACTCACAAACAAGAAAGCTTGCTGTGAAAGTGACCGTGAATGTGAAATAAGTCCCAGGCACTAGATTTCAGGTTATGAAGACAACAGCCACTCACAGAGTTTGCCTTTATGGATATAGTTTTCTCCATCCCTCTCAGTTTATTAGTGACAGCCAGAAAGAAAAAGATGAGTGAGATTATAAAGATCTTTACTTCATCTGGGATACTAGCGCAAAGAAACCATTAAATGCTGACAACAATGATGTGGTTGCAAGAGAGGCAGTGACTGAAGAAAGAAGTTCTGCAACCACAGTGGGAGTAATGAGCACAGAAAGAAATGCATGTGCGGTTTGAAAAATCCCTTTTGCAGAAGTTGTGTGGCAATTGCTGAGGGTCTGCGTACACAGCAGTTAAATACCCTTCTCAGGCTCACAGAGCTTGGGCAGTGGGCTGTAAAATTAGAAATGTGGACTACTGAGACTCCGTGAGTGGGGAAGGTCCCAAACATCTACACCCCAATTTTACAGCTCTGCAGCCAAAACCCTGTAAACCTGAGTCAGCAACACAGACCAGCCACAGGTGTTTAATTGCTGTGTAGACATACGCTGAGTGACTTAGCCCCTGAGCTTTCTTATAAAGCTTCTGATAGTGAGATATCCATGCCATCAGAATGGGGAAGTTGTTTAAATGACCGAATTTGCA
This sequence comes from Dermatemys mawii, assembly GCA_007922305.1. Lineage (NCBI taxonomy): Eukaryota > Metazoa > Chordata > Testudines > Dermatemydidae > Dermatemys > Dermatemys mawii. The sequence goes on from ML677330.1 coordinate 2,521,075, forward strand.
TTCTGCCTTTTATTTGCTCCTTCTTATTTCTTAAGCGATCCTGGTAAGGTATTATGTAGTAAATGCTACAAACAAAGAGCCAAATTCTCTTCTCAGTTGCAACAGTCTCAATCCTCACACTCTATTGACCTCAGTGGAATTATTCCTATGTAACTAAAACCCATATCCTATTTGTTTTTAAACCCATGTCAAGTTTGTTTTATTTTTTAAAATAAAGTATACACTTGACTTGGAGGGCAATACAAATATTTAAACTACCAACAATAAAAACTATTGGACAGATTGTTTATCTTTTTTGCTTACAATTATTATTTTTCCATAGGGTGATCCTGGATACAAAGGTGATTCAGGAGCAATAGGGCCTAGGGTAAGTGCACTGCATTTTAACTTGTCCAGTGGAAATCTCAATTGTTACAGGTAGACCAAGTCAACAACTACAGGTTAAAGTGAGTTAGCACCAGCCATGGTTAAACGTGATTGTTGCTAACATAGTTGTGGCATGAAGAGGGTTTCTGACAGGAGTTCAGGGTCAACAGGGAAAGCTATGTTATAAATCATACTCTAGATGCCTAGAAGATTAGTAATATCTTTTACTGCGCCAATTTTTGTTGGTGAGAGAGACAAGCTTTTGAGCTCTTTGTGAGCTCACTCAACTTGTCTCTCTAGTATCCTCGATCGACACAGCTACAACAATACTGCATAGAAGATTAGTCATCCTTCATGCTGTTTGGCTAATATTTGCCCTGCTGTAGCAATCACTTGATTTCCAGGTGAAGGTTAAAGTGTTGGTATGGATCTATCTATAAAATCCTAAATTGTCTGGATCCCACCTTTTTGAAATATCCCCTCTCCCCCAGACTTTCTCTTAGGAAGGGCGAGAGTATATCGGGAAGCTGACTGAGAGGATAGGGGGATTCTGGATTGGAAGATGATGTTTGAGGTTTGCAAAATTTCATAGGCAGGGTCTGTTTTTTTACTTGAATGATCCAAGACCTGACACAGTACCTTCTTCCAGTGTTTTATTTAAATGGTTTTATGTATTGGTGTTTCTGGTTGGAGCAGAGTTCACTATGTTATGATCTACTAATTCATATTTATCTTTTTTAAAATGTTTATTCCTCTTAAAACAACCTTTGGTTTTAGGCTAACTTTTGCAGTCTGTGATTTATTGAAAATGCTATAAAGTGGTAAAATATACTGTACCAAGATCTAGAAAAAAGTTCAGGGAACAAAAGTGAATGAATGTATAGTGCAAGTGTCAGAAAACAACCCTTCTCTATACTCAGTCATTTAAACCATACAGAAAACATGCTTACAATAATTGCGTTTAAACAGCATTGTTGCTAGCACAGTCTCAGCTGCAGTGTGAAAGAGGCTTGGGTCAATATTTCTTTTATAGATAGAGCAAGTTTCATGTCTCTGAAAGCCTCTTTAATTAAAATATAAAAATATGAGAAAGAAACTAATGAGTTATGAGGCCCAAGTGGAGACACAAGATTCAGATCTAAATTTTGCTTCTGGTTCTCATCTCTCTCATGAGCCAACCAAAACCTGGATCTTAACAACTCTGAACTTTTCAGCTCCAGGAGATCTTTCAAACAAATGCTGACTATGGAATAAAACAGTCTCAGACAGACTAAGAGAGACTAGGGTAGAACAATCAGTCACTAAGAGCTTGTGTGCTTGATTCAAATATATAGTGTTTGGGGGATATGTTACAGGGGCCGCCTGGACAAAAGGGAGATCAAGGTGCAACAGAGATAATTGACTACAATGGCAATATCCATGAAGCTCTGCAGGTATGAATGTATAAAGAAGTTCAAATAATTCATTATAGAAAGAACAGCTCTTTGGCATAATTATATTTTTCTTTTGCATAGGGCGTGAAATTGCACCACCATAGTATCTTAAAGATTTGCTGGAAATATTCATTAGGAATCTCCTGTGCTTGGAAGCTAGATTTTTCTTTTTGGTGTTAGACAAAGAGTTTCCTTGATACAATGGTGAGGGAATTAGCTATATATATCCCCTGGACTGTATTGACATAATCTTATGAGGACAGAACTGATTCATTGCTGGTTCCACAGCTTTTAGTGCTGAATTCATCTAATAAACCACTTACACAGATCCTACAGAAGTGTCTGCTTTTCAGTTCAAGTGGAATAATATCGACCGTCTTTGTCTTTTTCTTTTTCTTCTCCTCCTCCTCTTACTCTTTCCACAAAATGTAAAGAGCAGAAACTTTGAGGTTTGGAAACCAACTCACTTAAGTCCATTAGCAAGCTGTGGATTCAATCAGCATCTTGAATTAGGATCCTTAGCAGTAACTATATTAAATAGACTTAAGAATTGGCAACCTTATTTACTCAGCCCTAGGAAAATAAGTGTTTTACAAAAAGGGTGAGTGAATGTTCACATGAAACCCAAGTGTACCAGGGTGACTTGAAAGCCATAATAACAGTATTTGGTGGTCTTGCTAACTACGAGTTCAGTCCTATGAGATGGCAAGCACTCTCTCACAATTTTCATTGTGACAAATTCTTGGAGGTTCTGGGACTTCCTATCAAAGTTAATAGGAATTTTCAGTATTCAGTGGATGCTCAGTACCTCTCAGAATGTAAGTAGAAGTTGACAGAGTTCACAGGATCTGTCTGAATGAATTTTTATACAATTTGGGAAGACATCATAAAGCAGCCTGGAGGACTCAGACCAATTTACAGTTGTTCGAGTTTGTGCCTCCCATTCCATTTCATGTGTCACTGGAGAATCAGATATCTTAGTCCATCAACACAGAAAATGGTGATATAGAAATTATCACCACGGTTCAAGCAAGAACCCTGCAGAATTTATGTATCTTTGAGTTAAAGGATCAGACACAAAATACATGAGTGAGTCTCTCTTTGGGTCTGCTCCTAGTCCTCACAAAGACAAAAGCAAATAGCTGAAGTGCAAATTTTACCTTTGGAGAAGCTGCAGGATCAGGTGCTTTATGTATTAAAATTTTAAATATATAGTTAGAAATGAACACTGAATATTAAATTAAATATATAGCTAGAAATGAATGTGAAAACTGTAAATTACTGCTTTTGGTATAATTAATTTAGTTATTTGTCCTGTAAATTAGCAGAATTGAATTTTTCTTCTATTTTAAAATTCTTTAATTACTTCGGTATATAGGATGAATGCAAATGCACCACCATATAAAATGCCATCTGCTAGAGATTTCAGTTCCAAAATTAGCTTGTATTGATATGATTCTAGTTTTATAAAAAAAAGTTCTTTATTGTGCAAGTCTCTCTAAAATAGAGTGTGATTATATGCCTATTAAACTGAATAAGACTAAACCTTATATTTAGATAGACACATTAGATGTTGTGACAAAGTTCCAAGTCTGTGTTTGTGGGTCCTGCACTTCCTGGCAGATTTAGGGGCCTCAGAAACTCATCCAGGCCCCAGAGTGACCTCCCTTTCTCAGTAAGTAATTAGGGGAGACAGAAAGCAGGAAGCCCGGGCCCGCCCTCTACTCCGGACTCCAGCCCAGGGACCCTAATAGTATCAGCTAAGATGGCTGACCTTTTAGGCACAAAACACAATACAATTCCCTGGGCTACTTCCCCACAGCAGTCTCCGCTTCTTCAAACTCCACTTCACCCTTACCTCAGGGCCTCCTTCCTTCTGTATGATATGTTGTCCAACACTCAGTCTCACCAACAGCATAACTTCCTTCCACAGCTCCTGACACCCACAGCCCACCTGACTAACTGGGAGGTTTTTATCTGGTTTCAGCCAGTCCCTGATTGGCTTCAGGTGTCCCAATCAGGCTAGCTGTTTCTGCTCCTTTCTAGAAGGTTCTTAATTGGCCCCAGGTGTCTTGATTGGCCTGGAATGGCCTTTGTTTGGCTATCCAGGGAACAGGGACCTACACATCCTGAGGCTGATACACCTGCCTTCCAGCACTCTCCTATACCCTTCTGGTCTGACTCTGTCACAATGTGTAAACATCTTTGTTGGTGCATAGTAAAAGTATTTTCATGACTAAATACTGCCTGCCTTATTTGTGCAAATGGTCACATTGCTGTCAATGAAAAAACCTGCCTGAGTAACCTAAACGCAATTCAGCCCTGACTATATTTAAACAATACAACCAAGTAATTTTGTATTGCCTTTTGAGAATTTTCACTTTTTGTTTGTTCTATCTTCTTTGGAACACAGAACGTTACCAATCTAACTATTTTGCCTTTTTCCATTATGAAAATACTGATCTGCCCCTCCTCCAAATGTTTTAAATGGAGCTGAAGTTAACATGGCTGATATTGTGGATCAGCAACTTGGTTTGTGTACTGTTATTACTACTAGCATCACAGCTCTGGGAATTGTATTTGTTAATGACACAGAACCAGCAGAGACCTCAAAATATTGGGCAAAATAACAGCTCTCAGAACAGGAAAGATGTGGAAGATTAATATATAAATACATACAGGAGCCAAAAGTTCCCCCCCACCAAATTCTACTGTTGTTAAGGTACATCTTATTTGGACTTGAAAATTTTATAACCAGAGCCTGTATTCTTCACTTATATAAAACTCCCATGTAAGTTAATGTAAGTAATGGTAGCTGATACCGAGTGAAGGATTGGGCTTTGATGACTGTGTTCTTTTAACTTTAGCTCTCTTAGATACAGCTCTCCCAAATGCAGCACAGATTCTGTGAAGTTCATTATTAAACAAGAGAAATATTTTATTTCAATATTCACATCTGATAATGTTGTCTTTTGTTAATATATTTTGCCAACAGAGGATTACCACCCTAACCGTCACGGTAATTCCTACTGCATGACTTCTTGTGTTTTGTAGCTATTTTATTCTGTGTAGTTGCATGTTCATAATTCCTCTGATTTAGGATGTATCTTCATTCATCTGATATTGACCCTGTTCATCATCATATATGTCTGTTCATTACATTTTTCCTTATAATGAACACATTGTTGAAAACTAGGTCCCAATTCTTTTCCTATTGAATAATGACAAAACTCCACTGATATAAGGAGACAGCTTAGACCTGTAAGGTTCTTAGTATTGCTGTCACTATACACCATCTGCCAGAAGACTAGATCCTTCATTTGCTGTGTTCTCAAATCTCTCATTAATTTGAATGGGCATTCTGAGTGTGCAAGAAGTGCAGGATTGCTCACCAGTTAACTTTCTGTTATCAGCCTTATTTGTCAGGATAGACAGTTCAGTTATTTTAAATCATATTGGGTGAAAACTTTACATAGAAGTTCACATTCCCCCTCCCGCCCCAAAATAAAAAGTAGCCTATTTCAGTTTATAAGCAGGAACGTATGAGTGGGATTTAGTGTGAGGATTTTTCCTTCTCTTTCTTATCAGGCACTGTTCAAAGAACTTGTTATATGAAATACTGATTTTTTTCCAGTACCTACAGCTCACATCCTGCAGAGTGCTGAGTATTTTCTATGCCCTGCACTCTCATTGACTCCCACTGGAAGTTTATACGCATTGGGTCAGAGTTTGACTTCACTGGAAACTCTTAGGACACACTTAGAATTTTGCAGAATTAGGCTCCAAAAGAGCTGCAGATTTGGTCAAATTAATTTATTCCTTTTTTTGTTTAATTGTTTGTCGGTAACATTTTCATTAGACCTGTTTTGCCATCTCTATAAATGTTGTTATAATATTTGTGACGGGTTGGATCACAGACCCACCTTGGGAGCTGCCAACTGATGTGCCACGACTACTTCTGTTCCTGCCTTCCTTGCCAGCTTGGGACTCCGGTGCCCTGCCTGGTTTCAGTCAGACACACTAGCCGGCTACAAACACAGACCCACATCTGAACCACGTCCCACAAACTGCAGGCTTAACTGAAAGCAACTTGAGAAGTGCTCCTGTCTCTAACACTCAGATGCCCAACTTCCAGTGGGGTCCAACCCCCAAATAAATCCATTTTACCCTGTATAAAACTTATATAGGATAAACTCATAAATTGTTTGCCCTCTATAATAGTGATAGAGACATATGCACAGCTGTTTGCTCCCCCCACCCCATATTAATACATTCTCTGGGTTAAATAATAAGTAAAAAGTGATTTTATTAAATACAAAAAGTAGGATTTAAGTGGTTCCAAGTAATGACAGACAGAACAAAGTAAATCACCAAACAAAATAAAATAAAACACGCAAGTCTGGGCCTAACAGATGAAACCTCACCCTCAGAGATGTTCCAATAAGCTTCTTTTACAGACTAGCCTCCTTTTAGTCTGGGTCCAGAATCACTCACACACCGCAGTAGTTACTGTCCTTTGTTCCAGTTTCTTTCAGATATCCTTTGGGGTGGAGAGGCTGTCCCCTGAGCTAGCTGAAGACAAAATGGAGGGGTCTCCCAGGAGCTTAAATAGACTCTCTGTTATGGGGACCTCCTCCTCTCTTATGCAAAGTCCAGCTCCAAGATGGAGTTTTGGAGTCACATAGGCAAGTCACATGTCTATGCATGACTCAGTTTTTACCAGCAGCAGCCATTGCCCACATGCTATTTTGAATGTCTCCCGGAAGACTTCTTATTGGATTGGATTGGAGTCTTCCAAGATCCATTGTTCATTAAATGTTTCTTGGGCACTTAATTTTTACATTCCTTTCTCAAAAAGCTGACCAAATACTTTATTAAGGCTACTTAAAATCAAGCAAGCACACAGCCAATATTCATAACTTTGAGTATGAAAATGACACATGCATACAAATAGGATGAATATATTCAGTAGATCATAACCTTTACAGAGATATGTTACATGGCCTATGTAGCATAAAATATATTTCAGTTCTGTCATATATACATTCATAATATATTCCCATAAAGCATTATGAGGTGTAACATCACAATATTGATGGAATGTGTTTGTTTTTAATGCATCCCTCTGTAGTGCAACATTCAGAACAGTAAGCAATCTAATAGGCTGTTTCTGCTACAGTTGCTAGACAAAAGGGGATGAGTTAGTTATTCATGACCTCATTCCACAAAGCACTGAACATGCTCAAAGACTCTCAGCACCTTTCAGGAGATGGTCAGTACCTTGTAGCAATAGACACTAAGGGGCTGATCCCAGGTCCATTGCAGTCAGTAGAAGTTTGTCTAGGCTCTGATGCCAGCTTTACATTTTTTGTATTTTGGGATTCAGTCTTGTTCCCACTGAAATCAATGGATGCTTTGCCATTGCCATCAATGGGAGCAGCAGCCCCTTCATCAGTTCAAAACCATAACCATGTAATGTTATTTTAACAGAGGTTTTTGTGACTCCATATTGTCTGTTGAGAGTTGTCCTAAATTAACAACCTGTTTGTGGCTGGTGTTGGTTCTTTCCTGTGTTAATAAAGTTTTCTTAGAAAGTTTTGTTGCTAACAGTGGTGAAGTTTGCACTTATATGTATCCAATATGTTCTATAAGAACTTAGATCATTCAAAGCTAACAGATTTATCTGTTTCTGTGTTTAGGGTCCACCAGGCCCACCCGGACCTCAAGGAGCACAAGGACCAAAGGTGATGTTTCTTAGCTGACACATCCTCTTATAAAAGTCTAGGAAGTTGCTAGGAGAGCTGGGTGAAATTTTTTGACTGTAACTTTTTTCCAGTGAAAAGTGTAGATTGGATAACACTGAAACATTTTGCAAATTCATGTTGATTTTACCAAATTGTTTTGGTCAGAAAAGACACTAAACAAAATTCTATGCAAATTGAAATGTTTCATTTTGAAATTTTCTAAATGAAATGTTTTAATTTTTTTATTCAAATTACTTTTCCTTTCAAAATTTCCTTTAATTTTTTAAAATGAAAAAAATGCTCATATATGAAACAAAATGTTTTATTTAACCCAAAATGTTTTTTTCCACTTTTTAAAAATTGCCAGTGAATCGAAAAATGTTACATGTACAGTCCTGTTTTCTGTATTTTATTTGCTTACATATGTGGTTCATTTATATATACAATATATTGTATAGAAGAGCATATACACGTGAAATATTACATGCTGGGACTTATGTCATGATATGCATCTTAATTAATAGAAAAGGTTTATTTTGATATGTGTATAGTTTTGGTTGAGTGTTGTGCCTGGATGCCCAATAGAAAATAACCTATGCTCAGCTGGTGTGGTGCAGTGCTGGTATTCTCTCTTAAATCTGCATTGAGGTTGCTCTGTAGCCCTTCTGCTGTGGACGTGAGTCTCAAGGTATGACCTAGTGGCCAGGAAGGGTGAGCCACATATTTTTCAAAGTAGCTACTTCACCAGACAATGGCTTCCATGCACATAGCAACATCCAGATTGTTCGCACTCTTGGCTGGCAGAAACAATCTGCACTGGGGGCTGTACATGGAAGTGCTTGCCAAAATATGGGGACAGATTAATGCAGCTTTTATATCATATATGCACCAGAAAAAGAGAAACACTACATCCTGCAGCACGCTATACTGCTGCTCCAAAAAGGAACAGCATATTCTGTTCCCCTGACTTGCTACCAAGATCAGTATGTGCAGTGTGCCAGCAGACTGGCTATAACGCCAAGCCAACTGATCCCGTCTCTTGGTGCTGTGGAGCACCATCAGGCCAATTCGATATATAGCATTCAAGACAACTAAGACCATATTCTGCCTTGTATTTGCAGGAATATGCAAGGGTGGAGGAAGTTCCCTCTTCCACTCCAATAAACTCACACAAAATGGAACAGAGTCTAGCTGTCTGTTTCTCTGTCTACACATATTTTAATATAAAAGATGTCTTATTAGATAACCAGATTTTGAATTGCAATTCATAAATGTTATATTCTAATAGTCTCTCTATTTTCTGTATGATGATGCACACATTTAAGTGCAGCTTATAGGAGCTGTATGCTATGCATTTTTCAAATGGGGCTCTGTTTATCCAATCTAAATCATGAATTGCTTACACATACAAAGGTTTTTTTTTTTAAAAAAAGCAGAATATGTTGAGTGAACAGTGATTACTCCTCCTCCCCCCCCCCCCCAGCTGGTGCAGGGTAGCTAACTGATTAAATAAGAGATAATTATCATAGTTCTTAAGAGCTTATCATATAACACATCCTCCAGGAAATCCTGTTTGGGTAGCAGCAAACTCTCTTAGGGATTATGAGTTCTCGGGAAGAGCAAATACTCTCTTGTGCAGCCCACTCTGCCATTTGTTTTAAATTTATGATGCCTCGCATCCCATGATATCATGGGAAAATGCACTCCTTTTGGTTGATCAAAAATTGTTCTTGCATTTAAAGGTTTTTCACCAAATGCCAATATAGATGTGAGTCAGTGCAAGCATTGTGAGAAAATACTGTCTTTTTGTTTTTCAAAAAGTGATGAAGGACTGTATATGTGAGGGCATAGAACGACATTTCAGTAGGATCTGTGTAGCCAACAGAGTCTCTGCAGCTCCCAGTCAGGGGTGGGTTTCTAAAAGTCTGGGACTAGAGTTGCACAAGGTGGCTTCCTTGTTGGAGAGGATACTTTCCCCATCAGAAATAGCCAAGGTAAATCAGAATTCAGCCTTAAAGAGGTTGGAATCAAAGGTCCCATCCCTACTCCCCTATATGCATCTCCTCCCATGGGAATGACATTCAGGAATCAGGGCATCCTCCCACATTCTACTGGGGCAGGGAGGCTCTGCCCTGGTTAACTGACACAATCAAATTAGTCAGGCAAGAAAATGTCAAGGGTCTAATTCTTCCATATTTTTTCACCCAGGCTGTCAGCAACATTGCTGAATATCCTAAACCACTGACCATGGGCTTAATCTTATGCTCATTGACGTCAATGACAAACTCTCATTTGACTTGACTCATTTGGTGCAGAGTGGGTGTTTTTGGGGAGGATGATGGAGTTTTTCTCCTGTGTAAATACCCCTTTCTGGGCCTTACACAATCTAGCTGGTAGTGTATCTGCCCTACTGGAAGGGCCAATGTAAGTATTCTGTGTATGTAGATCAGGGGTGGGCAAACTACGGCCCGTGGGCCACATGTGGCCCACTGGCCATTTTTATCCGGCCTGCGAGCTTGGGCCAGGGGGCAGAGCCAGTGGCCCCACCAATCCCAGCCAGGCCAAGCGCGGCAAGCCACAGGGCCTAGCACTCCCTGCCTGGGTGCCAGGCCAACCGTGGCAAGCCACGGGGCCCCACACTCCTGAGCCAGGCTGGGCCCAGTGCAGCAATGAGCGTGGCGAGCCGCAGGGCCCCTCGCCCAGCTGAGCAGATAAGAAAGTTGTGAGGGGGCTTAGGTGGTGGGGTCCGGGGGAGGGGGGTTAGTTTGGGTGGGGGGAGTTCAGGAGAGGTAATCAGGGAATAGAGTGCACGGGGGGGATATTAGGGGTAGGGTCCTGGGGGGGCAGTTAGAGTGGGAGGATCTCCGGAGGGGGCAGTCAGGAGATAAGGAAATGGGGGTTGGATGGGTCAGAGGTTCTGAGGGGAGCAGTCAGGGAACAAAGAGCAGATGGGCTTGGGTGAGGTCCTGCGGGGGCAGTTAGAGGGGGGGTCTTTGGAGGGGGCTATTGGGACAAGGAGCGAGGGGATGGATGGGGGGTTCTGAGGGGGGCAGTCAGGTGGCAGAAAGTGGGTAGGGGGTGGGGCCATGCTGTTTGGGGAAGTACAGCCTTCCCTACCCGGCCCTCCGCAGAATTTTGAACCCCAGTGTGGCCCTCGGGCTAAAAGGTTTGCCCACCACTGATGTACATACTGTAGCAGATAAACTTCCACAACATATTTAACAAAATGACATGTCTCTCTCCTATTCTCTGCAGTGTAATATGTGGTTACGTCATTCATTGTGCTGTTGTGCACTATTAAGATGGGGGTGTTACTGACCAACATAGTTTACTTAGCACAGCATAATCTTGCCAATAATTGGAGCAATAAGGGAAGATAACACAATTCCACCTTATGTTTTACAGGGTGAACCAGGATCCCAAGGAACTCCGGGAGCTGAAGGGGAGCAGGTACACCATGAGTACATCACCTAGGGCCAGACCCTGTGAACAATTATGGCTTTTTTTTTAGAAATAATGTCATTGTACATTGTGGAAGGGGGTGGGCTTTAGAATTCATATTCACATGATGTGGCCAGATGTGACACATGCATACCGTATATGACACATGCAGTGATTATGCAGTGATGCAGTCGTGTGATGTAATCAATTCATACCTATCAGAGGCAAAATGTGACTCTATGTTTTACTGGTCATCCTTGAACAAATCTCAGATTTTATTGATGTGTGAGCATTGTACAAGTCATTTTCGTGACAAAGAAATGATTTTTCAGGGTCCTAAAGGCTCGAAGGGGGACATGGGTGAGTCTGGCATGCCAGGAGAAAAGGGAGGAATTGGACTCCCAGGCTTACCAGTAAGTTAGCAAAATAAATTTAATTTAGCTGAAAGCTAATCTGTGTTTTTTAATGATATCTTCCATATTTGGTAATTCTTAAGTGTTTGTAAGTTTTAGAAGTAGCAGAAAACATAAAATGAAAGTGTTAGCTGTTGCATTTCTAGTCTAGGAGAAGGCATGAATAATAGACCAAAAGGTTGATTGCCAGAACTTTTCATTTTATTTACGGACAAATAAAATCTCTCTTTGGAAAGAAGTAGATTAACTGGTATGTTGAACAAATTTATTTGTCTACTGTAAGAGTCATCAATCACAGCAGTACTTTGACAAAAATAAATGTGGCTGACTCATATTCTTGAAGGAGAGAAATTTCATAAACACTTATGAAAAGTCTATTTTTGTATTTATAGAAGGATTTTATGGCTATATAATATAGTCTATTTGTGGGGAGTGTATGTATAGAGATGTGGGCTGCCAAACGATTACAAAATTAATCATGCTTAATCGCATGATTAAAAAATTAATCGTGATTAATTGTGCAATTAATCGTACAGTTAATAATACAATACAATTTATTTAAATATTTTTGGATGTCTTCTACATTTTCAAATGTTGATTTCAATTACAATACAGAATAGAAGTGTACAGTGCTTACTTTGTATTTATTATTGATTACAAGTATTTGCACTGTAAAAACAAACAAACAGAAGAAATAGTATTTTTCAGTTGACTTAATACACGTACTGTAGTGCAATCTCTTTATCATGAAAGTTGCACTTAAAAATATAGAATTAGGTACAAAAAACTACATTCAGAAATAAAACAATGTAAAATTTTAGAGCCTGCAGTCCACTCAGTCCTACTTCTTATTCGGCCAATAACTAAGACAAAGAAGTTTGTTTACATTTGTGGGAGATAACACTGCCCTTCCACCCCACCTCCCCAGCCCCCCGCTTCTTGTTTGCAATGTCACCTGAAAGAGAGAAGAGGCGTTCGCATAACTCTGTTGTAACTGGTGTTGCAAGATATTTATGTGCCAGATGTGCTAAATATTCATATGTCCCTTCATACTTCAACCACCATTCCAGGGGGCATGCATCTATACTGATGATGGGTTCTGCTCGATATCAATCCAAAGGAGTGTGGACGGACACACATTTATTTTCATCATCTGAGTCAGATGCCACCAGCAGAAGGTTAATTTTCTTTTTTTGGTGGTTTGGGTTCTGTAGTTTCTGCATCGGAGTGCTGCTTTTTTAAGACTACTGAAAGCATGCTTCACACCTGTCCTGATCAGATTTTGGAAGGATCATTATCCAAGACTGCTATAACATGAAATATATGGCAGAATGCAGGTCAAACAGAGCTGGGGACAAACAATTCTCCCCCAAGGAGTTCAGTGACAAAATTTAATTAATGTATTATTTTTTTAATGAGCGTCATCAGCATGGAATCAAGAATCAGAGGGGTAGCCGTGTTAGTCTGGAATTGCAGAAGTGACAGAGTCCTGTGGCACCTTAAAGACTAACTGAAATTTTTTCAGAGCATGAGCTTTCGTGGGCTAATACCCACTTCGTCGGATGCATCCGACGAAGTGGGTATT
>ML677330.1:2534456-2684362 GCA_007922305.1 Dermatemys mawii
GGGCTAATACCCACTTCGTCGGATGCATCCGACGAAGTGGGTATTAGCCCACGAAAGCTCATGCTCTGAAAAAATTTCAGTTAGTCTTTAAGGTGCCACAGGACTCTTTGTCACATCAGCATGGAAGCATGTCCTCTGGAATGGTGGCCGAAGGAGGAAGGGCCTTACAATTGTTCAGCATATCTGGCATGTAAATACCTTGCAATGCCAGCGACAAAGGTGCCATGCGAACACCTGTTCTCTCTTTCTGGTGATGCTGTAAATAAGAAGAAGGCATCATTATCACCTGTAAATGTAAATAAACTTGTTTGTCTTGGTGGAACAAGAAATAAGACTAAGTGGACTTGTAGGCTCTGAACTTTTACATTGTTTTGTTTTTGAGTGCAGTTATGTAGCAAAAAAATTCTACTTTTGTAAGTTTCAATTTCATGACAAAGAGATTGCACTACAGTAGTTGAATGAGGTGAATTGAAAAATACTATTTCTTTTATCATTTTTGTAGTGCAAATATTTGTAATAAAAAATAATATACACTTTGATTTCAATTACAACACTGAATACAATATATATGAAGTTGTAAAAAACATCCAAAATATTTAATAAATGTCAGTTGGTATTCTGTTGTTTAACAGTACAATTAAAATTGTGATTAATCACGATTAATTTTTTAATCACAATTAATTTTTTGAGTTAATTGTTTGAGTTAACTGCGATTAATCAACAGCCCTAATAGATACATGTATACATAGTGTGAGTGTGTATATACACACACACACTCACTTGCCCAATGTATAATGAAATCAGTATAATTACAGTAGAAAGAACTTTTAATAAACTCCTTGCTGTATGTTCAATCTGTATTTTTAACCATGCATGTTAAAATTAATATTTGTAATTGTTTGATAGTCTAGTGCTTAGTGGTTATTATCATGGGCTTTTTGCAATAAGCATATATTTATAATACATGGTGTCAAGTATGAAAGTCATGATAGAGATACAATTCCATTGTAAGCAAAACTTTTATTATGAAAAGCATAAATATTTACTTACAAAAATGTTCTTTTCTCTAGAGTGAATTCAATTGTTAATAAGACAGAAATTGTTTAATAACGCTTTGTAATGATTTTGTAGGGAGCCAATGGTATGAAAGGAGAAAAAGGAGATGTTGGTTTGCCTGGTCCTCAAGGTCCTTCTGTAAGTCTTGCCGTGCTATTGTGATGTGCTCATTATTGTATCAGTGATTCTCCACCTTTTCATTCTGAGGGACACTTCATTTGAGAGAAAGAGGGACCTTCATGGATAACCTCTCCTACCGAACCCCAGAGTTTCCTACTTTGGGGTTTTTAAAATGTTTCACTCTGATCAAGCAGGGTGGGCAAGGGAGACAACTGATGGACAATAGTTTGAGAATCACCGGTCTATACAGACTTCTGGAAAACAGGCCACTAGTTTACTAACTTAGTTCTATACTATGTTTAAAAAACCGTATAAGAATCTAGACCCACTACATAAGTCATTGACAAAACTCTCATTGGCTTCGCTGAGAACAGGAACCATCCCTTCTTGTGTTGAATCATAGAGAGATAAGACAGAGAGATAAGATTGATGGGAATTTCCTGTCTCAGCCATCTGTTTATCTATCTGTCAGCCTTGTACTGTGAGTATCTCAGAGGGACGAATGAAAAGCAGATCTCCAAAGAGCTATAATGATAATAGGCCCCAATCCAAAGTCCACTAAAGTCAGATGAAGAACTCCCACTGATTTGGTTGAGTATCATATCCGGTCCTTAACAACTTCAGGCCTGATCTTGGAAATATTTATGCATGGATGCAACCTTACTGGCATGAATAATCTCATGGAAACATTCAGGATTACTCACAAGAGTAAGTGTTTCCAGTATCAGACATGTATTGTGGCTCTTCAAAACATTTTACAAACATAAATAAAAACCTCATGCAAGGTTCCTGTGATAGAGGTAAGTACCATTAGCTCAGTATTATAGGTCTTAAACCTGAAGCAAAGATGTTAAACATGTTTCCCAAGACGACAGGCAGTCAATGTTACAGCTAGGATAAGAATTCAAGAGTTGCTGGCTTCCTGTCCTGGCATCTCTCTATCCCATTTCTCACTACAGAGCACAAATGTCTCAATCTAGCTCTGATGGGAAAATCAATTAATTACTTTCCAACATTATGTGTGTGTGGAACTCAAAGACCTCAGCACATACTTGCTGAATTTCCTAGCAGTGTTTTTGTGAAAGACTTATCCCCCAGAGAAAACAGTCATGGCAGTCATCCTTGTTTTCTTTTCCCACAGGAGGTGTCACTACTCCTCTCCACTCCCAGGAGATTCCCACCATCCATTATCAACCCTTCTCTTTTCATTCTATTTTATATTTTAAAACCAGCTTTGTCGACACCACACTTAACCTCAGCGGTTTGGCTAGAAAAGTCATTAGTGTTGTATGTTAATCCCTGCACCTGGTTGTGCTGCTCAGCTGCCCTGCTGGTAGCTCAGTACTGCTGTCTTAACTCACAGTTCCTGGCTATTTTGGATTGAGCCCAGTGTGAGAAGTGGTGTTAAACATTATAAATACCAGAAGGAGATTCTTCTTTCTGGATTTGGTGGGATCAGCAAAGCAAACCAGCATGTAATGAACCCACGCTGAAAGCTGAATAACCTGATTACCTGTTGTAATGACTTCATCACTGGGATTAAGCCTATTTGTGCAAGTAGTGCTTGTTGGGCTAAATCCAATAAAAAGGGAGGAAGAGGGCCATCTAGACATGACCCAAGACTTAAGGTAAATTATTTAGTTTTATCTCCATTGATCAGGATTGGAAAGGACCCAGGGAATGGCATCACACCATCCCTCGCTATTCCTATAGAATATAGATTGCAAGTACAGCAGGGAACCAGAAAATAAAAGAGCCAACAGCATCCCTACTCAGACAGGATCTGAAGAAGTTTACTACTTGCTAATGTTTTAAACTTATCTAATGGTTTGAGTGGAGCCTGGGAGTCAGGAGACCCTGTGTTCTATTTGCATCTGACCTGAAGAATGTCATTTTTTTCTCTCTGTGCCTCAGATACCCCCTCCATTAAGTGAGAATAATAGCCAAGCCAGAGAATAACTCCAAGTATAAAGATGCCATATATATGTGCAAGTTATTTTGTGAGTTTTTAAAGTACTCTCCAGCAACTGCAGCACTCTACAGTGTTCTTCATCTGTATGATGTCAAATGATGTTACCAGAGTGCTGGAGAGAAAGAGTCTGACTTCCTGTATTTACAAGGGAGATTCCCTTCACTTCATGAGCTAATGACATCATTTTCTATATGTAGATCATAGGACCCCCAGGACCACCAGGGCTGCATGGGTCACCAGGCCCTATGGTAAGTCTTTCTTTCCCTTTCCCCATTGTAATGCTCACTTAATAATAGCGCTGAGAGAACATGACTATTAGAGATGGGCCCAAGCCAAGGATTTTGGATCCTAACCCAAAGTTCTTGAGAAGTAGGGAAATTAATTGTGGGTATAAATGTGTTTCCCCTTTTTGTTCCCCCAATGAAGTACTTAGAGGTGCAACTACTTATATTGCCATCCACAATTTATTTTGGAAAACAAAAATGCAGGTGGAATTTGTACCTAAAAAAGGCAACAAACCTTCATTTTCTTCATTAAAGATGGAATCTTTATTTTCAGGGACCCCATGGACTTCCTGGCCCAAAGGTAAACGAATAATTGTCTGGATTCTTTAAATCTGTAATGTGCCATGCTATGTTCTTTGTTAACCATAGTGAAGCATGTATCTATGTTGTGTCCTTTGTCTCATTTATTTGTTAAATATTCCTGATATTCTTAAGCCTTTAAGCAGATACTTAAAGTAAAAGTTAACGGATATTTTTGAATTGTAATGATTTATGATCATTGCTTGTGTGTGTTTCACATGAGCATAAATTGGGTTTGATTTTTATAATGATGATTATGAACTGGTATTAAAATTACCCAGCTTTTTGTTTGCTGGTGAGAGTTTTATGCTATTCTAATTAGTGCTTTGCAAATGCCTTAAATGACACTTTAGAACACAGAGGATGAGTGTGTTGTACATGGAGGAGATGAAATCAAATAAACTTGATTCCAGATATGCCTCTTTTCCTCTTTCTCTGCTCTCTCGCCCATCTCCTACACCTTCCAATACAAGTTCACCTCTCTTCCCACAGTCCCCACCAGGAGTCCCACACTAGGCATTAGTATATATTTTAGTGCTGCTGGAAACACTCTCTCATCCCTAGTGCATGCACGACACACACCCCCAGAAGCCTTGCAAAAGTCTTAGACAATGGCCAGTTTCCTGAAAACATGGATGATTTTAGAAAGGTTAAAAGTTTAATTTGTCTTTTAATTAAATTAACACATTAATTAAAAAATTCAGTTCCACACTTGAGCATAATGAATCCTCTAGCCACCATTTTAATCGTTACATTTCTCTTTTCATATTCAGCTTTCTAAAAAAGGATTATTTGGTTTCTGATGTATGGGGGATGAGATAGAAATATACCTTTTTAAAGGTTTGAGCCACAGTTAGACTGTGTCAAACTTTGCCTGGTGTTGGAGACTTGGGTCAGTAATGATCTTCTGAAATCAGTTCTATTTAGGGTTATCAAGCGAATAAAAAAATTAATCGTTATTAATCACATGATTAATCACACTGTTAATAATAGAATACCTTTTTTAAAATGTTTTTGGATGTTTTCTACATTTTCAAATCTATTGATTTCAGTTACAATATAGAAGTGTACAGTGCTCACTTTATATTTGTTTTTGATTACAAGAATTTGAACAGGTGTTCCCATGGCACTCTCGTAACCGGTGTCACAAGATATTTATGTGCCAGATGCGCCAAAGATTAATATATGCCTTCATCCTTCAACCACCATTCCAAGGGACATGCATCCATGTTGATGACGGGTTCTGCTCAATATCAATCCAAAGCACTGTGAACTGACACATGGTCATTTTCATTATCTGAGTCAGATGCCACCAGCAGAAGGTTGATTTTCTTTTTTGGTGGTTTGGGTTCTGTAGTTTCCACATCAGAGTGTTTCTCTTTTAAAACTTCTGAAAGCATTCTCCACATCTTGTCCCTCTCAGATTTTGGAAGACACTTCAGATTCTTAAATCTTGGGTTGAGTGCTGTAGCTATCCTTAGAAATCTCACACTGGTTCCTTCTTTGTGTTTTGTGAAATCTGCAGTGAAAGTGTTCTTAGAATGAACAACATGTGCTGGGTCATCATCCGAGACTGCTGTAGCATGAAATGTATGGCAGAATGTGGGTAAAACAGAGCAAAGGGCATACGATTCTCCCCAAGGAGTTCAGTCACAAATTTACTTAATGTATTATTTTATTAACGAGTGTCATGAGCATGGAAGCATGTCCTCTGGAGTTGTGGCCAAAGCATGAAAAGACATACGAATGTTTAGCATATCTGGCATGTGAATAACTTGCAACGCCAACTGCAAAAGTGCCAAGCAAATGCCTATTCTCCCTTTCTGGTGACACCGTAAATAAGAATGCGGCAGCATTATCTCCTGTAAATGTAAACAAACTTGTTTGTTTTAGCTATTGGCTGAACAACAAGTAGGATTGAGTGGATTTGTTGGTTCTGAAGTTTTAAATTGTTTTTGTTTGAGTGGAGATATCTAACAAAAAATCTACATTTGTAAATTTCACTTTCACAACAAAGAGATTACACTACAGTACATGTATGAGGTGAATTGAAAGATACTATTTCTTTTATCATTTTTACAGTGCAAATATTTGTAATCAAAAATAATATACACTTTGATTTCAATCACAACATAGAATACAATATATGAGAAAATGTGGGAAAACATCCAAAATATTTAATAAATTTCAATAGTATTCTATTGTTTAACAGTGCAATTAAAGCTGCAATTAATCACAATTTTTTATCGCATTTTTTTGAGTTAATTGCATGATTTAACTGCAATGAATTGACAGCCCTAGTTCTATTCATTCTTAGCATCAGACCTGCTTTACCTCAAACTTCTGACCTGAGAGTCAGGTTCTTGTGGGATTTCTGCTTCCAAAATGTCAGGAAGGGGACATAGCATGGATATGTCTACTTAAACTGGAAATTACAATTTCCAGCTCCATTGTAGACATATTCATTGACTCAAATGGAGGAAGAATAGAGAAATGGCTCCTGTTTTTAGGCAGGGTACAAAGGAGACATCACTGAAAACAGAAGCATAGATTAACTGTATGGAGGGCCAGGTAGGGAAGGCTGCCTGCCCCTTTCCAACCTTCCTCCTCCCCACTCCCTTACCATGCCGCTCAGAGCAGCAGCCTGAATGGAGCTAGACATGCTGCTCCACAGGAATGTGCAGACCCGCCCCCAGAGCGCTGCTTGTTCAGTGTCATGACTGTGAGGGAGATGGGACAGTGCGGGAGGGGCTGGAGGTAGCCTCCCTGGCTGGAACCTCAGGGGCTGGGCAGAACTGTCCCATGGGCCAGATGTGGCTCACAGGCCATAGTTTCCCACCCCTGCTTTACACGTACCCTAGGTCCACCATTATTCACTCACAGTTTTTAATACAGCAATGTCTATGTAACTTCATAATCACAATCTTTTCACAATATCTTTTGTTCTACTCTAAATAACTTTTTTGTGAGGTCGGTGAAGGATGGGCCCCAAAAATGCATTGTCCAAGTACAAAACTCTGCTCCTCTTAATTTCCTGTTTAACTGCGTGTGCTTAAAGGTTTAAAGTATCTTTACATAAGACTGTGTTGCAAATTCCAGTTTATCATTGGAAGAGAATGTACTTCCACACAAAATGCACCTTTCTGCAGATCTTACTTTCTGCAGTTATCACTAATCTGAACAAAATGCAATCTCTAATATTCTTGTCCAGGGTTTTCATTAGTTTGAATTATCAGCCTATTACTGAAAGGTGTGGGTATAGAGTAAACTCAAGAGGCAGGAAAATTACAAATGACCCCACATCAGACAAATACTTCAATAATTACTTAGAAATGATTCAAGAAAATCTTACACAGCAGACTTTCTTGTATTATTTCAACACCCAATTGTATTTAAAATGGCCAATCATTGTCTATTGTATATTTTAACACAGATCAATACAATACCTCCATGTAAATACCCAGTAATCTGTGAATGCTGTATTAGTCCCTTAGGCTGAAAAAGACCTTTCTGTTATTTTGAACTGGAATTTGCAGCTACATCTAAGACTGGCTCTCTTCTGTCCCAGCTTAAATACCCATTATAGCACCAAAAAATTGGCATTTATACTTTTACATTTAGGGTGAACCAGGGTTAAATGGTCTTAAAGGATTGAAGGGTGAACCAGGTCAAAAGGGTGACAGAGGGCCCCTTGGTCTTCCAGTAAGTAAAAAAAACTATTCCATTTCAGTGCAAATCACAGACTTTTCTCTCTACTTTCAACCAACAACTCTGGTTTACTCAACAGCGTTTATAAACCTCTATCATGTTGGAGCAGAACATCAGTCTTGTTTTGTTGTACCCAGAGTCTGTACCATTGTCCAAAGTCACATCCTGTAACACAAAGTGCTGTCGGCTTCTTTTTGTCACGTCAGTGGACAGTGTTAATAGCCTCATAAGGATGCTGTCAGCCCCATTACATTAATCATGTTGTGATTTCAATGTTGTATGGTGTTTGCTTTAAAAACATGGTTTTATCAAACACATGTTCTAACTTTGAAGTATCTTCAGTGATATTTCACCGAAGAACTGCTGCTAAAGTGGGAGGTTTGCCTGAGTCAGGAGTGAAGACCTTGGGAACTGGCTTCTAGAATTTTAAAACATTCCCCATTCGGTCAGGGATGTTGGATTTTTTTTTCTTTGACTTTTGCCTTGTACTGTTAAGAACAGTTTTCATTATAGATACTTGGCATAGATTGATCTTAAAGGGACACCATTGTCTTAAAAATCGCATTTTCTTTTGAAAATTTTGTCCCAATAGACACCAGAGCTGAAAGTGATTAGAAGAAAAACCATATATTTTATGTTTCTCCTTTGTACATTTGACGCACTTTGTGAAAAGTCAATTTAATTGTTTTCCACTTTATAGTCAGTCTGTTTCCCCGTTGTTGTGTGGGTCTTGCAAACAGCAGCATTTAAAATATGATCAGAAAAAATCTGGTCAAAAGTTTTGAGAGATTTGCAGAGACACTCTG
Source organism: Dermatemys mawii (assembly GCA_007922305.1). Lineage (NCBI taxonomy): Eukaryota > Metazoa > Chordata > Testudines > Dermatemydidae > Dermatemys > Dermatemys mawii. Next base: position 2,542,703 of record ML677330.1, read on the forward strand.
AGGAATGTCACCTGTACCAAAAAGACTTTAATTTTTCCCAGTGAAACTAATCATTTTCAAGTTAACAAGGTCCCTTTGATAATTCAGCAAATAGTTTCCACAGCATCAGTCTTATGTTATTCACATAAAATCCACCAGGGGTCAGCCAGTCCCCAAGGATGTTAAAGTGAATAGCCCAAAGTGCATTATGTTCATTGTTCATGAACGTGCACTCCAGTTTTTGCTGGTAAAAACAGGAAAAGTCATTGTCTCCTGGGCTCTTGAAAATGAATAAAACCATTGTAATGGGGGCCAAGATTTTGTTGGTGATGTAACAATTTTCTTCAGCTTAAACACTTCTCATTGATGTTAAAATGTATATTTTAATTTCATTGCAAAGTAGAATAGTCAGTATTGTCAGTATTTAATAATTCACATTAGACAACTTACCAGTTAATTTATAAATTAAGTATTTATATATTAAAGCACAAGAAACACCATGTCTGATGTTTGTAACACTAATATATCTAGGGCCTCATTCTGATCTCAGGTACGCTGGTGTAAATCAGGAGTAATTCCATGAGGTCTGTGGTGTTACATCAATGTAAAACCAATGTAACTGAGATCAGAATCCGGCTCTTAATGTTTTATGTAATTTTTTAACTAACATATTGTAATAATGTGATCCTCGTTCCAGAACCCCGTAACAGCTTATATTCTGTGTTTAAGTTATGTTTATTCATAAGCTCCACTTACTAATCCCATATTCTTGTCATTCATGTTATACCCATCATCCATGCTTCCACCTAATCATACAGGGAGCATCTGGCTTAGACGGAAAGCCAGGACCCCGGGTGAGTCCCTTGCATTCCTGTGTCTTGCTCTGCTCCTGAGTCTGTGTTTCACAGTGGTCCTGTTTACCTAGTTTATACATGTGACTTACGTGGAATGAGGCAAAAATTTATCAAGCAACTGACAAGATGCTGAATCTGAAGAAAGTCTTGGTACAGGTTAGCAGTGATGGACAGGTAGTGCCATGCTCTGTAGATGGGGCTCTGAATCTTAAAAATGCATTACAGGTGAAATTTTGGTTGAAGCTGGCCTAGTTTATATAGCAGTACAGAAAAATCTGTTAAAATGGGGACATGGCTCAATGTATCTAAGTATATTCATCTTCTTTCTGAGCTTTATGTTCATCTTGGTTTACACTGGCTTTGGAAATTGTACCTTCATCACTGAGACTAGCTTTCAAGTCACATGTAAGGAGAACGGCCATTTGAATGAAGCATGCTATATATCTTCCATTTTTTGTCTTTTATTTGTACTTTTCCCTCTGACTTCAGCAGTGGAAACCATGCAATGCTTGGAACCTCAGTTCTGAGCCTAGAAAGCAACAACAACAAAAAATAAAAAAATGCAATGGTTTCACTAGTGCTTGTTCTGCTTGGTAAGATTAGGCTTCCCTATATAATCTGAAGCCTTAATGAGTTTTGTACTAACTTCACAGGACCAAATAATATGGAGTCTGTGAGAGTGGTGCAAAACTACTACAACTCAATCTGGAGCCTGCTGACATTTACAACAAATGTTAACTGTTGTGGCATTTATAATGACGAAGGCAAAAGGAAAAAGTGAAGGAACAACATAGCCGTGTATTGAATGGCATTCTTAAGCCTATCATTCATCATTATGGCCTCTTATATTTAACCTACACAATTCTTAGTATGAACTTCCTTGTTTAACCCTAAAATCCTAGTGGCAGAACTTCACTCTACATTTTAAAACTTCTATTGATTTGTTGACTTAAAGCAATAAAGTACAAACCAATCAGATGAAAGATGAGCTACATACATCACAGCTAATAGTTTATAGATGGGGGTTTTAAACCACTTATTTGGATGCCCAGTTTCCCAGCATAATTAAGATTTGACAGTCTCAGCTTATATTTTCAGCCAATGGGAGCTGAACTCACCTAAGGCAGTTTCTGACTAGAACAAATCTGCAGTTAAGAACTGCTCTCAGATTTCAGGGCATTTGTTTTTCACTACTTGTTTGTTTAATCTTCTAGGGTATGGATGGCCCAGTCGGTCCACACGGCCCAGCAGGTCCTAAAGGAGATAGAGTAAGTACACATTATTCAGATGTTTCTCCTTATGGAGAAAACATCATGGCAAAATGTTGTTCTAAAACTAATGACATGCACAAATGTTATTGAGCAGAATGGTACCTCCTGTGTTTAAGGATCAGACTTCCACATGTAGATTAAAGTGCATTTTAATGAAAATGTAAAAATAGCACCTTCATACTCATATGATCTACTCCCTGAGTGTATTCAGTCATCTGCTTAACTTACTCAAATAATTTTTTACTGCTTTTCATTCCTGTTAGCCCTGCTGTGCTCACACAAATGAGAGAAAGGAAGCTGTATGCTATTCCTTTTTGTGCAGCAGCAGGAGAATTGTTTACTGTGTTTCAGTCAGACACAACAAGGCAAAGATATTGACAATATGCATCGCTGAAGATATGATCTAAAACGGAGGTCTCCAATCTGTGGGGTGCCAACCCCCCCTTGGGGGACACAAAGAAACATTTTGGGGGGAGGCTACTTAAAATAAAAAAGGACTAATCCAGAGTCATCCTAATAGTTACAACCTGGCCCAGACAAAGATGGTTTGCTTATCTGATTCACCTGGCCATTTGCTCACCAATCACGGTCCATGGCCTTCTGTCTGGATAGGACTAAACCCTTCAGAAAGACTCCCAAATTGATTGTCTTGCTCGCAGATAGATTGAAAGGGTCTGCAATCTCTAATCAAAGACTTTCTAAGTGAATATCTGACTGCAGTAATCCTTTCTACAAATCTTGTAATAGTCAAACACCTTCGGACACACATACTCACTCTACAAGGTCCATTTTCACCTTTATGGCATTTCTCAAAAACATACGCATTATTGGAATATGTAAAGCCACTTCTTGGGCTTCTCTGCATGCATTCTCTGAATGCTACACAATAACTCACGACTCCCTTTCAGTTCGGCTCGGCTATACTTTCTTCCACACTAGACTTGATGCTGAAGCCCCCTCCGCCTCAGAGGGAATTGGTTGGTAGTCACCTAGTGTGGAGCACCTGTAGGAACACTACATGGAGAAGACAAGGTTACACACCCTGTGCAGTAACTGTAGTTCTACAAGTTGTATATCCCTATGGGTGCGCCACTACCTGCCTTCCCTCCTCACTGTTTTGGCGTTCACAGTAGAGAAGGAACTGAGGTTGGTTTGCTCGCGCAGTGATATAAAGCAATGGCATGGGGCATGAGACTGACAAGCATACATGTGCAGGCCAGATGGACACTGCTATGAGAAATCTCTAGTGCACCAAAAGTGGAGCACCCCTCGGGAGACACATCTCAAAGAACTACAGTTACTGCACAGGATGAATGACCATTTCTTACTGCCATACTACATCAGTGACTGATTTATAAACAACAACTACCGATAAGAAGTCTGGAATTGGAAGGGAACAAAAATTCCATATCAGGAGTTGTCATTTCATCCACTTGGTTTTGGGTGTTTTTAGACATTTTTATATATCACAATATTTCATCTGTGAATCTTGCTGCAACAGAGCTGTATGAAAGGGGGTTGGTTTGGAGTGAAATTTTCAAATGATGCTGACCACGTATTCATCTGCTTGGGTTGTAGGAGATGCTTCTGTTCACTAACAAAGAGGAATCCAAGGCAATGGGTATTTTATAATCACAGATAAGAAAGAAACTAGTAAGACTCCTGCATTCTGAGTGTTACATAGAACAGGATTTTGGTCAGTTTCATTGTCTTGTGTGCCTAGAATGATGGAGAAAACTGAGAAAGCAGAAGACAGTGTGATTTGATTGTGTTCGTGCACAGTAGCAAAAAGCTCAGTGCTCCATATTTATGATTGCTGAGTCATCCAGTTGAGGAATAGGGATTTTCACAGTTCTTGTTCTTAGAGGAGATGAGGGGTCTCCTCAAAATCTGGGAATCATTTAATTATCACTTTTTTTAGGGTGGAAGCTAGGAACTGAACCTGTTCCCATTGAAAATCCATAGGAAATTTCCTATCGACTTCAGTCTAAATAAGATGGGGGCCTTGCATTTCAACTATGAGCCTGTCAACCTTAACGCCACTTTAAACTTACAGAACAAAACAAAAGATGATACTTGATACTGACAAAAACCTCCTAGGAGTCGAAACCCAGAATTACGTCTGTCTGGATTTCTAACGAACAGCTGGTGGTAACACTACTTCAGACCTGCCAAACTGAAGTCATTGCTATATGGCCTGGATCCAATTAGCTTTAACAGAGGCTCATCCGAGACAGATCTGCACGACTTGAGGATTTGTTTTTGCAAAAATATGTGGTGAGATATAAGATGTAGACATGTCCTGCAGTCCAAAGCAGGTACAGTAGCTAAATGTTGCCACTCAGTTTGGTTTAATAGTCTTGAGGGCCATAGCTTATTTTTTGTAGGGGATTATGTTACTCAAGTCTTCTTTGAAAGAGACACATCCCTGTGTAGTGTAAGAACATAAACATGAAGAGCCATGCAACTAGAGAACTCCCTAACCTGGAAGCTCCTATGTTTATTAAGCTTCTTGCTGAGACACATCCTGGTCTTCTCTGGTAACTGTGGAGGACCAGGAATTCTGTAACCACTCCAAACCCTTTTTAAAAAAGAAAAAGAAAAGCAAGTAAAGATTAAAATTTAAATTATAAACCATGTTTTTTGTTCTCTGCTTGTGAAGTTCCCAACACAATGGGATCCCGGTCCATGATTAGGGCTCCTATGCACTACAGTAATATAAATAACAAATAAAGCTAATAATACATCAATTAAATGATGGAAGGTAGAAAGGAGGTTTTTTGTAGGTGGCAGACTAGCAGAGCTCCCTGTCTGAATAATTATTTGATGCTGTTGGGGTGTTGCTGTGGCTTTTGTTGTGTCAGGGTGCCTTGACTTTTGTAAAAATGACTTTAACTATTTAAACTGAAATAAATAATAAATGCACTGTCAGCTATTTTCATGCATCATTACAGTTTGCACATGTACTTACTGAGCTATGCATGTAAAAGTGGGAGCACAAACATTTTGCCCTTGGACCTCAACTTCTACATTCCAAAATAATAGACCATCGTGTGGCTGCTGGATATCACAGTACAGGATCAAATTTTGTCCATGATGACAACTAAATCTTTGGTTCAGGAACAGAAGCTAGTGTTAAGTTGGAAGGGTACGCAGATGTCTCAAGGTGAAATGTTGCAAATACAAAGTAAATTGGAAATCCACATATTATACTTATAATTTGGAAAGTTAATCTCTCATTTTAAAAAGACACTGTAGTTGAGTGCAGATTTAGGGCTCCTTAAATATTTCAGGGAGCAAAGAAAAATCAAATTAAAATATAGTTCCAAATTAAAATAAAACTCCGTAGCTATATGGATTCACTTTTGTATATGCAGAATTTGGGACAGCGATGGAGTCACGTGATCTAATAACATTTACCATTCCATGGCATGTGACAGAAGGAACATTGTCCAGATCTGAATTTTTTCAAGTTTTGCTATTTTACTAGAATCTCAAATACTGAATATTCCTATTTAGAGAGAGGCAGTGTGGTCTAAAGAACTGGTTCATGGGACTCTGAGACAGGAAACCTTATTTCTAATGCTGGATCTGGCAATAATTCACTGTGTGACCTTGGTCAAGTCATTTAACTTCTCTGGGCCCAATTCAATACTGGTATAAGAGAATACAACTCCCAATAACTCCAGTCAGAGTTGCACCTACTTAATCCAGAGCTGAATTTCATGCTCTCTGTCTCAGTTTCTCCTACTGTAAAACTGGGATGGTGATAATTGCCTAACTACCCTATATGGTTATATGTGAGAATAGTGCTTTAAAGATGTAAGATGTTGTATAAGCATTGCAAATTATTGTTATCTGTCACATGGGAATGTAATACTCTCACATGATCATGGGCAGCATTTCAGGATGACACTTTGTGCACAATGTTATAGTTATATGCAATGCTTCTTGTTGCAAAAGAGATATGACAATGAATTAAAATGTGTAAAACATTTTGATATATTGGTATGAAAGGTGCTACATACTGTGATACAGCATGGCCAGAGGGCAGCAGGAGAGTGTTAGAGGGAAGTCTTATTCCCTGTAGAGGGAAGCAAGTTTACTAAAGTTGGTTGGAGCACCTGGAACCAATTAAGGCACCTGAAGCCAATTACAGTAACTGAAGCCAGGCACATGATAAAAACTCCCTGCTTCAATCAGTCAGTTGAAAGGGAGCGGTGAGCAGTCTGGAGGAGTGGGAGCGGTGAGCAGTCTGGAGGAGTGGGAGTGGGAGTGGGAGCGGTGAGCAGTTTGGAGGAAAGTAGAGGAGAGTTTGAAGAAGTGCTGCGGTGAGCTAAGAAGACCCAGACCATAGGTAAAGGGACACCTGGCTTGTGCAGAGAGAGGGCAGGAGGCCCCACAAGCTGAAGGGTAGGAGAGGGAAGTAGCCCAGGGGAAGGAATAGCTAGTTCAAGTAGCTTACGGCTATCCTCAGGGCCCCTGGGCTGGGACCCGGAATAGAGAGCGGGCCCAGGTCCCTCCCTCTCCACTCCCCTACTCTAGGATATTAGTGGAGCAGTTAATACCCTGTTCAGGGGCAAGAAATGGTGCCCTGAACCCCCCACAAGAAGAGAAAGCGCGGGACCCATCATAATAGTGAAGGCAAATTTGTCACAATGCATACAAAATTTTTAGCCCACTGAAAATGTCAGCATTGCATTTCACCAGGAACTGCAGGAGTTTTTACTGCAGCCATCTCTGCTTATAATTTAATGATTTTTCTAACCAAAAATGGAGTTGATTGTATAATAATAGTTATAAAGACTGCCTGGAAGACCTAACAACATCTAATTTACATTATCTGTTTGCCAGTAAACTCTGTGTTCACTCTGGACAATCAAACATCTTGGAGTATTTGTATTCTGTATATTCCCTATGGCTAATCATCCAATAGCTAATGTAAATTTCAGCGATAATGTTGTCAGACAAGACTGCTTCTCCAGTCTCTTATTAGTTTAAAAGGCCACGAAAGATTCGCACTTGATGAAATAGGAATTGCAAGGGATTCTCACCTGTATGGCAAAGTTTTGTCTGTGAACTCAGCTCTTTTCAGGACCTTAAACATGTGGCTTACCTAAAACTTCTGTCACTAAAGACATTCAAAATATGTTAGTATTTCTGACGACACGTTTATTTATTTAAAACTCTTCTCAGTGGAGTGTCCTTATGAGATCTCCATCTAGGTTGTGTGTAGGTTCTAGGGAGACAACGAATATAGTGTCTGCAAATACAGTACTTCAGTACAACACACAGAACAACATAATTCAGGACACTGGATCTAAAATGGCAGGAAACACTGAAAAACGAGAATTTATTTTTTCACTGGTGAGATTCTGAAAATAAAAGATTAAGAGTTTATTAAAACTAGACTGTGAATGTCTGTTTCTCTGAGCAAGTAGTTTATTTCATTGTTCAGGGCAGCAATCCCAAAAGTCTTCCCCCCACCCTTAATCCAACCTAATCCATAGCCACCAATGCATGAGCCTATGTTCCAAACACCTCTCCACAGGTGCTTCACATTGGAGGTAGAAAATCTGTAGGGTCCATATACAGTCCGATCCTTGTGTATAATAGATGGGGTGACTTCCCTGAACTGATTTGCCAAACCCTTTGCCAGTATTTTTATGTCTACCATATGTTCAAAAATGATATGGGCCTATTTTGAGAGGACTCCATATGGTCTAGATCAAAAGGACATTAACTAGTCTTGCTGTATCTCAAATATGGATCAGAGAACTTTGTAGCTGTTATATAAGTAGGTTAGCACATCTCTTAGCTTCTTCTGGCAGAAAGTGCTGAGGCCCCAGGGGATTAATTTTGTAAATCAGCTGTTATTTCTAGTACCTCCTGTTGTTTTACAAGGGTATCTAGTCTCGCTGGTCAGAAACAGTTGGGAGATCAACAGAATCAAGAAAGACCTTCATTGGACACTTAGTCTCATCAAGACTGTGGCACATATAAGGAGCTATAATCTTCATCAGAAATGTAAAGTATCTAAATTTGATCAAATATCAGTCCCCCTAATGCAGCAAGAGAAACAAGAGATTCTTTCAGTTAATTTTTTTTCCTCTGGAGCCTCTTTGCTGTTACTGCCCAAGCAATATAATTTACACTTAGGTGGTACATTCTCAAAGCAGTGCACAGGGATTTATCCATGACTCTCAAAGATAACACACACATTAAATCTGTGCTTTTAGACTGTACCTTTTCTATTAATAATGGATAATTAATCATCTAGATTTTTAGAGTACATTTCACCAAGAGGCAGACAGTTCATCTACCACTGAACTGTAGCAATGTCTGGGATGGAACATGGTGTCTTTCCATGCCAGGAACATTACATGAAAGCTTTGTTTGTATTAAGGAAGAGAAGTGGAAAAGATACCCAAGCAACAATCCAGAGGGAACCTAGTCAAACAAGCAGCCTTGAAAACCATATGTGACCAAGACCTCTCTTTTCTGTCTCAAGCAAAACACAACACCTCCAGCAGCACAGTCCCACCAAAAAGCTGTGCTGGAGTGTTGGTTCAGTGCTTAGTGAGAGGGAAGAATACCATGGAAAGCAAACCTTACATTATTTACTGCAGCAGTCTTGATGTTTCTTGGAGTCTCCAATCTTGTTGCTCACCAGGCATATCCGTGTTTAGCTTACACAGTTAACAATATCACCACCAGAGGTCCTGCAGCAGCCATGTGTCAGTTAATTTGAAACCTGTTTTTTTCCTGTCAGTCACCTTGAAAAACACTAAGCCCAGTACTGAGTCCAACCTTACATTTGCTTTCTAGAGATTTTGTTTCATTCTGGACATGTTTCCTCTTTATTGTCTTGTAAAAAGTGATGTGCATAGTTGCTTTAACATAATCCCTCTTTGGAAACTCTTTATTCTTCCATTGACTTCAGTGGGGAGATTGGACTTTCAGTGAGAATCACCTCTATTTGTCTCAGTGCTGGTTAGAATTTTTATTTAATATTTCTGAGCAGCTAAATGTATGGTTCTACATATGGCATGGTCTTCATGATATTACTGTTAATAATGTTGCTTGTTACACACAAGCCGTGGTTGACAGTAATGTTGTGGTTGGTTATAGCAAACCTCAGCTATCCAGCAAGAGCAGGATGAGCTGAGCATCCACAGCTTTCATTACAGTATTGGGCTCATGCTGAAGGCCCAGTGCTCCAGCTGTTATGAGCTCATAGCACTGGTTGAAAGTTACTAACACAGGATGTTTAGCGACTACATACATTTTTGGTACTAAACAAACTACAAAAATAGTATTAATACATGATTATGTTTACTTTTATCGAAGTTGTCCTTTATCATACTGTACTGGCTTATCTTGAGTCATCCAGGAAGAGAGAAAATCACTGTGACTGAACATAGGAATATGATAGCCCTGTCATTTTCATTTAACTATTTACTGAAAATCAGATTTGCAGATATTATCTAGTTAACGGATTAGAGATAAATAGGCTTCCACTTCAGAATGAGGGATTATTTGAACACGAAGAGACTGTTTGTGATTGAACCAGATTTGTGTGTTTTTAATCTTTTTTCTAGGGTGAAAAGGGAGCTATTGGTGACCCTGGACCCAGAGGACCGTATGGTTTGCCTGTAAGTTGCATGGGACTTGTACACAGTGCAACTTTCACCACTCCTTGATTAAACTTTGCTGTGTTTTATGACCATTTTCCATCCAGCAGTGTAATTAGTTGAGAGTGATGAGGGCAGATGATAATCCCTGACAATGCAAAGTCACTGAGTTTGAAGCAGGCCCATATTACAAACTTACATGCATCTATGCAAAAGTAATGGAATGGAGCTAACAAACCAACAAGAATGAGGAAATCTAAAGTGCCCCTTATTCCTCAACTCATGCCATTTTGCATATGTGTGGTTGATGCATGTTAGTAGATGCCTTCAGAACACCAAAATAGACTGGCAAAGAGCTCAGGACAGAGTGTAGCCATGGAAGTTTTTGTGATTTTTCTGAGGGCTGGGCTACACTGCAGGGGGTGAGGCGTGCGGGGGAGCTCAACCTAAATTATGCAACTTCAGCTACGCAAATAGCGTAGCTGAAGTCAAAGTATCTTAGGTCGACTTACCTGGCCATCCTCATGGCGGCGAGTCAACCATGGCCACTCCCCCATCAATTCCGCTTCCTCCTCTTGCGGAGATGGAGTTCCGGAGTCGACCGGGAGCACGTTCAGAGATCAATTTATCACATTTAGATGAGACGCAATAAATCGATCCCTGATACATCGAACACTACCCGCCGATCCGGTGGGTAGTACAGACGTACCCTTAATGTATTATTCAGATTTCTTTGATGCAACAATATTTTGCTGTTACTATTTTTTGTGGTGGTTGCGTGTGGAAGATTTTGGTTTGCTTTGATTTTTTTCCATTTCTCTGTGTTCAGGATGGGAGAACTTTAAAAGGTTCATCGTTTGGGTTTAATTTGGATAAATACTCAGAAATTCAGATGATTACCTAAAGATTATCCAAACATCTCAAGTTTGCAAATTTGATCTAGAAGTCTTGCTGATTTTCTTATAGTATTTTGGTACTTGATTCCTGATCAGAAACCAGAAATGATAAAAGTTTTCTCTGAATGTCCCAGGGCAGGCAACTTCAAGACAGGGTTGGGCTGGGGAGGGGATCCTTTTTTTCTATAAGTTAGTTAACTAGTTTACCCATCCCTAACATATGTAGATCATGGCTTCAGTTGATGTAAATCAGCGTAGCTCCACTGAAGTCAACTGAACTACTCCAGTTTACCCCAGCTGAGGGTCTAGCTCCGTGTGTGTGCACATGTATGTTTACTGTGTGCACTGACACAAAGGCTGTGGTGTGTTACAAACCCAGATCTGTTCCAGCTTTAGTAAGATCACAATAGTGCCACTGCAATTATATTGGGTCATTATTTACAAAGGCAGAGTTTTATAGAGTTCCTCTCCAGTTTCATTTGTTTGAGCTGGAGTCTCTCAAGATGGAATAGGGAGTTGTAATTTACATCACCCTGTGCTAGAGAGTCTCCCAGTACGAGAGCAGGTGGTGGTGTTGCCGCCATATTCCTTTGACAGTCTGCCACAGTAGGGCCGTTTTATTTTCATCTGGAAGTTCTATAGGAGCCCTTGTGAGAGGTTGCTGAAGGAATGTGTGAAGACAGTGCACCCCCTGGCCATGCCCTTTTCCTAGTTAGTGCTGCCCCTTTGAGATGTGAGTTGGATTCTGATAGTTTCTTCAACACCAGCGAGGGTTGACTACCTTTTACCACCACAATCTCTCCACTGGTAGTGGACTTGCCCTCTGGGGCTGTGAGCAGGCCAGATAAATCTGGGCCAAATCTGACCCATATGTATGTTTACAAAAGATGGAGGAACACAGAGTACAAAACCAGCAATCACGTGCATCACAGGTCCAGGCCCACAGTACTTAGTCCAGCAAAATTCCCAGGACACAGGGCCAGATTATCTACTGACTTGCCCGCTGTGTAGCAACTCACACTTGCGCAAAGTGAGAATAAACCAGGATTCTCTACTTATTTGCACCAGTGCTAGCATTTAAAACTCACTTTTTACAAGCATAAAAGATAAGTAAAGTGCAAGACAGTGGAGAATAAGGCCCCCAAAGTGTAAGTATTGCAGAACTGGGCCACTGGACTAAATAATTTTTAAAATGTTGCCCTCCCTTTTATTTCTTAATGTCCACAGTTTGCAGATACAATTAATGTCACTTGGGTGTCTAACAGTACCTGCACATCAGGTATTAGACATCAAAGTGACATCTCACCCACAAAACTGCACGCATAAAAATGGATGCCAGGATGGGGCTGATCTGAAAGTTAGACCTATTATGTATTCTTTTTCTGGTTGTTGTAATCACAGAGCTACTCTTTACTCAGTGCTCAACAGCCTCCAGCCCTCTGTGGAAGGCTCCCCATCACCAGGCCTTGAGCAGGGCCCAGACTTGATCAGATTTCTTGAGCACACAGATCACCAGGAGTCTGCAAAGCTAGCACCTAGAGTTTTTCGGTTTATTTCTTCCACATAAAACTAGTATAACACATACATCAATTATTCCTTCCCCCTAACGCAGGAGCCTTCTTCTGCAGGAGCCTATCTATTTCAGCTCTATAAATCTGTCTGACAGGTATACATCACACTAGGGCCTCCTGCAGGAATCAGCCTACTTCCTGTAGTTCTCTCACCTTGACCAAGGGGCTACCCGCTAGATCCTCCCTATTCCTTGGAGCTCTCTACCCCCAGCTGAACCACTTGCTGGCTTTTATAATTATAATCACCTCATGCGTAGCTGATCAGACTCAGCTGGAAGATAGCTGATCCATTACAGGTGAGGCTGGGCCCAACTCCCCTTAAAGAGCCAGCCACTCTGTGACAGAACCTAATCCCGTTTTTCCTATGTATCAGCTGGCACAGCTGTCCCCACTAGAGAGAAGATGACACTGCAGTTTATTTTGCATGCAGTCCCTGCAGCGCGAGGCCTTTTTGTCTGAGCCAGATTCCCCAGTGTTGTTTTATCGGAGCCTTGGAGAAATTAAATAATTCACATTGAAAAGGAAGCCTATAAACCCATGTCTTTTGAATCAGTGACCTGGCATGACTCCAGTGCAATCAGTGTGGCTGCCCTACTGAAAGTGGAACAGATCACTGGCAAACGTTGTATCAGGATGAGGCTTGTCTCTGAGTCTATGCATGCTGTGAGTCTTATCCGTTGGGGAGCTGAGCGCCCTCAACTCCCATTGAAGCCAATGCACCTAATCTTGCTCTGGCAAGTCAATGGCAAAACTTCCATAGACTCACCCAGAGCAGGAGATGGCCAATGGGTTTTCAGCTCCATCTGCGTACTAAACATCTCTGTGAAATACCGGACGAGTGTTAGTTTGCAGTGCATGCTTATTTGCTAGCCACTTTCATAAGTAAAAATCTTCACCTTTTCCTGCCCCTTTTCACCTATTGAAACTGGTAAAATCCTAGCGATTGCATTATTTTAACTTGCTCCTGGAACAATAAGCTTCAATCTGCAGCAAAATTTTACAGTCAAGTTATCAGTTCCTGGAAACAGGGGAAATGGTAAACACTGACAGAAAGACCCTTCACTAATGGCAGTGCTATTTGTGTAACCCTATAAATGTGTGGTGTTGCTGTACAAAAAGAATGCTATTGCTCTTCTTTAGGCAGAAGGCAGGTGCTTGCATATCAAGACCACCTTTGTAGGCATGATGAGCAGCTAAGACATCACATAGTCATGGGGCTTAGGGACTCTAACATAGTTTATGTGGTTCTTTGGCAGGGCAAAGATGGCGAGCCAGGCCTTGATGTAAGTAATGTTTATGACCAAGTTACTCATAATGGTAGGTAAATGATTCCTTCACTGGGGGCAGCACATATATTTCCCATTTTCTGTGCATGCTGAACATGCAGAGAACATACTGAGCATTGCATTGCTGCTGTTTGCATCTGATATAGAGAGGTGAGAGGGACAGACTGAACAATGGTGTTTTGAGAAAGTACAGCCCAACGCCGCTAAGCCCACAAGGCACAGTGCTTACTACCCACAGGAATCCCACTGACCTGCATGGGAGTAATCACAATAGTAACTTTTATACCTGGTATGAAGAGTTTGCAGGATCAGACTCTAACTAGGGCCCTTCACTAGAAGCAGAACAAGAAGCCACCAACATTTGGTTAAGTAACTTCATCCCTATTAAAAAAAAAAATCCCACACTCTACAAATGACACATTTTTCACAATTTAGGATTTCTTATGGTATGAAGTTGAGAGTCTGTTGTGATCCCATTCCCACCTTCCCCACTCTCATCTCATTCCCACCTTCCCTACTGTCAAAGGCCCCAAGTTGCAGCAACCTGCTTCAAAGCCCGGTTAATGTCATTTAGTATGTACAGCAGTAGGAGTCACTTTGAATCACATTTGACTTCCACTGCTAGAAAATGACCTTGCTGAATATGAGGCACGTTTCTGACAAATAGCATGCAGTGCAGTGTTCTTTTTCTGCATAAGTTGTCCAGCAGTATTTTAAAACCTAAACTACATTGATAGAGAAGCCAATAGATGTCTTTGTTCATTTTTTTATAGGGTTTCCCTGGTCCTCGAGGAGAAAAGGGTGACCTAGGCGAAAAGGGAGAAAAGGTGACCTCAGTGCTGTTATCTGTGTTTGATTCCTCAGTCCAGTCCATTTTGCTGTCCCAACCCTATCATTTGTCCATTAAACCTGATCTTTCTTCAGACTGTGTGCCAAAAGGCAGGTCATGTGTATTTGTTAGACAGAGTCATCAGTCAGAAGGAGAACCAAAACCTCCATGCAGAACCAGTAATACAACACTTGCCAAGACAGGAGAGGAAGAGTTTGTCCACTCTCACCCTAGGATCAGGCTCCTTTTCTGTAACCCATGCCATGCCAGATGAAAGTCCTTGTCAGTCTGTGATTCTCAATGCACATGTCACTGGGGTAGTAATTTTTTGTGGGGGATGCTGGCTCAGATCCTCAGCTGGTATAAATCAACGTAGCTCCAGTGAGTCTAGACAGATTGATACCAGCTGAGGGACTGGTTCCATGTAAAGAATGCTAGGGATTGTTTTAAAAAATTACTAACTTTACAGTTAAGAGAATTATCTATCTTATTTGCATTTGGTTGCTTTTATGGATTAAAGCTCTTCCCTATAGTTTTTGTAAACCAAGCAACGCAATATTTCTCTAGTGCATGAGAACCATAAAGTAAAATTAATTAGCCTCATTTCACAACCCAGGCTGAGTGATATGCAAATAATAAACACAGTGAAAAGCAATTCATATTTTAGGGCAAGAATGTGACTTCCCCCCAGGGAGAGTTTGCAAAGAAACTCCTTTTGTGCTGCCCACAGAGGCTTATAACAATTGCAGTCTCTCTATGCCCACGGGAGTAGAAGGGCTGCTCCTACCTTGGCCCTGTACTAGCCTATAGAGCAAGCCACTTGTGCTGAGGAGCAGAGTAGATCATCCTAAAGGAAGATACTGCAAATGGTCTGAAAGAATATTAGCTTAAGTTTTTAAATGGCTTCACTTTAACTATACCCATACCACTTTTGTGTTCATGTTCCATGAACATTCATGTGGTCAAGTTTCACTGGTATGAATGTTCACAGAAAGTGAACCTCAGAGTCACATGAGTAAGTACTGGCAGACACAGAACTATAAATATTACATGCATGATGAGTATTCATTCCAGAATTGCCTTTGTATCTTACCAGTCAGGGCACAGAAACAATACTGTTATGGCAACAAGTACTAATATCATGCCTCTTGAGTGACATTGAGGTGTAAGCATTCAGAAGGATTAAACTCTCCATAGAAAGGGATCTGTACAGTACCTCATTCAGACATTTCTTAAGAGGATTGTGTAGGTTAAAGTGCTCTTCTTTCTGATGGAATTTTTTTTAGACTTCCTTTGTTTTGTAGAGTAGCAGCAGGGATGGCCAGGCCTTGTCTGGAAGCCATGTGATCCTAGGTAAGGGATTTCCCAGAAAGCCAAGGGGCTGAGGTAGGAAGGGGAAACAGTATATTAAGCAATGACATTGCGAGAGAGAGAGAGGTCCAAGACAGGGGCTTCTTGATGAAAAGACAGAGGTGTCTAAGCGGGGGGGGGGGGGGGTTGCGGTTTTTGACTCCTTGTGTTCAATGAAATAGGAGGTGTATACATCTTGCAAAAAAATTATATTTGAAAACATCTTAGCTCTGCAACACTGATTTCTGCTCCTAGTGGGAAATGGACCCACCAGGTCTCAAGATCTGCTATTGCTTGGCAAGGGGAAACAATACCTTGTGACTTGGCTGTCCAACCATCCCTGATTAGCACAACTTTCAGAGCAAAGAGCCCAAATTTGAAGAGAGATGTTCATGCATAAATCGATTCACAAAGTTAAAGAAATTTAACCCCTGCTCCCCCAAAACAATATGTTTTTGGAAAATGGATATGAGGAAATCACAATCTGCTTGTCATTGTTCCAAGATCGGAACAAAGAGGCTAATTTTATCCAATACGTTTTTCAAAAGGGCTAAATTAAACTGAGAAATCATTCATTATAACTTATTTTCTCAGCTGCAATAGTTAGGGTAAGGGGAAAAAAGAGTTGAGACCAGGTCCTTAGCTAGTGTAAATTAGCATCACTGCTCTGATTTCAATTCAGCTATGTGCCAATTTGCCAAGATTTTTTTCTGGACAGCGTCACTTTAAATATTGCTGAATGATATTGACTGCTAGGCTGATGTCACAGAGGTTCAGATTATTAAATTTCTACACCAAAAATCTGAGTTTCATTTACACTGCAGAAATTTCTAGCATAAACAACGTGACATGTTTTACCAACCAATGACATCTCCTCTTTCACGTGTGCTCTGAATAATGTTGGGCAGTGCATAAATCTGCAGCTCCTTGGTTCTGGATTAAATCATAGACTAGTAATTTCTCCTACAGGCGCTCACTAGCTCTGCTACAGTGAAATTAAGTCAGTGTTTGCATCATAATTTCTGCATAACTTGGCTGTAAAAATGTAATTGTTCAAAACTGTAACGGGACATACAAGGTTATTTTCCAGGAGCACTTTTCAAGAAATAGGTTTTTTAAAGTGGTTTGATTGGTTTGTGGTTAGTTCAGCTGGGGTTTTTGTTTGTTTAAATTGTGTTAATCAAAAAATGAATCCTCAAAAATCTGCACTTAAATAATGTGGCATTTTGGGTCGTTAAAGCAGGTGTTAAAACCTTACTGAATGCAGAGGCCAGTAGTTTACTTTTTCTTTTTTAATGTAATTCCTTTTTAAAAGGTGGGTTTTAACAGTTAAAAAAAAGGACAAAGATTGATTTTTCTGAACTCCAGGTTAAGGCTCAACCTCACACAGTGCTTAGCACCCTCCACTCCCATTGATGTTAGGGGAGTGGGGGGAAGTCCAGAACCTCACCGGACTGCACTCTAAGGGCCTCCTGCTCCCTTCTGTGTGCTGAGAGGAATCTGTGCCCAGGGGAGGGAGGAGCCTGTGTCCTTCCTCTGATCACATAGCAGTTCCTCCACAGGTTTTGGGCTGCACAGTTCTGTAGAGAACAGAAGGGAGAGTGGGCTGGGGGAGCCAGGTAAAATTCTGTTGATTCCCCATCTTTAAACACATGGGGAACACAAAGCACGAGTTATAATAGCCTTAATCTGTTGTAATTTGCTCTGCTCCTCCCTCCCTTAGATACTGATCCTCCCACTGGGGAAAGAGCCCAGAGTCAGGACATATAGAGGGATCCCTTGAAGCATGGTTGCTGCAGGAGCTGTGCTCCCCAGCATCCATCAGTGCTGGACAGCACTAGTGACACGGGGCATTCACACAGATGCTGCTGGACTTCTGGGGATCCCTTGAAATCTGCCTGAAACTCAGAGAAGTGGGGAGTGGCAGGTTAAGGGAACAACTGTCCCCTCCATTTTCCCCATTCTCACCCAGTTTATTGAAGAATTAATAGGAGGCTCAGTGAGCTAAAACTGACAGAGGCCTGGTTTACATTTAAAATGTAAGTCGACATAGCTACAGTGAAAAATCCACACCCCCTAAACACTAAGGATGCTGATCTAACCTTTTGTAGACACCACTAGGTTGATGGAAGAAGGCTCTTTGGCACACAAGAAAGATAGATGAGGAATTCTGTTCACATGGTGACATAAATACAGTATATCTGTCTGTGGGAAAACTCTTGTTTACATTTGACTGGTACTGTAGTATTTCATGTATATTGTGTGTTTTCCCTTTTTTAAAATGCATTACAGTAAGACAGTTTGCTTCTTAAATTAATCAAGTTTTTGTAAAAAAAAAATCATTTTCTAAATGGTTTTAATCTTTGTGTGGTGTGAAACTGGTTGAAAGTCCATTTACTGTATTTCATCCTAAACATGTGTGCCTTTCCAGAGGTGCATTCTTTCCTTTTCCTTTTACCGTCTTTCCTTACAATTCCCTCTGTCTTTTTTACCCTTTTCCTTACAAATTGAATCCTTTCCACAGCCACAGCCTTGAAAGCCTTCCCTTGGTTGTTCTCCAGTGTCCTACTAATTTTCCTTTCACTATTTTCCTATTTCTTTGTAATATACGTGGTGCACCCCCCTCTTTTTTATTTTCCTATTCCATATTTTTTTGTTTTTTGATAGAAGCAGATTTGGTTTTATTAAACTGCAGGTGAGCCTGAAACGCATTTACCATTGTGATCAACTGGTGTGAAATCAATTAGAAAATTGACTCTCCAAATATCAGATTCTGTTAGAGGGGAGTCATCCCTTCTGGATAGGCCTGTTGGGCAAAAGAAGGTTCTTTTTCCGTGTCTTATTTCTATGGATTATCAAAAGATGTGAAATTTGCTATAAACCTCTCTTTCAGAAATCTTTATCATTTGCTTTTTTAAAAAGCAACTCAGTGCAAACTCAGTCACTTGCTTAAAGGAATTAAAATGGTAAACCAATGAAATGTTACCTGCAGTGGAGAAATGTTTGGAAATCCTGTACTGAACATGAAATTTAGATGAAAGTATTCATTAGCATTTTTAATTTGTTTCTAATTACAGAAAGATAGGGATCACTGGAAAATTTTATAGCACCTCAACATCAAGCAGTTTGGATCTTTTGAGTCCTTGAGCAGGGTTTGAAATGAAGGGCCAAATTCTGTTCTGAGTGGTATCAGTGCCATCCCCATGACTTCAATGGGTTTGCATGGGGGTAGCTGAGGGTAGAATTTGGCCCGGACTCTACAGGGACTGATACATACAAGGTCCATTCAGTAAAGGACATGTTGGAACATAGTCATCCCTGCTGTGAGTCCACTGAATCACACCAGGAATCAGTTGTTCCCACTATTTTCCCCTCCCGTTCCCCATTGGCAGAAATGAGATTGATGTGTTTAGTTGTTCCAAAGATACCTCTGACTAGAAATTCCTCTTTTTCTGTAGTTCCCAAAGAAAGGGACACATTCTGCTTGCCATTTCTGTCCTTGCCCACAGTTTGAATCAGGAAGTCAGCCTATAATTTCAAATCTTACTTTAGGATTCAAATAATTGATAGTAGTGACATTAATACAAAAGCTCAATAATACCAACTGATGCAGTTCTTGCTTATGATTGTATCATTTATTTTTCCACATAATGCGCCATCCAAACCAGAACACAGTGGTACGTGTCCTTTCAGCCCTCCACTGGCAAAAAAACAAAAACAAAAAAAAAACAAAAAAAAACCCTTTTAAGACAATCTCTTTCATTTGTATTTTTCTACCCAAAAGAATGAAACATTTGTTTTATCCAAACCATTGTGTCCACAGGGGGAAAAGGGAAAGAAAGGCAAAAAGGGGCCTAAAGGGGAGAAAGGAGAACAGGGTGCCCCTGGATTAGATGCACCTTGCCCATTGGTATGTCTCACTCATGTATTGGAAATCGCTCCTCCTGCTGTAGATTATAACAGGATAAAGCGAGAGGAGAGGAACAAGCCACAGCTATAGTGTAACCTGGTATCATTCAAAGGGTTTCTTCTCCTAGACTGAAAATTTCAGCATGGACTATTTTTTGTCATCCTAATTTGGTTTAAATTACCAGTCTGAAGATCTTAAAAATGAATGTCACTTATGGAATATTTTTCATGGAATGTGCTGCATAGACATTCTGGCTACTTGTACATACCTGTCAGTGTTCTATACAAATTGGAAACCTGTTGTGCTAAATAGTTCTTCCTTGACTGGAGGGCCATTTAAACGCTAAGGTCTTAGATGTGTGGCTGGGTCATTTCCACACAGGTTTTAATCACTGCTGCTGTAAGCTTGCTCCTCTCGGTCTCTTTTTTTTTTTTTCTTTGCTCCAGCTAAATCAAATACCAAAGACACTTCTTTGTCAGTAACACTGCAAGTTAATCTTTACAAACAGGGATTCCGTGGAATTAAGGGGGAAAAAGGGGAGCCAGGTCAGCCAGGCCTGGATGGGCTGGATGCCCCTTGCCAATTGGTACAGTATTTCTCTTTCCTACCAACCCTGCATGCGATTCCTTTGTATATAGTCAGTCATTCTCAGTGTAAAGTGGTGTTTTTCTGAGCTGACTGTACGTTAGCCACCTAATATATGCATGTGCATGAACAAATCAGCAGCTTCAGCAATCATAACTGTATCAAGATGACACATTTTGTCAACACCTGGAACCTAACACCCAGCATTTTGCTCCCACATCACATGGTAGTTTGAGTGTGTTCTTCCAACATAATTTTCTCCTCAGCACTGTTTGTTTTTTCCCCCAACAAATGCCTTTTGCCTTACTCACTAAGAATGAAATACACCTCTTTACAGAGAGCCAGCACAAGGACCATACGTTATTTAAGCCCCACAGCGTAAGTGGTGTGGGGACCTCATGCTGGCTCTCTGCATAGGAGTTGGTTTCACCCTAACCTGCACCTGAAACAATTCTGCACACTTGGCTCCAGGTGGCATCAATGGGAGTTTTGAGTGCATTTTTTTTTCAGGATTGAGCCAAGATGACATTTATGCAGAGAATGAGACAAATATCAATCTGCCAAAGTTAAATCATAGAGCTTTACAATAAGCAAAGATACGAGTAAGCTCTGCAGGATGAGGCCCTATGAACAAAATTTTGGGGATCGGGCCCATAGATCAGAATAGTATCTAAATTTGAAACACAAAACTTAGCTGAGCTTTGTAAGAAGATAATGGTCTGCAGCCCAAACCCTCACTGTCTTTGTTATTTAACGTTTTCAATTTAATGGTCTTTCCTCTGGAACTTACCTCCCTGCAATACACACAATACTCCCCGACTCTGTGTTAGCATGAATTCAAGTTCCCTCCTATACTAAAATTCTACTTGTTGACCTTCTCCCTTGTACCAATCTGGCAACACAGATTTTTTTTAAAATCTAAGTATGTTTTATTTTTTCCAATTAAAATTGAACAGTACATACACATTTCTGAAAGGCTCAAGATATAGGTGTTTTTAATCGTTGGCAGTTAAATTTGATCTGCATGTTCTGATATTGTTTGTTAGCTAAGCACGATTATCTAAAGATGAATGTTACAATTAAGTAGGTTTTATGTCAAGTACAAAGTTTCTAATCTAAATTGTCAGTGGAATTTTAATCAAAGTACATATTCCATGTTATATTTTGTTTGCTTCTGATTAATGATAACCATATCTCATATTTTGTTGGGGGGTAATCAAGCATGCCTTCATAGTTAAAAAATGTGTTTGTCTTTGTAGTATCATTTATATCTGGAGAATCTTTACACCATTGCTGTGAAAAATGTTCTTCTATTAGTGGGATAGACAGACAGTTATCAGAATAAGCTTTGAAGCGAACAGCACTGTTTTGTGTTCTGGAAAGCAGGTAGTTTTTGCCTGAAAATAAATAAATAAAGCCACTCCACACAACACACACAAAATGCTGTTTCTTAGAATTGTTAGCAGATAAGAAACCCAAGTATAAAGTAGTATTGCCCTTAACCTAAGAAATGGTTCTCCTCTCATTTATAGTCCAGTTCTGTGAGGTGCTGAATTACCTTGATTCGGTGCACTCATTGCATTACAGATCAGTCCTCTACAGTGTAAATCAGGAATAACTTCATTATAACCTGTGTATCTAAGATCAGAATGTGTCCCATGAGCTAAATTGGGGACACCGAGGTTTTAAGCAAGAACAGAATACAGTGCTGGGAGCATACTTAAGTGCTTGTAACTAGCACAGTCCAAGTTACAAATAGCTTGACAGCCATATGTTATCCGTGCTACAGAATAGTCAGCTTCTATCTTATTTCCCTGCTCTCATGGAAACTTTCCCCACCAATTTCAGTATGAGTAAGTTCAGTCCTTTAGTTTCATTTTATAATGGTAAGAATTAACATGTATGAAAATATTCCCATATGCAGCTTGGATATAAATATCCTATCGATGGGTTAACTTTTTATCAGGGCCACAAAAACAGTAAGTGATACACTATTGCTGACTGGTCTGTGGCTAAATGTCCCTGACTTATGAATAAGAGATACACTTTCGATAAACATATAGTCTGCTGGCAATGAATCCAGCTCTGCTGATTTGACCCCTGATAATGTTTCTATGACAGCAAAAATATAGCAGTTATGATTTAAAGTTCTTACCATGATTAGGCACACTGTAGTTTAGAATTTGAATTTTTTGGAGGGGCCGGATTGTATGTATTTACAATGTTAGCTCACTCAGTCTGTGTTGGTTGTTGGAATTTTCCTCATCTTAAATGACAGAATTATTAGTTAGGAAGTAGGAGCTATTCATTAGCTAAGAAGGCATGGCTGGTTCATCAGATTTGCTGTCAGACTCATCTATGCACTTTTTATCTTTCTCCTTGGAACAGGGGCCGGATGGATTACCAATGCCTGGCTGTTGGCAAAAGGTAAGACCTGCCAAATTATTTCTGCACAGAGGTACCCTCCCTTTTCTTTGACCTCATACACTCTGATTTCAGTAAGAACAGCTTACAGATTTTGGAATATGCAGCAGTCCAAGTTATAACCTCTTCTCAAATATTTTTTGCATGATGAATTTGTAGTATGTTGGGGTTATAACAGCAACTGATTTATGCAGTATTTGAAAACAATTGGCACTTGAGTTGCTGGGAAGTCAAAGACCATCAATCTTCACAGCGAGAGCTACATCTCCTTCAGCCCCTGCACCTGAGCTGGGACACAGTATCAAACCTGCCCATCAGTGGTGTGGCAGAGTCTTACCAAAATGTTCATATTGACCTGTAAAGCTTTGCATTTTCTGGGTTATCCAAAGGAACAATGCATTTTGCTTCCTGTTTGCCTCTTTCTCACCCTCCCTCCCCCCGCCCCAGTCTGTTGTTGCATTTTATTACTGCTTGCTGCTGATTTTCAGCAATGCTAAGTAATAACACTGTTACTTCGGTAAAGATTTCTGCTATTGAATGATAGAACTCAGACAATGCTCAATTTAAAATCATCAACATTTAGAGCAAATGTATCAGTGAACAGATATTTATTCCTTGCTGAATACTCATGCATGAATTCACTTGAAAGAATAAACCATGTGTGAAATTCTGCCTGGATATGGAAAAACTCTCATTGACTTCAGGGGAGCCAGGATTTCACCCCATGCATTTTTCAAAAGATGATTCTGGATAGTTATGATCACATAGTGGAGTCTGGCTAATAATAAAAACAATTAAATATTTTATTTGAAAGACACCAGTTAGCAGGTGGAGCTGTGGGTCAGGAGGTGAGTGTAGCCCTCACGCCAGGAAGCAGGTATGCTGCCAGTAATAGGTGTGCTGACTGGCAACAGATTACAGATATAAAGTTATCCAGCTAAGAGGAGCCCTAAACACCACTCAGTGGGCAGCAGTATACTGTGGCAGCTTGCACTGAGTTGTCCTGCCTTATAGAGCGGGACATCATATGTTGCCAACAGTGAGCTGCTGTACCCTTTTCCAATCTGCCTATCCCCAAGCCAACTACTGCAGAGCAGAGCAAGGTTAGTCCTATGTACAAAGCCTAAACAATGTATAGGTTAGACTGAAAATAAAAATTCTACTTCTAAGCTGGGAAAACGCATGCAGAAGTGTACCTGTATTAGTAGAGAAAGTCAATACACCTGCAGCTTCCCTTGAACTAGTGCCTCCCTTGACAATTGAGGCACTATTTCAGCTGTGGCTCTCAAAACAGGCAAAGCAACTTGGGAGCTGCTGTAGTACTTGAAGCTATTTGTTACTCATATTTGAAGATGACCAGATCTAAAATTGATGTGGTGTTGTTTACACAACTACCCCTCTTGTTGCTAGAGGTAAACAGGAGTCACTATTTGCTTCCCAGGATAATAAGCATTCTCAAAAGAGGTCAGTGTCTGCCTATAATTCTTTAGGTAACTGACAGCTGAAGTAGGTATGCACATTAAATCGTGATTCTTAGTTTCCCAGAAAGAGTTATTCAGAGGCATTGGTTAGAAAGTTACAGGTATTTGTGATCGCATCGCTGAACAATAGTTAAAAAAGACATAAGTATTATAGGCATTTTGGAAGCACATTTGTGGCCAAGAGAATAAAAGATGTCTGGGATTCTGCCTTATCTTTATATATTTGGAGTAGAAGTTTGGCTACTAGATTACTAACCTGGCCAATGTATCTCTTTTTGTCTCTTTGCAGTGATGAATCTAACCTTAGAAGCATGAAGTTGTGTATAATGCTCCACTTTTTGTATTTATAGTTGAAAACAAATTTTATTTTACAAGTCTGAGATATGTTTACATGTAGCTGCTTCTACTTGTTTGCAGTAGTCCATGTGTACATTTTCTTCACTTACATCTGCAGTTAGGCAATATATATTATTACAAGAGGAATCTGCAAAAATAAAGATTGTCTCTCTGTAGAGATATCTATACAGAGAGAAATCATGGAGATTTAGTTTTTTCTGCAAGTTCTCTTATTTTTGGCTTGTGGACCTGCATGGACAGTGAGTGCCATGAACTAGTTTACATGAAATTGTGACCAAATATGAGCTAAATGCTATGAAATGTACTGTACCAACTGCCATTGGAATTTGACTTTGCTTCCATGTTCATTTTAAACACTACCACTGACTCATGCCATCATCCCTGCTTGTACAGACTAAAAAAAAAAAAAAAGCATGAATTGTGTGCCAAACCTGCTTGTTGTGTGCTCACTCCACATGCTAAATGGCTGCTCATCGTGACCTGTGATCCAAACTTCTGAATTATTTCCTTTTGTTATCTCAAGGGAGTCACACCGTGGCTTATTGCCAAAAAGAGATAAAGCAGAGGAGATTAGAAAAAGATCTTGAATTTTTGGGGAACACAGTTCCAACTGCAGGTGGACGGCTTCCAGTTGTGTGGGTCATGTGACACCACCACCCTCCCTTGGTCAAAAAGGGTTCATGCCTGTTGATCAGCATCGGTTTTCCTTGCACTGCTCACTGTCACGAAGACATTCAAGATAGATGGGTTTAGATGCCAGGGGCTGTCAACTGTTTAACCAAGAAAGAAAGAAGTTTGAAGGTGAAACCAGATTTCCTCTGTGGGCAGTTTGAAAAGGTTGCAAAGATGCCAAGTGGATCCTTTGACCGCAGGCCCCGCTTGAGATTAGAATCTTCTCAGTCTGATTCAAGGATTGACAATATGTGCCGCACGTATTGTATTTTTGGGTTGCTAAATGGAAGCATTCTTGGCAATGGGGAGCCTTAGAATGCTCGCCTATGGACTAATGAAACTGATGGGATCGGTATGTACTGTAGTGTGGGTTTTGGATTATCCAATTTAAATTACACAACTCTTGTATTTTATTGGGAAAAAATGAAATAGAATTAACCATAGCTTTCAAAACTTGCACAAAATTAATTTCAGTAGCCTCTTTAAGATTTGTTGTGACAAATACTTAGGCTTTGAAGGAAGTAATTCCCATCATGTGTTCCTCTTGTTTCAGTATTATCTATTTTTAGAATCTTTGAAGCCTTTAAGTTGGAAAAAAGTTATTTCATTTTATTTTCACAAGCTGATTTAGTCACATGGTTCTTTTTCTGCAATAGCAATGATTTTGTTGAACATGGTTACCCAAAGAATGTAGGGAAGGAGTGAGCCCAAGTGATTATCATGATATGGTAGTCACAATACACTCTATAAGGTGTAATTATTTTTCCATTTCTGACTAGTACACAAAAGAAGCAGGGACTGTTTTCTTTTACTGCATTTTGATTACTGGAAACATTGAATTGGTGCATATTTTGTAGTTTGAGCCTCCCTGAGAATTTGTTTGTTTCAGTTACAGTTTTGAGTCTTCATATGGTGCATTTGTAGTCAGATTAAGAGATTAGTTTGTATGAAACAGTTCTGTATTTGGTATATGCAAATTCTTTTTAGATCTGTTCAAATAGTTGTGCGTATTGAGATGATCACAAACTTTTAATCTACATTTCTGAGAGTTCATTTTATAGGCAGACCAGAAACAGAGTTGCAGAAAAGGAGTATTTCTCCATCAATGTGTAGGCACCCTGCCATTCCTGGAAATATGCATAATTTGCTGCTCTGTGGGTTTGTAGATCATCTGGAAGTGGGGGAACCTATCATGATTTCACTCTCAAGTGGATAGTCACTACCACATTAGAATCTCAAATCACTAGAATCCACACTGTAGGCATTTCATTCTGTATAATAATTTTATTGCCATTTCAATATATCAAAACCATGTCAAGAAAATAGCTTTTCAAGGAGAGTTTTTTGGGTTTTTTTACTTCTATAAAGATGACTTTTTACATAAGTCTCCATCTTGGTTTCCTACAGAATATCTGTTACAGGTGCAATTGTTTTTTAAAATGCCCAGTGATGCTTTGCTAGAAATGGATGTTTTACTCAAACAGTGCTAACAACCACCAACAGCAGCTTGAACTTGCAACCCTTGCACAGGCTTGTTGTGTACAGTTACAGTAATGACTTCAATGGAAAGTTTCATCCATGAAGTGGACTATAGGATTGGGTCAAAAGCAGCATTCCACCCTGCCACCTCTGAGTTTTACTCTGTTTTCTTGGGAAACATTCAGGCTGTCCTCTGAACAGGAGAGAATCCCGCTGTCTGTGTCCTAACATGACACACAACGGCTAAGTGCATTATGCACATGAGGACTAGAAGTATCATCTTTCTGTGGCACACCAATTTTGGGGAACCACCAAAAGCAAGTTATTGGACTAGATGGTCTATTGTCCAATGCAGGATGGTAATTCCTATCTTCTAATGAGAAAATTTGCCCAGTTAGCTAAATTACATATATACATTAAGATAAAAGGTAATAATAGTATGGAGTCAGCTAGTTCTAGTAAAAAAAATCAGGATGCATACATGTTCTCCCTCACATTCTATGTTTGCAGAATAAATGAGGAAGGGTACTATAGTGTTAGCATGCTTAATATGGTAGCAAAACCTTGGAATTGCCCATGAAAGCAAGTCATTTTAAGGAGTTAGCACCAAGGTAAAGCACTATTAAATTCTATTTTGGAAACAAGAAAAGTATGAGCCTCAGTTCCTATACTTTTGTTGAGGCTTACAGTCACTAATGTGGAATATCACATATAGTTTTGTTGATAGTACTTGGTGACTTAAACACAGGGCAAAATTCAGCTCTGGTGTAAGTGTGCGATAGTCACTAATACAATGACCTACAGAATACATATACATGTAAACTTAAAAACAAAAATAGGTAGCATAAATTACTTATTTTTGCTCCCTCCAGGAAAAAATGTTTCTGCTGTCCATTAATGGGTGTCTTGGATTTTGGCTGATGTCAGGAAAGAATTTTTCCACTGAAATGACAGGGTCTCATTAGTAGACATGCAATGTTATCAATATAACCAGACAGATTAGAATAGTACTATATACATATTAAGTGGTATTGAAAGGGTGCCTACAGCATGCAAATGGGGGGAATCTAGAAACGGTTGATATGTAGTACAGACAAAGTAGCTCAAGTTGAATATTTCATAATGAAAAGCACCCTCTGAAGACTTGCAACATATTTGTTTAGTTTAAAGACAGTTGGTTTTGGTGCTATTATATCATTTTTTTGTTGGCAGTGCAGCTTTGGTTTGAACCATCTGTTTTTTATTACATTTTTAGTAGCATTCCTCATTTGCTTTGTTTAATTTTGTGAATATGCAGAAACAGTGGTTCATCTACCAACCTTTTCAGCTGTAAAAATGTGTAGAGGACACGAATTTGCTTGCATTCTGTATCCCTTGCTTTGTTTTGTGATTATTTCTTGTTCCTTTGTTTAAGATTTTCAGTATTTGTTTGGTACCAATCTTCTTATGTATTTTTAGCTTAAGTATATTGCAGTCACATTGAACAGTGGCCTTTTGTCTTCATTTTCAGAAGCTATTTGGGGAAGGAGCGGGGAGAACTTTTTTACAGGATGCTTTGAAACCTCATTTTTACAAAGTAAAGCATGAAACATTCATTCACGATATTGATAAGTTATTTTTCTTTTAATGTATTTTTTAATGTATTGGTGATTTTGATGACACTGTCTGACAATCTGGTAAGGCAGAATGACTCTGTGCATCCAGCTGTTTATGTGTTTTCTCTGTAAACCATAGAAGTATTCTTGAAAAGTTTGAAAGAGGTCAAATCAGCATGTCTGCATCCATGAAAAGCAGCATATGCCTCTAATAACTTACAACGGGTTATCTTCACTAGTCAGTGTTATGTACTGTGTGAAAAATTGAAGCTTTATAATACTGAATACACACAGATTAGGAACTGCTGTGTATTGGTTGTCTGATAATGACACTGGGACATACTACAACCCTGCCTCTGGCAGTCCTTAACTACTTGACTGCTTAAGGACAAACAGCGGGGGCTTATGGCTAGAGCACTGGGCTGGAAGTCAGAGGAAATGGGTTGAAATCCTGGCCCCATTGAAGAGAATGGGAATTTGTTCCATTGACTTCCACCAAGGTTTCATCCATGGATTTTGTTCCTAGCTGCGCCACTGCCATGCTAAGCAAGTAATTTCACTGTGTGTGTCAGTCTCCCCACGTGTAAAATGGGGATAATGATACTTCTTACCTCCTTTGTAAAGTGTTTTGAGATCTACTAATTACAAGTGATATAGAAAAGCTAAGCATTATTAATCATGAGAGAAAATCCATTGACTTCAATGGGACTGTGGATGTAGGAACGATCTCACTTTTCTGAAAGCGAGTAAGATACTACAGGACATGCAGAAGTTGACATTTTCTTTCAAACTTCCTTACTTCCACTACTTGTCCATAATACGTATGTATTTGTGAATCTGTATCTTTACATTTTACTTGAGGAGAACACTTTGGTCATCACAAAGGGGAAAAAAAGGTTATCTCACAGAAGTGCTGATCTTTGCAAAGAGACACATCAGAAGCAAGTATGGAGTTTGGTGGTTGTGGATGCTGATTCATTTTCCTGGTGCCATGAAAAATAAGCCTATCATCTAATTGTTTTCTTTCATATGGCAACTTGTTTTTATGAATCAATGTTACAGTAATGTGAAAACAAAAATTTTCTGAAACCTGTTGAAGTATTTTACGTGGTGGTTGGATTCATTAAATGACGTTGCAAACAAATGTCTGCCACCTTCATTTCTGATAGAATTTGAACATAGATTCCACTACTTTTGTGGAGTAACATTAAAAATAACCTTCTGGAGTATTGTTTGTTTTGTAATTTTAAATATATCAGGTTAATGCTGCTTAGAAACAATTGTCTGTCTTTGGAGACTGGGGCCTTACCCAACCTGGGACCTTTTAGTGTTTTATTTGTTTAACCAAGAAATTATATGAATTTCCCAGATACTATTGGTACTTGCACACTTCTCTGAAGTATTATTGAAGAGGTTGGTTTGTAGAAGAATGATGTTTTACATATTGTTAACATTTATGTGAATATTCTTATATTATTGTACATGTTTGGGAAAATGTAATATCATACAGCCTAGTAACATTTTTTTAAAGATGTATGTATCTGACTTTTTTTCCTTTGGAAAATATTATATATTTTTATTTGTATTTTTTACTTTTTTCATCTATAAGTGCAGTTATTTTTGTATTGCGAATGGTCTCTTGTAAGTACAGTAGAGGACATGAAAATGCAATGAAAAGTAATTTGGCAAGAGTTACACTGCTTTTGGGAAAACACTGGGTCAGTCTCATATAATCAGTTCTGCTACAACTATTTGGAGTGTCTTATCACTGTAAATAATGGCACAAAACCTGTTTTGCCCAGTAGTGTAAATAATTGCAATGTTTAAATAATCCATTTTAATTTGTTATTTCCACTTTATTGTGGCCTCTGGTTCAAAGAAGCATGGTTTTGGTTTGGTTTTGAAAGCTTCTCCTTGGTTTTCAATTTTTAATATTGTTTTGTTTTGAGTTTTGTACTTGGGTTTTTGGTCCTAGCTTGTGAGAAGTTGATCTTCAGAATTATTTTTACACTATTTATGACTTATTTTCATAATGTAAAAAGTGTGTAATTATTAAAATATTAATCCAGCCATTGATGTTGATTTCCATAGTTATAAAGTTGTTGATGCAAAAATTTGTTCTAGTGTGTCTGGATTGAAAAGAATATGAACAGTGTTGTGACTAATTGTAGCATGAAATATAGTGCCACTTCCTCCAGTTAATAGTCATACTAGCTCTGATTTCTCTTATATCACTGTTTCTCTGCTGGGGGTTGTGACCTATAGGGAGCCATGAGGTGCTGAAAAATTTATTGCAGTCTAAACCAAAAATCTCGTTCTCCCACATCATTACTTTTCAAGATCAAATATTCCCTGTCACTCTCTCAAAACACAAATGAATTATATGGGTTTATCCTTAATAGATTTTTTTAACTTTTACAGAAAATTTAGGGCACTGATACTCAGACTAAGGCTTTCAAGGCACAAGAGGCTCTCTAATATGTCTCCTGCGGCTCTTTGCTGCACATCATATTAAAACACTGTGATTACTATATAGTGCTATAGTAAATGAAACAATGAATTCACACGACTGTGGCTCTTTTGGGTAATGTTGATCGCTAATTTGGCTTCCGAAACTCTGAGTATCACTGATTTCGCAGGTTGCAAAAGTTTGGCTTCAAATAAAGTTGCCAACCTGAAAAGACTGAGAAGTAGTCTGACATTAAGCTGTTTATGGCGCACCATAAACAGGAGAGAGAGATGTGGTCTGTGGTGAAACAGCTGCAGTTTTGTTAAACAGCTGTTATAGGTAGAGCAGGAGCAATCACGATAGTTAAAGTTGCAGAACAGTTTCTGGTCCAGAGCCCTGTTCTTAGACAAACAGCTTTGTAACACATGCTCTTGGAGGGTTCAGGTGCTTGAGATTTTCCATTCTTCTCCTCTTC
The DNA here is from genome assembly GCA_007922305.1 of Dermatemys mawii. Lineage (NCBI taxonomy): Eukaryota > Metazoa > Chordata > Testudines > Dermatemydidae > Dermatemys > Dermatemys mawii. The sequence continues at coordinate 2,573,800 of ML677330.1, forward strand.
CTAAAGGATAACTTTGGGTTGTGAAAAGTTTTAGCAAAAACATTTCAACCCTTTGAGAGAGAGGTGACTGAAAAAAATGGATTTCCATTTATAACATTTTGGATCCTGTTTTTAACAGTCCTGCAGCAAAAATGATTGTTTGAAAGTTGCAGCTTTGCATGGATAATAGTCCTCAGTGAAACAAACAGTTTTTTTCTGGCAGCAGTTGGTTTGATTTGACCGAATTATGAACATTCAAAAATTGCACCATACAGAATAGAGTGTTGCTAGGTTGAGTGTGTATGTGTGTGTGTATAGAGAGAGAGGAAACTACTCAAAGGGGCTGAGACAACTTTCCAGATGTTTTTGGGAAACCCAAGATCTAATTAAAGGACTCCTTCTCTTTTTGCTTTCTTCACAAGAATCCCTGCTTGGCTGAGGGGAATTAATACAGGGCTGAGTGGTGAGGTCATGACTTCTATTCTCACTTCTTTGTAAATTCTAAATCTCTGTTTTCAGTCTAATTGACACCACATACTCCTAGAAGGAATAAAAAAATGCTGCTCCATTTCACAGATAAGGGTAATTTGGCATATGCAAGGTTAAGTGACTTGCCCAACGTTACACAGGAGGTGTAAGGCAGATCTGAGCCCAGAACTCTGATCCTTCTGTATGCTCATCCCAGGCTGTACCTAGTAAACCAAAATGTTTCTCCAGCATGTTACTTTAAAGCTCAGTCCTCAGTTGTGGGGGCGGGGAAGGTCACAGACTAGTTCAGAAGAGCTAAAGGGATGATAGCACTGAGCCAGGGACTGAATGGGGGGAGGAATGCAGGGCTACCTGGGGATGGTACAGTTATACCTAACTGAACAGGAGAGTAGTGGTCAGCCAGGATCTGCATAGGGGAGACTCCCTGTCTCCCTAACAATCCTTCCCCCACATACACAAAAAAACACCACCACCCAAATCTTCCATAATTCTTTCACCCACACCTAGGTTCACTCAAAGGCTCCTGCCCAGCAATAATTTTCCCTCTCCCATAGCTCCTTATCTCTGACTCCAAACTTTTGCACTGCTTCTGAGGCGGTATGGGAAATTAGTTTCTGTATTGTAGTTTAAAGGACTTACTTAAAGTTCAATTTTAATATGCCTAGCATGGAATCTGTTTGTTAAGAAATGTTTCCTGAATCTTTGTATTGACAAATACCTGCTGACAGGTTTTTTGACGTAAGTTACCAAAATAGTTGAAATTGTCATGATTCTGTTGTGTTATTTTGACAAATAAGATATGCAGAATTTTAAAATATTGTGTGAAGAATTTAATTTTTAGTGTAGAATTCCCCCAGGAGTAATTCTATAATTAGATTTCACCAAGCCAGTAACAAATGTGCACTCCTGGATCACTATACAAGTATTACCATGAAGTCACAGACAATTTCCAACCTGTTTTGCCATCCAGAAAGACTGAATTTAGTGATAAGAGGTTAAAACCAAAAGTCACACCACTTCAGGTTACTCCCAACCCCAAAGGGTCAGGCACTTACCCCATGTCAATATATACTCACTCTTACACTAAAGACAATGCTAGCTTACTAGAGAAATTGGCTGCTAACAGTTTGTTTTCTTTCCCTTCGCTAATAATGAGTTGAGAGGTTAAAGCAGGTAAAATACATTAACAGATGAGTCAAAGTTTCTAAGTCCAAAATGATAAGAGATGTGGGAATCTCCCACTTCTCCATAAATCTCTCCAGGCTACCCAAAATAACTTTTGCGATGTCTGTCTTGCATCTGGAATGTTTCCATGTGAGCATCCAAGAAGTTCAGAGATGAACGCTTTTTCTTTGAATCCTTCTTTTATATCTTCTTTGCGTGCACACACACACATACTCACACACACACACAAGCTTGACAGGTTCTGTATCCAGCTTCTGGGCCCTTTGTTGGCTGTGCACGAAGAATGCAGATTAAGTCTGTAAATTCCCATTGTGAAGTCAATGGCTCTTGTTTTGAAGTTCACATTCTACTTGCTTTGCTTTCACCAGCAGTCTAGTTCCAGTGACATACAATGTAATTACAGGCAATGACATTATATAATAGGGATACATACATGAAAACAGTAACATTTAGTTATTTTTAATGCACTTCACAGATTAAACATCCCATTTTAGCACTAACACACTTTGGGTTATCTAATTACTGGGCATACATAATGTAATTTAATAGCAATCAACAGGTTATAAGACTATATCAATTCATTTTAAAGGAAAGGTGAGTAACATTCGACTGAATTAGTAAGCATTTGATATTCATGCACACGTGAATTGTGCTGAGACTCTGGCACATTCTGGCATCAGGCCTGTCAGCATCCCAGTTAGTACTTGGAGGGACTCTTGCAGAAGTCACTCCAGCACAGGCTTTTCTTCACCAATATGGCTTTTTGCCTGTTACGCTTGGTCTCTCCACTCACAGCTCTGGTAGCATTCGCTCAGACTCTTTTGCAACCTTTCCAATGGTTCTGTTATTCTGTCACTGACTGTTCTGTCATGTATGCCCTCCCCCAACCTTCAAATGTAAACAATTTTCTGATATGTTATACAACATTAGCTAGCTACAAGCTCTGCCTCTTAGCACCTGTAATTACTTGTTTCCCTCTCTAATATTTATCACAGTTGCATATTTTCCTTGTTATAGTTGTCTGACCTCAGGTTGCCTGTATGTCATAGGCTACATGCACTGTTGCACTAATCTTTGCTTACACTTTATTCTCCAAGGATGGTCTTAATCTTTCCACTCTCCAGAGATCCTATAGCAGTGCTCAGGAGGAGCTGCATGTGAAAGGCTGCCATCTCATTCTCTCTCCCCGGCTCTCCACTTTTACTATTGTTTTTCATTGGCACTAAAGTGTATTTGTTCCAAAGCTCCTTGCTTTACAGCACTCCTGACACTGTTCCAGTTTCATCTCTTAAAATGGGATTCATTTTTATTTTGTTGTGATAAAGATTCTGTATAATCAAGAAGGAAAAAAGTCTGCTGTTCTCACCCACATCAGAGCTGCATTTAGTAGTCCACTAATAAAAATGGTTACACTTATTTGGGTGATAAAATGACTCAAGCAAAGACCAAACTACCCAAATCATGTTCTGTCAATCCCATTTCCTCTTGCTAAAGATTTCCGCACATCTTTGTTCACTGCCACGAAGAATGCTAATGTGACATTCTCATGACCCATCTATTGACTGCAGTGGGAAAATGTTTTTCAAGATCCTGGAAACCCACAGAATCGTGGAATACGTGAGTTTGTAAGAATTACATAACAGAATAAAAATGAATCCCATTCTAAGAGATGAAATCGCTTTCAGGACAAGATGACAGTGTTTTATTTGTATGAAGGCAGTTCATTGGAAAGTAAAACTATGGCAACTAGGAAAAGTAGTATTTGTTATTACAGGAAAACATATGTAGGCAGACAAATAATTTCTAAATATTCTGTTCATGATTAAACACATCAAGCAATTGTTTTTATACTGCATAGGAAATAAGGTGCAAGTTAGTTTGTCTACCTCTGGGTGCAAACTAATCTTAAATACTCTGCTTTTGCTTGCCTTTATCAGAAGAGTCTCAAATGCCTCTACAGACACCCCTGGTATGTTGGTAAATTTTATTCTACCCATTTTGTAGATTGCCTCAGACTCAGCTAAGGGCCTGATCCTGCTTCACTGAAGTAAATAGCAAAACTCCTATGGACTTACATGGTGCAAGAATAGGTTCATGATCAGGAATAAAACCAAGGCATCCTGGTTCTTACTTCTGTGTGCTAACCAACAGCCAGGTGGGGGTCAATTCTGAACTCACATTGGTTTTAAATCATTTACCTGAATGGAATTATTTCCGATTAGCACTAATGGGCCATAACATCTTAAGCTGCATTGAGGATGAAAGCATCAGTCTTTGGTGCCATAGTTTTATGGATTTTTTTCTTCACTTGACTTCAATGGAAATCTTTTAAATGAGGACTGCAGGATATAGTGGTCTTGAGTATTAAAGAATCAGAGGGGTAGCCGTGTTAGTCTGGAATTGCAGAAGTGACAGAGTCCTGTGGCATCTTAAAGACTAACTGAAATTTTTTCAGAGCATGAGCTTTCGTGGGCTAATACCCACTTCGTCGGATGCATGCACTGATGCACTGCATGCATCTGACGAAGTGGGTATTAGCCCACGAAAGCTCATGGTCTGAAAAAATTTCAGTTAGTCTTTAAGGTGCCACAGGACTCTTTGTCACTTGAGTATTAAAGGCAGTCATGGACTAAATTCATCCAAAGCTATCATTGAGGAGAAATGGGGTTTTCCTTGACTAAGGTGTCAGTGGAAGAACTTGACACCGTACATTGAAACTAACCCCTCCTTTGTAGCTTTAAAAATAACCACCTAAGTTTTACAGAGTGAGAATATTCTTAGCTTTTAGTTTAATATCAATTAAATTTTTTGAGAGAGACCTCACCATCACTTCTTAGACTGGAGTGTATCCATTGCCTTGGTTTCATGTGAATTTGGAGTTCACTAGCAGTAGAATTCTTAGTGAAAGGTTGCTGTTTAAAATTGTCAGTAGTTTATCAAGTGCTTATGTTGGTTCCACATTACTACTAGTTCTAAATGACAGACTAGGCCCCTATCCTGCAAAAACCTGTATACACATACCAGTCTTCTCCCTGGATGAGTAGTCTCACTGATTTCAATGGCATAAAGTTAAGCAAAGCACATCCTCAGATCTTTGCAGGACGGGGTCCTTAGACTACTTTTTTTTGTTTACTGACATATGCAAATCTGAAGTCCCAATCCTGCATTTAGCTCTGCATGGGCAGGCCCCTGAGCCTAAGCAGAACTCATTGTAGCATGGGGCTTTTGTTTTTGTTGTAATGTACTCAGATAATCAAGCATAAGATCTGGTTGCTACTATAAACAATGAAGCTTAGAAATAAAACGTCGCTCTACTGAGGGGAATTTTGTCATTCTAGTCTTAGGGCCACAGGCTGTCCTTTAGAAAAGTGTAAAGAACGAGGAGTACTTGTCACATCTTTGACACACCTTCCTTTGGGCATGCTCGGAGGTCGCATAACTACCTCACCTGGCCCGGACATGGAAATGATTGACAGATTCATAGCTCTTTCTCGATTGTCTGGGTGGTGGTTCATGGCCATTCTTAGTTGGTGCAGCAATTTGTCTGGTTAATTCAGATAACGAACAAGACTGGCATGCTAACTAGTTATATGCCCCCCCTGAGCATGGCCAAATAAATTTGTTAGTCTCTAAGGTGCCACAAGTACTCGTTCTTTTTGTTGATACAGACTAACATGGCTACCACTCTGAAACCTTTAGGAGAGTGTAGAACTTAATGACATGGCCAGTTAAAAAATAACAGCAATTCATTTCTGGTGTAACTATTGATTTATACCATTGATTAACCTGGTCCTATGTATTTAAAAAACCTTTTTTATTGCCAACATTCGTAACAACTTGTTTTATTGAAGCGTAAATCTTTGCACACTAGGGGTGAGAGAGTATTGCAATTCCCCAGCCATCCTGTGGCTTGGCGGAGGCTATTAGCTCTTGTGATGGTGACAGCTCTTTGTTAGCAACTGAAACAAGATCACATAGCCCACTAGCTACTCTCTAGCTAGTAATGCTTTTTGATAATTGCCAGCTGGCCCAAGATTCCAGCTGGCTCCAAGTCTCGTTACCAGTCCCCAGGCCAGGCAGATTCCAATCAGAAAGGTGGGAATCAAAAAAGAAATCTGAAAATGTTTGCCTGGCACTCCTAACTCTCTATGTCCTTATAGCTCAGGACTCAGTCAACTACTACAACAGTGCACCCTTTTATAAAGCCATCAGGAAAGGCAGGGAAACTATATAGTACCACATATCAGATTGTCAACAGCAAGTGGACAGAACCAAGGACACAGAGTGCCTGTAATGGAACTATTGTGGAGCTAATCCATGTTTCCACCCTGCACATTATTCTTAGGTGAGTTTTTACAATCCTTTCTCTCCCTGATGCTCTCTGCATAGGTCCAAGGAGAGACCACCAAATGAGTGTCTCTTCCACCTGGGGAAAGGTTGTCAGTTGAGGTGGCGGAGGGGAAGGAGCTAACATGGAGTTTTTCTGCCCTGCATATTTTTTTTTTTTTTTAAAAGCCTCCCCTGCCCACCTTTGCGGTGTTGCTTTTTTTCACAGAGCCACTGCTACTGTGACCAAACTCACGAACTTCCTTGCGCTCTCATCTTAGGGTGACCAGGCAGCAAGTGTGAAAAATTGGGTGGGGAGACGGGGGTAATAGGTGCCTACATAAGAAAAAGACCCAAAAATCAGGACTGTCCCTATAAAATCAAGACATCTGGTCACTCTATTTCATCTGCTGATTGTTACCTACATAGCACAGTGTAGCAGAAGTTAGAGAAACTGGGACACAGACTAGTCTGGTAAAAACATGGCAGGCTCTTGATCAGTGGAAGATCTAACACACACTTGAAGAGGAGCTGCTGCTTTAAGAGCCCTATGACAGAATTGTCTTTGGGAAGGGAGTAGGAGTGAAGCCGGCCAAGAGGCAAACAGGAATTGCTCGCATGTGGATGGTGAGAATGGGAGTTGAGGTACCCCCACTACCCCTTGCAAAAAGATATTGTGAGTGCGCTCCCTGAAGAGAAGATGGAGGCGAGGAAGAAAGAATGCAGAGAACATAAGTGACACACATAACTAAACATGGGGCAGGGAGAAGAGAAACTGAGAAAAGACACCATAAACCTTTATCTCTTCCCTCTGCAAAATAAGAATTTAACTCCTGTTCCGTGTCTCACTCCAGACAGCTTTGACTTAATATCCCACCATCTGTCTCTCCTGTTGGAATTACCATTAAAATGGTAGCCTCCAGGGACAAGCTTAGACACGAGAACATTCTGAAACCATTTTGGTTATTTTTAAAGAGAGCTTTGAAACATCTTTTTATAATGTGCATAGTGACCCCCAACCCTGTCCATAGATGCACAAGTGTGCTGGGCCAGAGGCCCCTAGAAGTGCTGGTAAATAGTGTGGTGAATTTGTGATGTGGACTCAAATTGACCCCTTGTGCAACTTGATTGCAATGCAGCTTTAGTGCTGGCAACTAAATAGGAAAAATTCAGTAAAGGGTGGGCATTTTAAAATGTGCAGAAAACACTGTAAATATAAACCCACTTTCATGCAAATCATCCTGTTTAATGGCTGATTCTGATTCTGGGGATGTCATACAGGGTCACAGAGAGCATAACGAGACAGTGGGGATCAGGCAGGGCTCAACAAGCATTGATTTGGAAGTTACGTTCAAAAAGGGACACAGAGTACAAAGCTGGAGGTAGGAGGCTGTCTCACACAATTTGAGATCCATATGGAGGCACTCAGGATCACACAAGGGTCAATGAGGATCAATTTGGAGGCAAATGGGTCAAACGGCACAGAGAGGAAGGCTAGACAAAGAAAAGGTCATGCAACGGTCAATGACTATTAGTATGAGACTGGGGGGGTCAAATGAGGACTCAGAGAGCAAGGCTGGAAGTACTAGCCATCATGCAGGGGACACTGAGGATTATTGTGGCGGTAGTAGGGTCAAATGAGGACACAGAGAACAAAGCTAGAAGTACTAGGCGGTTACACACAGCTTAATGGGTATCAGTTGGGAGGCAATCAAACTAAAAGGGGTCAATGAAAGCCAGTATCAAAACAACGTGGGGGGGGGGTCGTACAGGGGCAAATGAAGATAATTTTGGAGATACTATTTGGGGTCAAAATGAGGACTTGGGGAGCAGGGCTGGAAGGTGTAGGAGGTTATGCAGGGATCAATGAGGATTAATCTAGACATACTGGGGGGTCAAATGAGATGGAGAGGAAGTCTGGACGTACCAGGGGCACTGTTCCCTCTAAGCTGTGTGCGTGTGCACACAGAGCCTAAACCCTGTGCACATAGTGAAACATAGCACGCTCAAAAATTTGCACAGAAGAAATTTTTTGAACACACAGCCTGTCAAAAATTAGCGGGAACATTGAGCCCGGGGTGGGGACTATTCAGGAGTCAATAAGGAGTATTATGGAGGTAATGAAGTCAAAGGAGGACATGGGGAGCAAGGCTGGAATTACTAAGGATCATGCAGGAGGCAATGAGGATTAATCGGACCCTAGTGGGATCAAATGTGGACACTAAGAGCAAGGCTGGAATTACTATGGTTGGTAGGTAGTAGGGGTCAAATAAGGACACTGAGAACAAGTCTGGAATTACCAGGGGTCAAGCAGGAGTCAATGAGGACTATTATGGAGGCATTGGGGGCATATGCGCATTCAGCGAGGACTGCTGGATGCACCAGGAGTCATGCAGCGGGGGTCACTGAGGAGTAATCTATACCTAGAGGGGGGCAAAAGAGGACATGGGGAACACGGCTGAAAGGAGGAGGGGGTCAGTGAGGTTTACTCTACACCTACTGGGGGCAAATGAGGACACTCAGAGCAAGGCTGAAAGGAGAAGGGGCCATGCAGGGGGCCCCCCCCCCCCCCCCCCCCCCCCCGCGGGGGGGGGGTTAAATAAGGACATACATAGGGTGTAATGCTGACAGTAGTAAGACATCATGTTGGGGTCAGCGAGGATTATTATGGGAATAGTGGAGGGTCAAATGAGGACACGGGGCGCAAGGCTGGTGTTACTAAGGCTCATGCGGTGGGGGGGTCAATGAGGCTTATTATGGCGATAATGAGGACACGAGGAGCAAGGCTGGAATTACTAAGGAGCATGCAAGGGGTCAATGAGGCTTAAGCTGGCCTTAGTAAGGTCAAATGAGGACTCAAGGCTGGACGGAGTAGGGGGGTCATGCAGGGGGTCAGGGAGGATTAATCTACATCTTCTGGGGTCAAATGAGGACCGTGGGAGCAAGTCTGGCAGTACCGGGGGTTATTGCGGGGTCAATGATGATTGTTATGGCGATAATGGGGGTCAAATGAGGACACAGTGAGCAAGGCTGGACTTACTACGGGTGTTGCAGAGGTCAGATAAGATTACTCTGACCCTAGTGGGGGGCAAATGGGGACACAGGAAGTAATGCTGAAAGTAGCAGGGCTCATGCAGGGGGTCAATGAGGCTTAGCTGGCATGTAATGGGCGGGGGGGGAGGTCAAATAAGGACACTCAGAGCAAGGCTGGAAGTACCAGCAGTCAATGAGGCTTAATCTGGCCTGTGTGTGGGGTCAAATAAGGACATGGGGCGCAAGGCTGGAAGGAGTAGGGGGGGTCATGCAGGGGGTCAGTAAGGATTAAACTACACCTTCTGGGGGTCAAATGAGGACACTAAGAGCAGGGCTGGAAGTATGGGGGGGGTCATACAGGGGTCAATGAGGCTTAATATGGGCCTAGTGGGGTCAGATGAGGCCATTGGGAGTAATGCTGAAAGTAGTAGGAGGTCAATGCAGCTTAGCTGGTGGGTATTGGGGGTCAAGTGAGGACCACTGGAATTACTTGGGGGGGTCACATATAGGTCAATTGAGATCAATTTGGAGGCAAGCAAAGTCAAAGAGGGCCCATTTAAAAAAAAAAAGCAGTGGTGTAAAGCGGGTCAATGAGGCTTAATTTGGAGGCAATGGGGGGTCAGACTAGGCCACAGAGAATGGGGGGGTCAAAAGAAGAGTTGGAGAGCAAAGCTGGAAGGAGTAGGTTTTATGCAGCGGTCAATGAGGATGAGTTTTGAGGTAGTGGGTTCAACTGATTACACTGAGAGCAAGACTGGAAATCCTGGGAGTCATGTAGCTGTCACTGGGGAATATTATCGAGGTAGTGGGTATCAAATGAGGACACAGAGCGTAAGGCTGGAATTTCTCGGGGTCTCATACATGTTAATTAGGAGCAAGTGGCAGGCAATGAGGATTACATGCAGAGGGGCGGGGGTGTCAATGAGGGCAAGAATCAAGCCAGTGGGGGCATGATGGGTCAAGGAGGCTGTGGGGGTCACACTGGGACAAAGCTGGAAGAAGAAGGGGCCATGCAGGGGTAAATTAGGATAGTTTGGAGATACTGGTGTCTAATGAGGACACTGAGTGCGAGACTGAAAGTACTAGGTGTTATGAGTGTAAATTTGGTGGCAATGAAAGTCATGGGCGCTTGAAAGAGGGGACTTGTCACGGCAGTGGTGTCATGTGTGGGTCAATGAGGAAACATTTGGAGCTAGTTTCTGTCAGTGGGTGGGGGTGTCAATGACTGCAAGGCAAGAGGGAGTGGAGTCAGAGATAGCAAATCTGGAGATAGTGGGTATGAGGGGGTTTACAGGGATCAATGAGAATACATTTGAAGGCAGTAAAGGTCGTGCAAGGATTAATGAGGATGAGGCTGGGGACAGTGGGATCACAATGAGTTATGGAGAGCAAGTTTGGTGGTAGTGGAGAGGTTACAGAAGGCAGTGGTTATCACATGGTGTCAGAGAGAGCAGGGCTGGAGGTATTGCAGGGGCACTCTAGGGTGAGTCTGGATGCAATGGGGATCATGCAGGGGTCACTATCACCACTCACTAACCACCTGAGCAAGCCAGCCCACAAGTGGTACGCCTCTCTTGGTCCTTCTGACAGGAGCAACAGGTCGCTATTGGGAGTGGGGGAATGTCTTTGTGACCCCCCTGCCACAGTGTGAGTTGGTTGGAGCCAATTTCTCATGGGGAGATTAGTGCTCATTTCACAAGTAAGAACTAATAGGATTGATGTCTGCCTTCTCCAGCTGCTGGGCAATGGCTCACCCCTGTTTTCTGGGAGTGGCTGGGGGGGTGCTTCGCCCACCACCCGCTCTCTTCCTGTGGCCCTTTGCCCATAGCAGTCAGGGGAAATAGCAAGAGCTACAGGGCAAGGCCCAACTACAGAAAAGCTAGTAACCAACACAGAGACTCAAACCTGCAACGGTGATGTTTACCAACCAAGCTAGCCTGCCTAGGTCAAAGACCTTTCCCACAGCCAATTCAAGTGCATGAAATAGGCTGAATGGGATGACATCAGAGTCGGGCTCTGTTTTTTGGTCGGGTGGATTAGTTCAAACAATAGAGCGCCACTGCATATGAGATTGATGCCTGCATTCTCCAGCCTGCTCTGCCATGGCAGAGGGAGCCATGCCTTTCTTGCTGCTTTGCTCAAAACCCAGGAGCCATCTCTTTGTATCACTGGCATAAAACAAGTCATCTGAAGGTGGTGATTAGCCCAAGACATAGCATGTTTTCTAGACACTGGGGTGAGGCCTCTCACCAGATCCATGTGAGGCAGCCAACCTGCCTCCTTCCTTGTTTTTGGTCTCCCTGCTCAGCGCAGTGAGACAAAAGCCACTTTCAAAAGGCCTATCTACTAATGGACTAAAACCCATAAGCATGGTACTACTAGCACCACACACTAACCAGCTGAGCTAGCCAACCCACAAGAAGAACACCTTCCACAGCCACTTCAGAAAGGAGGAACATTCTACCTCAGGGACCTTGCAGCCGCTGGCATGGCATAGATGGGTCATGTATCAATTTTGGGTAAGGGACTAACTTAAATAGTAGCATGGTTGACTATCATACAAGCGGAGATGAGATCAAGGCGTGTGTGGTGGTTACTAGGTTATGCTACCTGTGAGGAGAGGCAGAGGCACACTGAGACAAACGTGATAACCTCCACCTCATAAGAAAGTGTTAGAAAGGGGAAAGTTTCTACAATGCTATATTTATGATGATTCCTGTAGCATATAATTAAACCAGGACACACAAGGCTAACTCAAAGTGTTAAATTATCTATCAGACTAATCCATGATATTTAGATGGCCCTTATCACCCTCATGTCCTAAAACAGGGTGACACAAAAGGGATATTGGGAACAATCCCTGATGAATGAAGCAGGACATGAGTGTTTCACAATCTTATTATATTTATCAGCATGGTGTTCCAGGAGGCAGGCAAGTGGTAGTGGCATATACTTTCTTGCAGATGTGGACCTGATGCCCAGAGATACTAACTAATTTGCGCTAAATTATAGTAAAATAAAGAATGTGATTATATTCTAAAAAGTGACCCTGTAAATGTGACATTTTGGATTCCTTATTTGCTGTGTCTCAATGATTTCCTGACTAAACTTGCTCAGTTTTCAGGTAAGAACATGGCTACTTAAACTGCCATCACCAACAAACTTGACTGAGATCTGGAACTCACACTAGTTTTTGTTTTTTTATGTGCTTTTTGGGACTAGGGGGAGGTTGGAAGTTGAGGGGGTTGGCTTGTGCAACACCACCAGTAGCAAAGATTCTTTCATCAGCACATACATAGGTATTTACTCTGTTTGATTGATAGTGCAGGAGTCGGGATAGAGATTTTCTAGCCGCGTTGGTTCTGCAGGGATAGCATGAGTGAAAGTGGGAAAGTGCTACATCCCTCAGAAAATACGCAGATATAACAGGAAACACAAAAAGGTACCATGTGACTCTGAAAACCTAACTCTGTTCCCATTGAAGTAAATGGTAAACTCCTTTTGACTTTAAAGGAAAACATGACTCCAACTCCGATTATGGGAGGGATTTAAAATAAAAACCCATCAATGTGTCAAAAACCTCTGTAGACCCAGGTTCTAGTCCCCAAGTTCTTAGAGGCAGGCTACCAGCAGTAGTGGTTTCTTTGCACCCCTACTCATGCAGTTTGAGGCTATAGCCTACCTGGATCCATTATAATACCATCTGAGGACCAAATCCTGAAATACTTGCTCCTACTGGCTGAGATTTACCTTCTTGCTGTCATTAATACTCTTTAATCAATATCTTTCTTACTTGCTGTGTGGTTTCAGAGAGGGTGTCCCCTAGATTAGGTAAGATTTATCAAAACACACATCAAAGGTTTTCTTACATGTTTATGTTCTCCTGAACAACATGGCTGGATCTGTGGGCTGCCCAGGACAGCCGGTGTGGGGTGTCCTTGCACACATGCTTTCCAAGGGCATCATATTACTTTGCTGTGAGAACAACCACTCCTAGTCTCTTCACACACAGCCTCGAGCATGCAAACTCACTCCCAGCTAAATTATGAGTGCTTCTAGCCAGCCACTCCTGAATTATATTACAGGGCAACAAATATTACAACAAATTCCCAGTCACAGACTCGTCCCCAGAAATGTGCATCTTGTACTGCCCAGCTCTTTCCTTCTGTGCCGTACAAACTCATAGGAAGTCTGTCATTTCATTAATAGAAAATGATATGCACAAACCCTGTTATCTCCAATGAAGTTTCCCAAACACTTCAATCTAAATACAAACGGGATTAGCTAAAACAAGTTTATTAACTACAGAAGGATAGATGTTAAGTGGGGTTACAAGCAATGAGGCATAAAAGTCAGAATTGGTTAGAAAGAAATAAAAGATAAAATACAAACTAATACCTAACATAACAAGCTAAGTACCTTAAAGCAAAACAGTTTCTCTCATCATATGCCTATAGCAGTCTGACTAGATTTCCCATAGTTCAGTGATGCTTTCTTTGCCTTTCAAATATTGTTGATGCTGTGAGTAGAGATGAGGGGAGAGAGGTAATTTGTGTCCTCTGTTATCCCTTCTTATAGCATTTTTCTTCTTTGAGAATCATCTCCAGCTGGGAGTCAGGCAACAGTAAGTCTATTTGCCACGATGTAAATATCTCATTCACATCCTTCTTCCTGCCAAACAATGGCTGCTTACCCAGGTGATTTCCCAATTGATTTTTGTTGAAGCATCCATTTGCCTTTTGTCTCTGAGGAACAGGTTTGTGGCTGCTTCCCCATGTTTGAATATGCCTTAGTAACATCATACAGTAGAATCCTAATTCACATACCATGTTGCCACACATTTTACCAGATCAATGAAGGTCATGTCGACTCCTTTTGGGCTGGGCACTGTGAAGGTTTAGAATCAAGCCTCTACCAGGGCTTACACTCAGCCAGAGCTGTCTACAGCAAAGCTCTGGTAAATATTTTCAATCAACCTGGATTTCTATAGTATGTTGGGGGCAGGCATGGGAAGCTCTGGGAAATACTCTATAAGAATTTAAGCCCTGCCTGGAATCTATTGTGAATCTCAGTAAGTAAAATCTGGGTGAAGATGTTTGTAACAGGTTGGCTTGCCCTATAGGCCGAGGAGCTGGGGGCTAAGACAACTCTAGTTACAGGATCAGCTCCTCCTCCCAGAGAAAAAACAAGGAGGAGCCCTTCTGGCATCTTAGAGACTAGCAAATGTATTTGGGCATAAACTTTCATGGGTTAGAACCCACTTCATCAGATGCATGGAGTGGAAAATACAATAGGCATGTATAAATATACAGCACATGAAAAGATGGGAATTGCCTTACTGAGTGAGGGGTCTGTGCTAATGAGGCCAGTTCAATTAGGGTGGATGTGGCCCTTTTCCAACAGTTGACAAAAAGGGTGAATATATATCAATATCAATATCAACTGATTACAGGATCAGCCCCTCCTCCCAGAGAGGAATCACATGATTCCTCTACAAAAGGAGCAGGAAGCTGCAGTGAACAGGGAAAGTTCAGGAAACTGCAGCTGTAGAAACCCTGCAGGGTGTAAGAAGGTTCTTGCAGGGGAGAGTGAACAGCTCTCCAGGCAGGGAGGCATGGGCAAGACCCATCCACAAGCAGGGAAGAGACCACAAAAGCCCAGCTGGAAAGGTCTGTGCTGAAAGACAAACCCCAGGCTGGAGGTGATGGAAACAGAACAACAATCACCCAGCCAGGGCCCATCTGAAACTCTGAGAGTTTGTGCTCTGTTTTTGTTCTGGATTTACTAGAAAGCCAACCCCCCTTCATGGAGCAATGTACAGGCTTAATTTTCAACCCCTCCTACTGTACAGTGTTGCTCTCCAGGGAATCTGCTGTAGCTTGTATATCTTCTTAGACATCTCCCTTAGTATAACTGGGTATCCAAGCTACCAAAGGCTTTATTCAGGTCTATTTTTTGCTGGTAAACCCCCATTGTAAATGATGACTTTGAGCCTTTCCCTGCAAAACAGCTGGGCAGCCATAAAGAGGTTTAAGGGCTTTTGATTTAGAACTGGACAGTGTACCCCAGCGGACTTGGAAACTGAAGACACACAGCTTGATCAGTCCTGGAGTTTTCTGCTGGCACTCACTCTAAGGCTTGAAACTCTATAGACTTTGTCTTATCTCCTTTTCTAAGGCTAGCAAGGAATCTAGGTTTATTTCTGAAAGGGCATCTCTTTTGGAGGGTGGATTTGGAAATAATTTTAGCCCCTCTGATACCGACTGTAGGACTGATAAGCCTTTCCTTGATTTGAGCACAAAGCTGAATTCTTCCTGCAGTTGACTGGACTGGCAACGGGAAAGAGAGACCCTCTCCTAGCAAGTGTAGGGGAGCTGCCCCAAAGAGGCTGTGAAGGTTTGATTCTCATAGGACTTTTTAAAGTATTGCCTCTGTTAGATATGTATTTGATCAATAAAGTATCAGATTGTCCTGTAAAATGCCTGACTTTAGAAAGAACTGCTATGTCTGTATAAATATATTGTGTCCTTAACTGATCACAGGAACATATCTGCTCATGTTTGTCAAGCAATTGATTAAATCTAGTGAGACCAAAAATATCCCAGTCAATACAAAAATAGTCTCCCAGACACTGCTTAATTTGTTCGGGGCTGACCCCTGACAACTCTAGGTGTGACAATTCATAGCCCCAACACCTCTGCCACATCCGTTATGAAAGTGAAGAAAAATCTCTATTTTTTTGCTCTGAAATGTGTTTATCTTAAAATACCAGTACAACTGCATTCCAGCTTAGAGGCTGTACCAATTTAGCTGTTTCAGCAGAAAAAAATTACATCCCTGACTGCAACAGTTCTATTACTAAAATAATTGTGTGTAGACTAAACCTCATATCCTTAGGCACCCATAATATCTAGGTGCTACTGCCAGTAAACTCATAGTCATTGTCTATGCAACATTACTGCCCTCAGAGCAATGACCCTGGTGTAAATGAGAGAATAATTTGAAGACAATAGGGTTGCAAAGATGGTCTTATAATTGGATCTTACATGTTCTCTATGTGGGGAAATTGACTAGCATATTGCAGAATAACTCTCCTGTATGGACAAACTTCTTTGAAATAAAAGTGATTTCAGAAGCAGAGTGATTATTCCAGAAAAAATCATTTTAATTCCAGAATAGAGTGTGCATGCAGGAGAATTTTTCAGAATACTTAAATTATACCAGAATAGTTATTCTGGGATAGCTATGTGGTCAATTTTGCCCCTGTAGACAAGATTTAAGTTAATTTTGATAATGATCAAGCCAGAAGAGAATCCAGTTCTCCCCTAAAGCTGTGTGTCTGCTTCTGTCATCCTTGCATAACTAAAACTTTCTCTTGTCTAAGAGGCAAACAGAGATGATTTTGAGCAGAACAGCAGGAAGAGCCTGTTTTTACATAGTCATTGTCCAGGGTGAAATTGTATTTTGTTATAGAACAATTTAAAATCCTGAAAAAGAGAAAATATCCCTGTAAATACTTATTGCATGGAAAATTTATTTCTCACCTATTGTATACCATCACCCAAAACCTCTCAGTATTATTGCTTCCCAACTGTCTCTTTCTCTTTGGATATCTGGGTTTCATATATAATGGCAGGTTATTTTCTCTTCTTATGGATTAACATAAACTTTCCACTTTACTATTCTGCCTATGTTTCTTGTTATCTTTACATTTTGCTTGTGTTGCTGTTGTCCACATAGTATTTATTATAATCAGTAGAAGATGTCTGACTGACAGCACTAACAGCTGAAATCTTTCGTCCATACTAAGTTTAAGAAAAAAACAGAAAGAGGCTAACACCTTGGTAACAAGCAACAGCAGGCCACAGTTTCCCTTAGGAAACAGAGTACTCTTGTGTCACTGGCCTATTTTTTCCACATGAATGCCTGGAAAAATACTGCCACATAATCAGCAAAAGATGCCAAGCTCATAAGGGACTTAGTAATATTGTCGGTTTCAAATCATCCTCAGAATCAACATACTACTCTGTACTGCAGTAACTGGTAAAGGACGGTGTCATTTATGACACGTAATATGTTATTTTCCTGCTATTTAACTATGTTCGCTAGCTCCTGCCAGCCTGCAGCTTCCAATCCTATATGTTTATTTTCCACCCCCTACTTATCCTGCAGTAGCAGCATTGATGCACTCCTGAAAGCTTTGCTTCTGCAGTGGAGTTAGCTCATTAAGCCTTCTGGGGTGATTCAGCACAGCTATACATGGGAAAGAAAGGGAAAATAAAGAAGTTCTAACTATGTCCCTCAGAACGTCAATGCATTGATGGGAAAACAGTCCCCAGAGTTTGTAAATGAAGAGTATGTTAGCAGGAACCTGTGGAATTCCCTGCTGTAGAACATCACTTATACAAGTATGTTTACAAGTGTGTCAAAAGACATTGATGAGCAAGGATAGCATTTACAGACTGGCTTGCTATGTTACAAAGCCACAAAAAACAAAGTGGCTTTTTTGCAAGGGTTAAAAATATAGAATTCTGTAACTGATAGGTTCACCGTGAAACACGAGAGCTGCAGCTTCCCACTAAAGCATCAAATGGGAACCACTGCACCAGTCTGAATAATCAGCTAAGATCGATCAAACTTCAACTATACTGGCATAGCAGAAGCTCACGCAAAAAACCCTTGTAAATATAGACTAAACAGTGAACTGGTTAGACAAGCTTAAAAAAAGATCTCTTCATGAAAGTTCCCAGGCAACTTTGGCCCCTCTGAAGGACATGAGAATTCTCTCTAGCCATAGGTAGCATGCAATCACTCCTCAGTACTTCCTGACTTAACAAGATACATAATTTTTAAAAAACCAGAGAGGCTGCAAGAGCCAGAAAAGACAACCTTGTGAAACATGTTAGTGTGCAGGTCGTGTACAGGGGCTGTCACATGAGCTTTCATTTAGCAGATGTCATGCTTTTCCTTTATTATAAAATTGTTTAGTTTTTCAGTATTTAAACTTGTATATTTGATTTCTTTTCTCAAGCAGTGTTCATTGTGTTATTAAGTTGCCTGCTCTCTGCACTTCCCTTTCACTTGTTTTGGGAACGTATATGCCTACTTCACTATGGGCCTGATTCCAGAGCCTATTTGAACTTCAGATCAGGCCCTGTTTCTTTATACTGTTATGAGGTGGGTAAGACATCTTTGAAATGCGTGGGTGAAATAGCCACCTTTCATTCAGTATAAACATAAAAAGCAATTGAGCTCATGGAATAGATAGTTGAAAATTAGGGCATTTTTTTTTTGCATATGCCTCAAAAAATGAAGAAAGAAAAAATAAGATATTGATGAAAAAGGTGTGCCAAAATGGAGCATATATGGTTAATTTTTTAAAACTCTTATCAATCCACTGAATCACTAGGGGCTAGTTTATGGCATTTATACCACATCCCTGTGGAGATGGTGGAGGAATGCAGAGCCTACCATCCCAGCAAGATCAGTGGAGAGACTGTGCCTGCCTGAACCACAATCTTTCTTGGGCTGCTCTGTGCTAATGTGAGGGACATATACAGAATTTGTTCCATCCATTGGGAATAGATTACTGTCTAGTGCATTGATTTTGGAAGAAGGACGGCAAAGACTATGAGCCAGTGGACCTTGGGAGGCTTCTTGATTGCCTTTCAGCCCCTGCATGGCCATGTAAAGGCCTCTTTCAAGCTGTTCTCTAACAATCTATTTCTAGCTCATACCTGTCCTTTGCTGCTGGAGCTTATTGTTCCCATACTAAATGGGATTTCTAGTGATAATGTTCCCTCTCACACCATCGGTATTTTGGGAAACTCATTGCAAAATTCTTATGGACAGAGATTAATTTGCATTTCCTACCAACAGAGGGCAGAGACAGACAGTGAAGGAAAGTGGCTTGTCCTTAAATGCCTTTATATCATCCTTTCAGATTCCTTTGCACACTAATTTTCATGCTAAAGCAGAGAAACAATGTCTGGGCTGAGCTGTCTCTAGTTTATATTCGTTTCATAAAGGGATTGTAACTAAGTCAGTATAAAATGTGCATGTCCTGAATTTTGTCTGTCACAACATTGTTTTGCAGCTTTTAGAAAAGGAAGCAAGAGAAAAAGGCAGTACAAACTGGCTTGGATCAAGACCTAAGCCAGGTTCAGACTTAACACAGCATCCTGGCATGCAGTGAGGTCCTATGCAAATGTATGTAGGACCCAGTCTCTCTCCCTCTATTTGCGTGAATTTCCCTATCTCCATGTATCCCCTGACCCAACAGAAGATTGGCAACAACCTCACCTATTTGTGAGGTTGCATAGTCTCTGATGTCTCTCCTACAAGGGCCAGGACCCTGTATGGAGAAGAAGAGCAGCTACTCAAGCTGATGCAGGGAGCAGTAAGGAATTTGTTTTCTGACAAATGTTAGCACACTTTAGAACTATCATTTCAGGAATCCTTCTTACCTAAGCATGTTAACATTTAAACCACCACAACCACACAGCTGCTGCTGCACTGCTGTACCACTTCAGCATACACACTATCTATGCTGACAGGAGGGGCTGTTCCCTTGGCGTAGGTCATTCACCTCCCTGAGAGATGGTAGCTAGGTCAATGGAAGAATTCTTCTGTTGACCTAGAGCTGTCTACACCTGGGATAGCTACATCTCTCAGGGGGTTGGATTTTTCACATGCCATGAGACGTAGCTACACCTAGCTATGTTCTCAGTGTAGATAAGCCCTTTAGCTGACATCACTGCATCAGTTACAACTCAGGTTTTGAAAGTTTTTGTCATAACTATAACAGCTAGAGAGTGAGACTTAGGGCTGGTCTACACTAGCTAACTAGACTGACCCAGCTGTGTTGCTCAGATGTGTGAAAAATCCACATCCCTGAGAAACGTAGTTAAGCTGACCTGAGTTCCTATGTAAACAGTGCTAAGTTGAGAGTGGAATTCTTCTGTCGACCTAGCTACCAGCTCTCAGAGAGGTGGCTTTACTACAGTGACAGGAGAACCTGTGTTGTTGCTGTAACGTCTACAGTGAAGTGCTACAGCAGCACAGTTGCAACACTGGAGCTGTGTCCCTGTTGAGTTTTAAGTGTAGGCACAGCCATACTGTTTTAAATTAAAATTTAGATTCTGGAGTAACAGATAGCACTCTAACAACAAAAAGAATATCCGTTCATAGAGCTTACATGAATTGACCTAGTTCAAGCCCTGATCTTTGCCTCCCAGAGATGTTGTAAAGGGTAAGGGTACATTCACTGACGTTTGTAAAACACTTTATGAATTCAAATGATTAGTGATGACTGCAGCCTGATTCCTAGATGATGATGATGATTTATCTGGATTGCAGAAGCTCAGAGGAGACCCAGGCAAGGATCAGAGCCCCATGATGCTTGGGCACTGTACAAACACAGAACAACAAAGATGGTCCTTACATATTTGCCTGGCCTTACAGCTAGAACTTTGATCGATATTAGATGTGTACTAATAGATGGATTCTGGGAAGTTTGTAGATGAATTATTAAATTTTGGTTCCATGTTTGGTTAAATTAACTACCCTACTAACTTCCACATCAATTAAGTCTATAGCTAAAATTATATACATAACAAAA
This sequence comes from Dermatemys mawii, assembly GCA_007922305.1. Taxonomy (NCBI): domain Eukaryota; kingdom Metazoa; phylum Chordata; order Testudines; family Dermatemydidae; genus Dermatemys; species Dermatemys mawii. The sequence goes on from ML677330.1 coordinate 2,594,432, forward strand.
GTAATTTGATAAGCAGAATTTTCAAAAAGGTGTATACTGGTTATCAAAATAAAGGGAATGATGTTCAGAGCTCACTGAAGTATTTATGATGCGTAGGTGGTGTGCTATGTACAAATGTCCTGTGTATATTTTAAAGGACCCCCTGCAAAGTAATTTTGTACAGTAAAAGTAAAACCATTTTGCAAAAATGCAGTTCAATTGTTTGCAAGATTATGCTGTTTACGTTTTTTATGAAGCCTTGATCAGTACATCGAAAAATATAACCCAAATATATCCTGCTAGGCTACTGCGGGTTTCAGTAGCGATTTTATAAGGAGTTTGGCAGAATGACCTATCCTCTCAGTCAGACAGAAGACAAACTATGTATCTGTCATTTTTGGCTAAATCCTGTGTAATGTTAGGAAATTTGGCCAGAAAACTAAACTACTCTGTCCTTCAGGACAACGATTTAAAAGTTCAAGAGGGAAAGAACTGTCATCTAGCATGCCAAATTAACAGAATCTCTATATAAGCATGAGGTAAGTAATCCCCACAGCACCCCAGTGGGGTAAGTAAATAAGTCATAGAAGTAAATCATGCCCAGCATAAAATGGAAAAGCAGTAGAAGTAGTAGGGCTTAACATTAGACAATAATTGTATGTGCCTATCACATGGAAAGCAGACAACTGTAGTGAAGAGGAGCTAGGTAGTGAATAAGAAAGGGAATTGCTGATCCTCCTAGAGGAACATCCCCCATGGGGGTGAAAGGAGAAAAGAAGAGTAATAGCAGGGTGACCAGATGTGCCGATTTTATAGGGACAGTCTCGATTTTTGGGTTTTTTTCTTATATAGCTCCTATTACCCCCACCCCCTGTCCTGATTTTTCACATTTGGTATCTGCTACGCTAAGAAGGAGTGGGAACAATGTTTAGAGTGGGAGTGCTGAAAACCATTGACCAAAGCTGTTTATGATGGAAACCACTTCAAGCGAGGGAGTGCTGTGCTCCCTCCCTCCCATTTCCAGCAGCCCTGCCAGGAGAGCTGGGGCAGACGGTGGCACAGCCGGAGGGCGTGTGGACGGAGCGGCAGGAGGAGGGGTTTGGCAGGAGGCAGAGCAGAAGCCGGGATAAAAGGAAGATGAGACTAACCGGCTCCCCGCGCCATCCTCAGCCTCCTGGGACAAGGGCAGCCCAAGGCGGCCGGAGAAGAGGCGAGAGAGGCCCGGGGAGGGGCGGGGGGCAGCTGGCCGGTGACCCGCGGGCGAGCAGCGCCAGGATGAGCGAGCTGTACAGCAAGGCGGAGACCCTGGAGCTGAGGCGAAAGCACATCGGGTGAGCGGGGCCGGTGCGGGGCCAGGGCGCCGGGGCCGGAGCGCGCCCGCGACAGGGCAGTGCCAGGCTGCCGGGGGGCCGAGCTGCCTCCCCGGGCGCAGAGCGACCGGCTTTGCATCTGGCGAGCCCCGAGCTGGGCACATTCCCAGCAAGGCGCTGGCGGGAGCGGCCCCCTCTGTGCCCGCCTGGCCCGCAGCTGAGCCCGCATCCCCTCCCTCCCCCCCCCCCCATCCATCCCTTCCACCATCAGAGCACACGTCGCTTCTGCCCTCAGCTAAACCCGGGACAAACCGGAGGCTCGGGAGGCAGAGCGGCGGCTCAGGCCGGGTGGGGATCAGTGTGTGATAGTAACATTACATTACGCTCTGTTAGATAAACCAGCCTCTACTGGGGGCGGGGTGGGTACATAAAGCAAGGGGGTTTGTCTTCCTCCCTGGGCACAAGTTTAGCACAAGCTGGGATCAGAGGCTGCTACACTTGGGGATACGTTATTTAAAATGTAAGTGCTTCTTCTGCCAGGAAAGCTGGATTACAGCATTGAACGGATTTTGCAGCCAGAATAATAGAAAAACAACCTTAAAAGCAAAAGGCTCCCTAACACAGTTTATTGTAGGTCACTTTTAAATAGACTCAGTTCTAGCTACAATCCACAAGCCCGGTATAATAAATGGAATGGGCATCAGTCAATGGGCTTCATACTCAATTACATACTAAAACTATACAAGTGACCAAAAGACTTGAGTTATTAATATTGTTCAAAGCACATGGCAATACTACTTTCCCACAGAGAACAAAGTGTTTCCAGGACAGGATTTTGATGAATAAAATAAAAATACCTTGTGTTCCAGGGAGCCATTATGATAATCATTGACAATTCTATCGAACCTTCCCAGAGAACATCAGAGTGCTCTAAACATTACACAGTCCAGAAGTTATATAGCGCTACCAGTGGGGAGAGCAACAACCAGCAGATAGTGCATTGAGTATTTATGTGGAGAGGAAATATTGGTAAACACCTGCTCTTACATACACTTCAAGCTGGAGCAGACAAAGCAAATCCTGCCCTAGGTTGCACCCATGCAAATTCACAGTAGCTACACTGAAGTTAATTGGTTTAACTGCCAAGCAGCCCTGGCATGTGATCTTGGTTTTAAAGGCCTCTTATCTATAGAGGAAATTGCACAGAATTTAGTTCACCTACCTCAGACATATGAAGGGCGGAGTCATCCTGTTGGTAACCTGTGGCTTCAGGGAATTTTGACATGTCATAGTTGGTGCTTAAAGTATTAAATCATCTTCCATTGGTACCTTCTGTTTGTATGGCAAAACAATGTTGAGTTCACTTATAACAAATTTAAGTCATCATACATAGGTAGTACCCCCTCAGTGTAGATAACTGGTGAAAGAAATATAAAGCAAGCAAGATGAGGGGCAGTTTTTTAGTTTGTAATTCCGGTATTTAAGACTTTGCCTCTCCCTGACAAATGCAATCTGAAAAGCTTATTTAATATACTGTACTTGATGGCAGATTGCAGAAAAGTGAGCACCATAAAACTATGAAACAGAATAGAATGACCAAAGTACATTTTTAAAATGCTGTTGTTTGGCTAATTCATGGGCAAATTTAGCACTCATAAAACGGGGGCCTAAAGAGTTTGTCTTGAGCATAACTTAGCACAGACAGCTATGGTGCAGATTTTCCACACAAACTCGGTAGTACTCCCTGTTGGGCATCAACACTGCAATTGTGATATAATGGGAAGTAGGATGAGACCATCAGACGCTATTTTCTTTCTTGTGACCTGAGTCAAGATTGAAAGAAAATGTGAACTAGAGTCTTGTCATGGTGTGGATCTGATACCTATTTATCATTTACTACAAGATAAATAAAATGGTTTCCAACAGAGCATGTGGTCTTGATTAATATTTCACAGGTCATGCCAAGGGAAAAGCTAATTGTCAGATATGAATGTACAAAGTGCTCACCGACTTTCTAATATGCTATTGCTAAAATACTCACTTGTTTAGACTCCTAGCTGTTTAGGGCCATATAGGGCCATCAATTGTTTTAATGTGCTTAAAAAAATCACTGCTATCATAGCATGTAGAGCTAGTCATCTCTAAGGGTCTGATCTTGTGATCTGGGAGTCTTGCTTGAGTATACATTGCAGGATCAGGCTCTAGAAGGCAAACAGTAATGGAAATCTCATGGAAAGAAGTTAACTACTAACTGAAAAACTGTACAAAGGAAATGATTTTTGATAATGTTTAATCTGCTGCTTTACCTCCATTTCACTTTTGAATGGTCTTGTGGCAGTAGATTTGCAAGAGTAAACAAGGGAAATAGCTCTGAAAGATGCCCCTGGGTAACTGCTTGATCAGGCAGAAATTCAAACTCTAAAATATTTCAAACACTATAGATTACATTTTATGAATAACAGGGTCCATGTACACAATTAATTGTATTGCATCAGGTCACCAGACAAAATGGACAATAAGGATGCTTTTAGTAAAGCAGTTTTATTATTTGGAAACAATCACATCCCTCTTAGGTTAAATAAGTACTATGAAAGGTTTCTAAATGCTTTCTTCCTATTCAGTAATATTTCTCAATATAACTGTATAGCAGGAATATGTGTCAGTGTTGTATGCTCAGAAAATAAAAAAGGGGAAAATTTTCAGAAATGCCGAACTGACTTTAGGAACCTAAGTTTTATTAAAAGTCAGTGGGCTTTGAAAACGAGGCTTAGCCACTTTTGAAAATTTTGCCCAAAAAATCTCAGTACCCTAAGCCTGATTTTTCAGAAGTGCGGAACACCTCTGAAAATTAAGCCCATCATATGTTGGCATTTTGTTCTAACATATGAACTCTATAAATCTCATTCATCACATTCAGCATAGTCTTCCACTGTGCAATCAATTTTTGGCCATATATTTCTTAAAAGTTCTTAAAAATGAATCCTTTTCCCAGAGAGTTAATTTTATATAAACTTTCATAAGATGTGTAAATTAATAAGACTTTTATTTATAAGACTTTAAATTAAAATCAGACAAACATAGCCAGACATCCAAGGATGCAATACTGTGCACATTCATTGTACTTGCAGGAAACCATACACAGGACTTGTGTACACAGGGACACTCAGGAATGTTAATCCGAACTATGTTTTAAATTGGATGACTTAAATCATGTTAAGCTCCTGTGTGGATGCATTTATTCAGAATCCAGGGGGCCTTAATTAAGTTTCACCACTGCAATTCTGAGTAGGTGTATCTCCAGACAGTAGTTTAATGAACTTTTAAATCAGTCCTTTAGTTAATTTTGATTAATTTTTCTTAATGTTCCCACGTTTAAGCCTGGAGATACAAAAGCAGGGGGTTGAAAATAACCTCATTAAGGAGCTACTCCTGTTCCCACTGAAACCAATGGGAGCCTTTCCATTTATTTTAATGAGTTGGTTCAGGCCTCACTTGGCCATCAGTTAAACTACAACATACAGTAGAACTTCATAGAAGAGATGGTCTCATTTACCTATAGCCTACTGAATGGCTTTTGTGATTTTAGTATTTCAAGCTTTGCCACTTCACTGATTAAAATAGCATTTTCCCTGGACTTCAGCAGCTGTCCATACAAAGGTGAAGGTGCTTCTGAAGTCAGTGGCAGCTTTGCCTGTGCTGTGACTGCTGGAGTACGTGGGATTTAATTTTTGTTTTTCTAAGCCCTGGGATCATAAACTCAAAATTCTGAGGCAGGGCAATAACTGAGCAAGCTGAAATAATGTTATTTTATACTTTTTAGACCTTCATGCAAAGTTTTCTTTGCTAAAGACCCTATCAAGATAGTGCGTGCTCAGGGGCAGTATATGTATGATGAGAACGGAGAAAAATACCTGGATTGCATCAACAATGTCGCACATGGTAAGTACAAAAACTTCATTGACTAAGTTTACGTCATTCCCACTAGAAATCAGAAGATCCTTTTTTCAAGGCGAGCTGACAGTGCTAGATTCAAGAAAGCTCCCCCTGACTCTCTTTGTGTGATTTAGTAACTGATCAGATGTCAGTAATTATTAATAATTTCTCATTTAGTTGGCCACAGCCATCCTGATGTGATAAAGGCTGCAGTGAAACAGATGGAACTGCTCAACACCAATTCCCGATTCCTGCATGACAACCTTGTCCAGTATGCTAAGCGCCTCACAGCTACCCTGCCAGAGAAACTCTCCATTTGCTATTTTGTTAACTCTGGGTATGTCTGAAGGATTTTTCTTTGACACTTTTTTGTTACTGTTTAACAAGGACAGGTCAATTTAGGCCCAAATTTTGAACAGTGAAAAAACAGTGTTTAACAAAGTAACCCAAATGATTCCTTTGAAATTTATTTCTAAATAACTCTAGGAAAATTTGTTTTGGTTGGACTCAAAAATATCCTGTTTGCTACTCTCACCTTGCTGTATTGTCTTAGTGTATGAAAACCAGAAAGTGAAACTGACCCTCAGCAAAAGTGAAATGGACTAGTCTGTTTTCATTTTCTATGCCAAGCTTATGGGAAAAGGAAACAAAGAGGATGTAAATAAGAGGAAAATACATAATTTGGTTAAACTAAAAAAAAAACTGTTTAACAGCCTTTTTAGTCAATGTTCTTGGCTTCACTGAAAGAAATTATATGTTCAAATGCATTTGAATCCCAGATCCCCACCAAACATGTATATGCAGCACCAAATTCATTCCTTGACTAGAGCCCCGGAAAATCACTAGCTTTGTAGACAGGCCCTGAACACTGATGACTGGTATGATTGGTCTTTAGCTTGGAAAATCCAGCTGTGATTGGAATTGATGGCAATTTCCCCATTGACTTCATTAGGGCCAGATTTGACCTACAATATGAAAACTTTGAAGTAGTGATGATTCTTTTCTATAACAACTAGATCAGATTACAGCAGAAAGAGCTGATACCTGAAAATTGATATGTGTATTTAGAAACAAGAGGGATCAAAAGAAAGAAGAAAACCCAAAAATAAAGTTCAGTAGAGAAATTTACTCAATTCTCTCTGGTTGATCTCTGTAGAGGCATTATGTGGGTCTGTTTTAATCAACAGTCCTCATTCTAATATGGAATGCTAAATGCTGCTATTTTTCAGTCCTAATAGATTTATAACCTGATATCCCTAAAGGGAGTGGATCTTTTTATTTAGCATAGCCAAGGAGCTTCCACATATCAGTACTACCTAAAATCCTTATTCAGTCATAGCCCCAGAGCGACTTGTATTCCCTATCACAAGTCTTGCTGCTTCTTCTTGTTCCAGCAAATGGATCATTGGGGTATGTGGGTTGTACTACATTTTAAAGGGGTAAATATTGCAATAAAGATGATATATTTTGTTTGGAATGTCTTACTGACCGAAGCCTATCTAAATCTTTCTACAAGATCATCTGATGTACTGGTTGATGGTTAGAGAGTGGTTAGAGAGTAGTGTGGTTTGGTGCTGAGTGAGAGCCCTGACTTTCAAAGTAAATGTGGATCTTCATCTGGGCCTGCTGCTACAAGATCTGAGCAGGATCTGGTCCCCGTGGAGGCTGGGCAGTTGATGGGAATTTTGTAACTTTAATATGAGTGGCAGTTGCATTGTTCTCCCAGCTGCTGGTTGCTGTAAGGAGTGGTGTTATTTGTACAAAGGGGAGGTAAAGTGTCCACAAGCAAGCAGAGCTAGGGGAATAAAGCATCTCTTTGTTTGCTACATATACAAAGAGCTGTTTTCCTTCTTATGTGATATTTATGTTCTGAATCATAGCATTCTAATCTGTATAACAGAGCTGCTGTGTTGATTGTTTGTATTCATCAATTCCATATCCTTTCTTTTTCTGTTTTAAATTAAAATTACTGATAAGTGCTTGCTACCCATATAGCCCTGGTATGGCAATAAACCATTTTGTGGTGTGTATAGTCCCCTAATGTGTTTATTATTTTATAGATCTGAAGCCAATGACCTCGCCTTACGAATGGCTTGGCAGTATCATGGACACCAAGATGTGATCACCCTTGACCAGTAAGTTTGCAAAATAGCATATAGAATGCAAATAGCCACTTCCACAGTCTCTTTAGAGGTGGATGCTATACAGTTGTATGGTATATTTCAGTGAAAGATCAACATTGTTGCCTTCATACAAACATTATAATTAAGTACTGAAGGCTCCATTTAAAGCGATGCTAACTAGGTTTTGAGACACAATCTGACAGCAACAAGTAAACTGAGATCTGAAGGGATGCTAAAGTTTGGTGGGCCTGAAAGCTGAACTACCATAATAGATGTCCTAAACTAGCCTAGACTTCACACACTTACGCAGGCAAAACATCCAGAGAGCTACACTCAGTGGATGTTTTGCCTATGTGACAACTACAGGAGTAGAAAACTTACAATTCTACAGATGTGGGTTTGTGGTGGGATCAGGATGATTTAGTTGATCTACACTGTTGGTTTTTGTTGTTGTTGTTGTTTTAAAATCCTAGACACACTGTCACAGTGGCCAAACTGGTGCTACAGCATTAAGAACTAACTTTTCAAAAGGACAAGTGCCCAGCCTCCCTTTTGCCATGCTATAAAATTTGTGCCTCCATAATTAACTGGAGCAAATCTGAAAGTTTGTATCCCTGACTGGGTGATTTTGCAGCCCTATTTTAGAGTCTGCCAAAGTCAGACTACATTTACTAAATCCCAGGTTCAAGGGCCTTTGTGGAATACCTCAGGGGAGAGGATCCCAACACCCAAGTGCAGTAGCATGTGGCAGTTGGCAGGTGATGGCTGGAGCAGAGATGGGACATGGAAGGCCAAAGATGTGAGGAGTTGTGGCCAAGGTGTAGTGGCTCCCAGCGATTCTGCATCTTTTCAAAATCCTATGGGCCATTGTTATAGGTGGACTTAGGAAGATACCAACTTTTTCTGCCCTTGCAGTGGCAGGAATGTATTTGGCTTATTGGTTCCAATCCTGCTCCACTGAAATGAATAATAAAACTCTCACTGTTTTCATTAGGTTCAGGAGTCGTCAAATTAACTTGGGCAGCCCTCACAAACACCACCCCTCCTGTGTTTCTGGGTACTTTTTTTTATTCTGGGTTTTGTGTATGTGCAGTTGTGAATTTTAGCTTTTCTAAAACTTTAATGATAGTGATTTTGCATTTAACTCCCATTGCAGTGCTTACCATGGTCATATTTCTTCTCTGATTGACATTAGTCCCTATAAATTTAATCAGCTGGGAAAGGAGGGCAAAAAGGAGTTTGTGCATGTGGTAAGTATTTTTTCAATTGCATATAAATTATTGTCTTTTGTAAGTGTTTTTTCCCTTTCCTCTAGAGTCATTTCAAAATCTGCCTGTGTGCTGGCTTTATTTCCCCAGATAAAATTATTTCTAACCTGTCAGCCTACACAACCCTGTCATTTTATATGAAAGGATTAAATTCAGCAGAAATGTTTGCTGCTGGATTTGTAACAAGTGGCTTATTACTGGCTTTGATGCTATTATCATGAATTGTGATACAATGTAATGATATATTGATTTATGGGTAAGGAAATCAGTAAGCAGCTGTTGTGTAATTAGCGCTCATCTGGTTAAAGCTAGAGTGAGCCCCCAACTACAAATCTCCAGCCCAAAGTAATATGTATGCCTCCATCCAGCTATTTCCCACTTTAGAACTAGTGCTACAGTTCTCTGTGCCAATTACACTCCCCAGGCTGGTTTTTACCTTTCAATGACCCCTCCCCAGCCCTTGGAATTCTCCCCACACCTTTGTAGAGGTCAACAAGCCTGTGGCAGACCCACCTTCTCTCACAAAATAGGGAGCCAAGCAGTACAACTGAAACACAGGTTTCCCATGGAAGGAAAGGGCATCAACCATCCCTGAAGTCTGTAAGAACTGGAGTCAGTTAGCAGTATAGACCAGGAACTGACCATGGCTATGGGCTGAATGGATGCATGTGGTGGAAGGCTCTTTGAAGAATGGAGGCCTGTACGGTTGCTAGCGCTATGTGGCTAAGGCTGCCACTTAGCCACCTGGGAACGTGCACTGACATCACTCTAAGTAATGACAACATAGCTATTCCCTGAATGAGTTAAACTTAAACAAGGGGAATAGTTCTGCCCTCATACATTTACTCATCTCTGTGTTTCCTATAAGCAGATCAGCACTAAGCCCTAGAAAAGAAGACATTAGGCAAATACATATTTCACATCTAGAGGAAAGTATCTTTCCTGTAATACATGGTACAAGCTTCAACTCCTAATAGTGTACATGAAGTTCAAGGCAGAAATTCAGAATATCCGAACTTTGTGATACGTATGAGAGAAGATGGTATTTTTTTCCGATACAGTTACATCCATAATGAAAAACACTGGGAACTATCCAATAGAAAATGAATATTGCAAGGAGGCATTCATTTGAAATAAACTCTGCTGCTTTTAGGCTCCTTCTCCAGATATCTACAGGGGACAATACAGGGAAGATCATCCAGATCCAGCAAGTGCTTATGCAGATGATGTGAAAAAGATTATTGAAGAAGCTGAGAAGAATGGGCGCAAGGTTTGTAGCATGAGCTGTAGAAACACTGTAACCCTGTTAATGTTTAGTAATGAAACTACATCTGTTGGCAACAGAATAGGGAGGAAGAGAGACAAAAGATCAGCTACACAGTGCAATTTCTTTTCCTTTTCTGCCTTCACTCGTCTGTTATAGGTTTTATATTCTAAGGCTTCCAATTTCCCCTTGACGTACTTTCATAGCTTTCATTAACATCCATGAAAGTTATATGTGAGGATCAAGAGGAGAATAAACTCATAAAGGCACAAATAAATCCAGAGTTATTTAATTCAATATTTTGTGAGCCTTTGAAACACAGTCAAGCTTTCAAGTCCTATTTGACAGATTATGGTGAAAGTCCTAGATAGGATATCTAGAAAACCAATGCCTGGAGAACAGATAAATGAGGACAACCATATTTCTAAATTTGCCGTTGCATTCAAGCACATTGAGATAAATTTATTTGCACTTTCATGCTTCATAACTTGGAATCCATGTATAAGCTGGTGATAACCTGAGCTACCATCATGGATGCATGTGGCAGCTGGCAGGTGATGACTGGAGCAGAGGTGGGACAAGGAAGGCTGGAAATGGGAGGGGTTGTGGCCAAGGTATAGTGGGTCCCAGTGATTCTGCATCCTTTCAAAATCCTATAAAAGCACTGTTACCCAGTGTTTCCGGGGACAATTCTAATTTTTTTGAAGACTGCTAGGGATTGATCTAATGCCTGCTGAAGCCAATAGAAAGACCGCAATGGATATTGGATCAAACAGTCCCCTTTTAGTCCAGAGGGTTACATCACCTGTCTTTTAGTTTCTTCATCAATTTTTTTTTCGACTAACGGACAGTTTTTTTTCTTTTCTTGTCTTCTTTTTTTCCCTCCTTTTGCATATCTTCTTAGGTTTTGGTGCCGTAGACCTGTGACAGAACAAGTTGTGATAAAGGCTAAAGTCTCACATGCTATGGTGACCCTCGTACTGTTTGACAGTAGTGTGCCTCTTCGAATATAGTGTACGCGTCTTTACACGTTACTGCTCGACCTTGTTTCCAGGAAGACTGCACTGCTGGCCAGCTCACGTGCACCTGTTGATGCTCAGGGAGGGTTGCACAAGCGGTGTGGGAGGCAATCTGTTACACAGCAAATTTGTGGTGACGTTCCTGGGAGATTTGGGGTAACACTGTTTGTGCTGCAGATTTAATGTTGACAAGGAATGTAAACTTGATGGTCCAGTGTATCTGATCTGCTGCTGTTGCCCTTCCTGATTTGGAATAACTACTTTTTTTCATTCCTAGCAACTGGAATTATTTCACCTATAGATTCTCTTTTGTGAAGTGTCTTGCCCTAATGTATTTCTTGTTTAGTTGTTCGCTGAGGCAGGGGTGCCCAAAGCATAGCCAGGGTGTTCTAAAAATGGAAACTCTTTCTGCCCCGTCCCTGGCCCCCATGGGTTTCTACTGCTGGTGTTCCCTGACAGTAAGCAATTTCTATTCATCTATCAGGGAAATCACAAGTATGTAATTTTTTAATTGAAATTTCTCTGTAAACTTACATGGACCTAATGAGCCTGATCCAACTCCCACTGAGGCCAGTGGGACATCAGTGGCTGGTGGTTTTGGGCCTGGATGTGGCCCTTTGATTTCTGGCAGACTGCCAGCATGGCCCTTGGTGTTGCAAATTTGGGCACCCCTAATAGAAATGTTATGCCATAGCCATTGACAACAGGCCACAGCTGTTCATCCCAGCACGTTATTAAAGTCACCCAGATCTTCACTTTCTTTCTGTAAGTGTTAGCTTATTTGCAAAGGCTAGATAGAGGAACATTGCTCTTACTTCATCTTCTTTTACGTAGATTGCGGCCTTTATTGCTGAATCCATGCAGAGTTGCGGAGGCCAAATAATTCCACCTGCAGGCTACTTCCAGAAAGTGGCAAAGTATGTACAATACTTGGAATGGGCATAGCTGAGAAGTTACGCAGAGTAACAGGTTGAGGCTATAGGCTTATTCTATTAATCCCTTAGGGGTTTTTTGTCCTTCATTTTTGTTCCACCTTTTAAATACCATCACATAATTCATGGCCAATGAATTTTTAGTTGTCAATCACTTTAAAATATACAATCCATATGTATCATTAAAAAGCAAACAAGTAGCTTGAAATGGAGTAATTTAAACATCAACCATAAAATGCAGTTATGGGGTTTTGTCTGTTTTAATCTTCTAAATTAATTGTATGCTCATCAGGAACAGGGACTGAGTCAAATTGTAAACTTCTGTAACACATCCTCTGTGCTAAAATTAGGCCTGGACACTAGAATCCTGTGGCATTTGGACTGTTCCTTTTGTTTTCAGATATGTGCATAAGGCAGGTGGCGTATTCATAGCTGATGAAGTCCAGGTTGGTTTTGGTCGAATTGGGAAACATTTTTGGGGTTTCCAGTTGCAAGGCAAAGACTTCGTACCTGACATTGTCACCATGGGAAAGCCAATTGGCAATGGCCATCCAATGTCTTGTGTGGTTACAACAAAAGAGATTGCTGAAGCCTTCGGTGCCTCTGGATTGGAGTATTTCAACACGGTAACTTTCCAAATGAAAGTCTTCCTTTTTGCTCCTCCGATAACTTTAGTCTGAATTCAGTGCTTGCAGAAGATGCTGGGTTCATAGAGCTGGAGAACTGTAAGGGCCTAAGTTTCAAAAAAACTCAGTATCCACCTTTGGAGCCAGATTTTCAAAAGAGCTCCGCTCCTATGTAAACTCCTGAAAGGAGGTGGTCAGGGTTTCAGAAGTGCTCAGCACCCAGCAGCTCCCATTGAGAGCCCAAATTCCATGGGCCCCGTATTTTCTTTACCTCTCTGGGGCAGCTAAACACTCTCCCTGTATCAGGGAACACTGGAGCTGTGCAGATAGGGCAAAGCCACTACTTTGATTTTTTCTTGCCTGTTCAGTCAGATGTCTGCCCTCTTTTCTATTGTGATTGAGTCTTGTCACTACCTGCAACCAAGTTCCATTACTTAGCCTAAGTCCTTTTAAGCTTTAGATTGCAGAAATTCTGAGCTGTGGCTGTGGAACCGTATGATTGGAATGCCATAAATGCTATTCACTAAGAACTTTGGAAAAAACACCATCAGGGTCAATTCATATCATCAACTTCTTTAAAAGAATGAATGAGTGCAATATAACACTTTATCCAGTAGAAGATAATGTCTCATATTGTCCCTCTGAGCTCACATATGGAGGGGACACTGAACATGGATCTTACCTTTTCCATATGGAAGGCTGGTCAACTGTTTCAACAGCATCATCCCTTTTTCTCTCACACAGTTGCTGGATCAAAAAACTGGGGTGATGCAGGCCAGTACTTGTCCAAGCTTCTGAATCTACAAAAAACGGAGGGCAGGATTAGATAGTTATATGAATCACAAGAATATCCAGAGTTATAATAATTAATGCCACAAAATGAGTATTAGAAGGCAGATAAAAACCTCGTATGTTGGGGCTTAAACAGCTTTTCAAGTATTAAGAGTTAGGATGAGACCTTCAAAGGTGTATGGGGGGAGGGGAAATGGGACAGATTACCCCACATCTGTCTACTTCAGGGTTTCTTGCAGCTGTCACTGAAGCATCCAATACTGGCCACTATCTATGACAGGATACTGGACTATATGGACCTCAGAGTTGATACAGCATGGCAATTCCTGTGGTCCTATGTTTTTTGTAATCTGAGGCTCAGGAACAACTGTGAAGGGACATCTTGGGTGCAGCCAATGCATTGATTGATTGCGGGGGAGGAGAGGGGCAAGGGAGGGAGGATCCTGTATCCCATTTTCTTCCTGAGCAACCAAGCAGGGACTAAGCACAATCTTGCCTAAAGTCCCTTTTGTTAAGCTTTGTTCACACGTTACTGACGTGGGAATGTTAGTGAAGACCCCAAGGATGGAGGCAGAACAGAATTTCAACCACTTTGTTTTCCCATTTGTCTTTGCCTTCAGTTTGGAGGCAATCCAGTGTCCTGTGCTATTGGGCTGGCTGTGCTTGATGTAATTGAAAAAGAAGATTTCCAAGGAAATGCCATACGAGTAGGGAATTATCTAACACAGCTGCTGAACAAACAAAAGGAAAAACATCCTTTAATAGGAGATGTCAGGTAGGTACCTCTGGGTACAATCAATAAGTTCCCAGGCAGAAGGTGGGACCGAGAAGTGGTTATTCTGATAGCCCAATAGGTAAAAGAATATAGGACAAAAATGAGGACATTGTAAGTGATCATTATGTCTCGTTTTTATTTGTAAATTATCCAAAAAATGGATCTCCTCCAATTTTCTGGGTTTTGTTTTTATTCATGTCATGGGTTAAAATCCCAATCCAAGATATAGGTATAAATGACAACAAATCAAGTTGCAGATAGTTTGGACCTACAGCAGAGAGGCTTTTCTCTTTAACTGACAAAGCAACTTTATTAAGCCAGCAATATTATATCTTTACAAATAGCATTGAATAACTTAGTACATGAAAGTGTATCGTTCTCTATATATTTGATTCACTTGCTGGAATTGTTGGAGCAAGTTACTATCTGTGCAAGAGAGAGGATTTACTATTGGACAGTGGATCTTATCCTTCTGCCTCCTTTTGTGTTCTAGGGGCATTGGTTTGTTTGTTGGAGTAGATCTGGTGAAGGATCAACTAACAAGAACACCTGCCACAGCTGAAGCCCAGCATATTATCTACAAGTAAATATTTATCTTCTGTGTCCATACATAAAGTACACTAGGGCAATCTCAATCTAACCATTTATGAGGCTTTTCTTAAGGAGCTTGAAAAGAACCTTGATTTTTCTCCAGCAGACGTACACACACAACGTTAACTGGAAATTAATATATTAATTCATAGCATTATAAGACTCAGACAGTGGCCCAACCCCTGACCTGGTGTAAATAGATGTAATTTCCTGACCTTCAGCATTGTTACATTTACATACAACAGATCAGAGTATGGTCTGATGCACCTCTCTGAATCCTGACATATGCAAGTTACATTGTACACTTACATGCCTTTTTACATGTGTATCATTTGTTTTGTTCACAGACTGAAAGAACAGCGGATCCTCCTGAGTGCGGATGGTCCCCACAGAAACATTCTGAAATTTAAACCACCCATGTGCTTCACTATGGAAGATGCAAAGCTTGTAGTGGACCAGATTGATGAACTCCTCACAGGTATGCATGCATTACAGAATGTTCCTCCTTGTTCATTTCCAAATGACATGCAGGAAACACCCCCTAAAACCACTGAAGTCTAGGTCATTATGTGCAGAAAATTGCAGCAAAGTTTCACAGGAAAGTTGGCTTTTAGAACTTTATTTCCCTCTCCTTGACAGAGCTGCTCCCCTGACTCTATCCTAACACACTTTCTTAATGCAGTGTATTACAAACTGTGTATTACAAACTATGTATAGGGCCCTTTATTTACATCTATGCAAACCTGTCAGGCCAAATCCTGTTTCTGGTGGTACCCCTAACATGGTAGGCAGCAGAGTTCCTGCCCTCAAGGGTTTTGAAGTTAATGGGGTTGCAGAAGGTGTAAATCATCACAGCATTTGGCCCACTGACTTCAAAGAGGTTGCACAGGTGTTGGATAGATCAGTAAATGGCTAAACTTTTCAAAGTGACCTCTAATATTAGATTCATCAGTTTTTCCTTGCACAACTTTCAACACAATGGATTAAATTCTCCTTTCCTTTACATCCCTGCAGTCCTGCAAATTCCTCTGTCCTGTGACAAGCAATTGGCCCAGTGCCAAATGACCCCCAAAATGTGGGAGCATAGAAGCACCTTTACATTCTCTACTTCTCATCTGTCTTGAGTACTCCTTGGCCACAGCCGAGGATCTGGCTCAGTGGTGTTCATCATCATCATGTTCCTATTATGCCACTGGTGTTTAGAACAGTGATGAAGCTCCTCCACTCCTGTCTGTTTCTGACAAGTCTTTCAGTGGTTCCCCAGCTGTGCCCCAGGTTTTTCAGTTCAGCTTCCAAGCTCTTCACCACATTGTTTTTGGACAGCCTCTTTTTCGCTTGCCTTCAGGTGTCTTATTGCTACTCTGGTGATGGAATCAGTTTCCATCTGAAGCACATGACCAATCCATCTCCCAGCGCCTCCTGCCATGATAGTGTTCAGATCCTCTGGGCTGCACTGTGTCAATAGATCTTGGTTTGAGATTGTTCTGGGACAGAAGATACAGAGGATTTTTCTGAGGCAGGTTGAATGGAATTAAGACAGTTTGGACATGTCATACTTTCTCATTCCCCAGCATTCTGCATTATAAAGTAGTGTTGAAAGTACACAGATTTTGAGTTTGGTATTGGTGCTGTATTTTGATGATTTCCAGACTGTATTTAAGCTCCTGAAGGTGTTTCTGGCTTTATTGATTTTTGTTCCCAATGTCCTGGCTTGTTCCACCATCCTAGAGTTACAGTGGTGTAAATTAAATCAAAATTAGGCACTTTATTTTCATGCCGACCTGAAGGCAGATCTGTACAGAAGTGCAAAGCTTACAAATTTCACCTCTACTCTGAATGCCTACCATCCTCAGGCTACTAATCATGATAAATTAATCATTCTCCAGTGAGGTATGTTAGAAAGAGTTAATTAGTTCTTCAGTTAAGCTTATTATCTTTGTACAGTATATATTTGGCTAGTAGCCCAAGTCCAGTATTGCCAAGGTAATAGACATTACGCCTTTTTATGGGTGCAATTATCGTAACAGTGACAATCCTTGGCAATGCAAACATGATCATTGAATATTTTTGTTTGTTTTAGCTTTGGAAGAAGCAACTGGAGCCAGGGCAGGAAATGGAAAATCTGCAACTGCACAACATAAAAGAAAAGTATGTTTTTTTTCTTTTTGGTATCTTAAAAAAAATAGGTGTTGGGGAAGCACGTACAAATGACTTTAGTGGAGGTATAGCATAAGCACAGAGATGTAAGTGATCTAGACTGATGTAACTGAGATCAAAATCTGATCTAAGAGAAGACAGAGAAGAATCTGTAAGATTCCTGTTACTGAACAAATATGAAGAGCTGAGTAACAGACTGTATTCTATAAATAGTGTTTTCAAAAAGTTTCAAGGATTTCACTTCCATCTTATACCTTTGAGTATGAATAGCCTACATAATTGGACCCCATAGATTGTAATGTTAGCCTTGGACACTAAAAATCTGCCTATTTCAGATAGCCCTGCAAGGTTCCCTAAAGAGCATATGCTGTATGTGTTTTCTGATGATGTCTCGAAGGGCTGGCGAACAATAATTGAATCTCCCTGTAGGATGACTATTAAGGCAGAGATCCTATTCTAATAGCTATTCTAGAAATACCATGAATGGGGCCTATGCCTCCTTTCGCATACACCTGTGTAAAAGTGGAATAACTCCATTGATCTCAGTGGAATAGCTTCACTGAAAGAGGAGAATCAGGCAGACAGTTTCCTAACTCTAAAGACAAAGTATATGATTGGAGATTGATATAAACATATGCTTATTCATTAAAACTTTCTGTGTTTCAGATGACTAATGAAGGGAATTCCCAGTCAGATGCTATTAGTGAAAGCATCAACCATATCAACGGAACTGCCTGCAGACAAAAAAATAGCTTGTACACGGATAACCATGCAGCGCCTTGTAAAAGGATCAGAACATGAAAGGAGACGGTTTCTTTAGTTCAGTGTATTTTAAAACACAAAAAAGGATGAGTGGACGTGTGCAAGTATCATACTGATTATTTAAGGTCCAATTCTGCCCTCCTTGTGTGAGCAAGACTCCATGTAGCTTTACTGGTAGTTTAAAATAAATTTTCAGCTACATAAGGACTGCAGGGTCAAGCCTTGAACTTAACCAGATAGTGGTGTGCTAAATAAAGTTCTGATTTTTAACCCTCTTGGGTCATCATATTTAGGCCTGGCATAAGTGGATGCATCTCCAATTCAAAAAGTTTCAAGGATTTAACATTTGCACTAAAATTCATGGAGTTGCTCCTGCTTATGTAAGGTCGGAATTTGGCCTCTTGTGCTTAATAACCAAGGAACCACAGCATCAATCCTACTAAATCCTTGCTTGCAATGCATTACACCTTTTAATGTATTTGAAATTTCAGTATGCAGTATTGAGATGTTAATTACTTTCCATGTTTTAATGGCTCAGTTTACAAAACAAAGCTTGAGAGACAATTCACACTGGGAGAAAATTTAGGGTTAGGGTTAGATTAGGGTTTGGATATAAATTGGTATTGCTCTAGGGTTAAGGTGGGTGTGTATAATTATATGAACACAACATGTATGCAAGATTCTCACCTAATATTTAGAGATGAAAAGAGATTGGATCATAGTTTTTTGCATAGCAAGTGGCTATAATTTAATAAACTTTTTGTTATGGGTAAGTGGCAATCTACTCAAAAATTATCTACAGTAAAAATTACTGTAAAGAGCCTCTGTTTTAAACAAAGGGCATCTTTCCATGCACAACAAATGCAGGAAGATTTTAAAAATAAATTACTTTAACCTCAGGCTAACATGAAAATGAGATTTCCAGGGGTAACCCCAATTTGAATTATTATGATTGTAGACATTTTTAATTGGTCTACTAGCCTCATACAAAATCGGGTCTGTTCCTTTGAAGTGCTGAATGCCATCAATTCCCATGAAAGATAGTCAACAAACCTTAAGGGTGCTCTGCACTTGGCAGGGTTGGGACCTCAAACATATAACGTGTTATATTACTAAAAGGGGAGTTCCACAGAATAGAGCGTGAGACACAACACAAACTTACACAAGGATCAGGCGGTATTCTTACTCCAGCTTCCCACATGAGTTTGGGTGGGAGGAGAATCCAGTGGAGCTCAGATAGCTCCCCTCACTCACCCCAGCTTAAGCACTTTGGACTTGTTTTTCTGCCTCTTGCAGTAACATGGACCTTGCATTGCACAGTGTGAGTGTTAAAGTTGAATCAGGGCTTTCAAGTGCCACAATTTTAATGCATGCACAAGTAGGCTTTATGGAACTAATTGAGGGCTTTTAAAAATGAGTTATATTTACTTTAGCAAAGGCAATATGGCTTTATAATTTTCATTTACTAAGTCTTGCTGTTTTATACTTGCTGTAAATAACTTTTCATTAATTGCGAATGATGATTGAAAACTAAGAGGTACTGCTATTTCTAATCAGTCTTATCTAGTTTTATACCTTCAACCATTATGTTGTACTGGCATTTTCTGTATGAACTCTTCCGGTAACATCAAGCCAGCTCATCATCTGTTCAGTGGTTCTTATTTCAAAAATTAAAGTTATTTGTAACCACAAAGACCTTGTGCATTTTGTTTTGAATTTAACCATTTACTCTTTTAAAAACACCCAGTTAGTTAATGAGGAAAGTAATGTTCTGGTGCTTACTCCTGTCTACTTCCCACAAGCCAAAGGTTGGCTGCAAATTGAGTTATATACAGGCATATCCTACGATGATATAACATGACTTTATTGCATAGATTAAAAACTAGTCAGGTTTTGTCTATACTGGAATCTAAAATGGGCTTTAGCACCTTCTAGAACAATTTTTAAACATTTCTAAAAAAAAAGCCTCTCATTTAGAAGCAATAGAAGATCTTCATACTCTATCTGCGGCAGTCTCATTTTAATATGGCATATATCCCCATGCAGATGATTAACAGAGTACAGACCCTCAAGATGTTCGCCCTGTCTGCATGAGAATGTTACACTTCAAATTAACTGGCAATAAATTAAATCCATCCAGATAAAGATGCCCAGCAGGAGGAAGGGGGACGGAGTACATTCTCTGCCTCTACAGTACATCTCCTCTGCAATTAGACATCCACAACTGGCCCAGGCCAGCTGACTCAGATTTGTAGGGTTCAGGCAAAAGCGCTGCCTAGGCCCCTGGAGCCTGAGTCAGCTGGCACAGGCCAGTCATAGGTGTCTAATTGAGGGGAGACACCCCCTAATGGATTTAGCGGTAACTGCCCTCCCCTTACACTGCAGAAAGTATTGTCTGGCCCATGCAAAATGCCTCTGGAGCTCCTGCTGAGAGAGTACGTCGCTATCCTACTGCCTACTTAGGCCCCATTTAGCCCTCTACTTGGATGGGCCATGGCTGACGTATTGTTCCACACATTACAAGTGAGGGAAAAGTAGTACACACTTCCCAATGAGCAAAGTCCAGTGGGATTTATTAGGAAACTTATTTTCACAAGCACAGTCCAGCAAGCTGTACTGTGTCCCCCACTCTACTGTTGAGACGTGCCATTAATCTTGAATTTCAAACACCACATTTTCCCAAGGCTAATTTGATTTTGACAATGATTTACAATTTACAGTTTTATAAACCCAACTTTGCTGCTGCTTTGCACTGTGTGGAGTCACCATTCACATCCATGCACAGTGGGTGAAAACACTATCATTCTGAATTGCTAAGGGTTTACACACACATTGTGCCACACCCATGATCATGAGGTGCCAGGCTGTGGGGAAGAAGGCTCAACAGCTTTGCTAGTCAGTTATTGAAACTGCAAGCAGCAGACTTTTTTTTGGTAAGTAACAAATAAGTTTTGTGCCTTTTTAGTTTCCCTGTAAGAAACTCCTACAATTTGAATGGTTCTAGGGCACAAAAAGGCCAAGCGCTAGCAGGACTTGGGTTGGACCTATCTGCATTACTATTATTCTTGGTTATATTCTGCTAGTACTTTTGGGCCTCAACTGAGATCAAGCCCCACTGTGCAGAGCGTCTCCATGCTGAAGAGTTTACAATCTAAACAGACATGTCAGATTAACAGATGAGAGAAAGGAAGTACCGGCGGGCAGCGGAGGCTAACTGACTTGCCCAAGCTTATCCCAGATTTCCTGAGTTCTGTTACATTGCATTTGTCACCGGACTAACATTCTCATATCATGATATATGCTCAATTTATTAGACAGGCAAGTTGGAATGGGGAGAAATAACAGCATAGCACTTGCTGAGAATGGTTATGAAAATCCTTTGTACAGAGCAGGTACATCCACACAGCAAGCAGGATCCTGCAGCAGCAAGTCTCAGAGCCCCGGTTTACAAACTCAGCCCTGCTATGATGCTAAAAATAGCTGTGTAGCCATTCAGTCTCAGGCTGGGGCCTAGTCTTAGAGCCTGAGCCAACATAGCTATTTTGAGCACTGCAGCAGGAGACCTGCAAGCCAGGGGCTATGCACCAGGGCTCTGAGACTCACTACCATGGACTCCTGCTTGCCGCGTAGACATGCCCATTGAGGGTTCATACCAGCACAACTGACTTGAAACAGCCTGTTGCAGAAGGCATCCCTGCATATGAGGATACTGAGATGGAAGGAAAATATATGACAAGCATCTACACCTCTGAAAAATACAAAACGCACTGGCATTAGCACTGAAACACTGCAGTATGAATACACTCAGCTGTCAAACATGATAGAAAACCAGGTTTGAATTGTCAGCATTGCAAAAAGCATGAGAACACTAGGCAGAAACTCAAACCCTAGAGGCCTCAATGGCTTTGGCAGTTCAAAGTTGTTGGGGGGAAGAAACAGTAATTCAGAGGCCTGGTCCATATGTAGAGGACTTCCCCCATTCAGGGACCCTTTGTGTGTAGACACCTCACAGTACCCCACCCTCCATGGGGGGTGCGTCTAGAGCAGGAAAAAATGGTATTTGAGAGCTGTTTTAGCTAACCCAAGGTAAACTCCTGAGGTGGACAAGGCAGATGCGTATGTCCTGTGTTAACAAGTCCCTTGTTCACACTAGGAGTTTATCCTGTGTTAGCTAACGTGGTTTAAACCAAACACCTTCTCTCCTCTTCCCCACTCTCACCTCCACCAACAGAAGACAAGGCCAGATCAGTAATAGCAATGTGTCTCTTACAGTTCTTGTATCCAGTTTTATCCTCTCAGATGAAGCTCTTGATTTTACCAGGCAACGTAGTCCAGTAAAAGAGGCATCAAATTGAGAAAAAGATGGCCAGCATTCTATTCTTGGCTTTAGCACTGAATCACTGCGTGTCTTTGAACAAGTCACCCCTAGGAAGTTAGGTGCCTAAATACCTTTGAGGATCTGGGCCTTCATCTCTCAGTATCTCCATTTCAAGTTTATCAGATGCTGCTTGGATTCATTGTGAGAACCTAGTGGGATGTCGGGATGGACAGTCTGAGAATTAAAGAGGGGCCTGAATGAAAATCCTGGATTCAAACACTTGAGAAGGTTGGAGCAAGATCAGCACTTCACAGGCTGAGGATAAATCTCTAATAAGCAAAAACAGTCTTTCACACTTCAGTTTCCTGAAACACAAAACTGGGTTGGGGCAAGAAAAATTTGACCCCCCGGTAAAAAGTTTCAAAATGGGCAAGGCAGTAGAGAGAAAGACAGAAGGAGATGATTGATGAGAAATACTCCAGAAAGGGTCCGTAAGAGTCTGCTTATAAATATCTTATCAGATATAGGCAAAAAGTGTAGTCTTGTGGTTAGAATAAGGAACTGGAGGATATGATTCCTGAGGTGAGTTAGCCATTGATTCATTATGTAGCCTTTGCCAAATGATGTCTTTGGCCCAGATCCTCAGAGGTATTCAGGGTCCTAATTTCCACTGAATTCAGTAGAAGCTAGGAGCCTAAATAACTTTGTGGACCTGGAGCTTTGTGCTCAAGCTTCCTATCTGTAAGATAGCTGTAATAACCACTGCATGGGATTGGTATAGGGCAGGTTCAGATAATGAATGTAAAGTAGTTTGAAATTATTAGATGACAAGCACTAACTAGAAATGTAAATTATTATTCCTGGCAATAAGTCACACACTAATAAAGTACCGATAGTACTGATTACTAAATTTGCAGACGATGCAATCGCTTGCCCTGCTTTTGCTTATCATATGCCACACTTATTTATGCAGCTTTCCTAGTTGAAAAAGCCATCATCAATAGGACATAAAGTCTGACTTTGTCTGGCATAAAGTCAGTCCATGACTGTTTTGAATGAGACGAATGATAAGGCACACCCAACAGAACAAAAGGTGGGGTGTCTAGAAAGTTCCATAAATATGTTTTCAGCTGGTACAGAGCATTTATCTAGCAAAAATAAAGCCAAGGCTTATGCTTGATTACTCAGCTTCTTCACTCTAGTCACGGCAGAGATGAGTTCATCTAGAAGCGTGTACATATAATGCTGTTCTTGCAACCAAAGCTTTCTGCACACTTTTCATATGCGTCCTGTTTCTTTGTTGCTTTGTACACCTGTGCAAAGTACACAGTGGCATGTTAGGCCCACTTTGCACTCTTTGAGGAGGTGTAAATGACTACCCAGTGACAGGCACTGGCAAATCAGGCCCATGAAACCCATAATGGCCAGACTGTGCATTATGGGTTGTTTTTTGCAATGAATTGTGGGGTATTTTACTAGAATCTACTGAAATTCTGAGACTTGAGTTAAAACACTTCCCCTGTTTCCTACCATGGTATCCTATAACAATCTGTTTTTGCTAGCCAACACCATTTTCAAACTGCTTCAATTTATAAAAAGAAACCACACAAACAGGCAGCATGGAGGGATCACTAGCAGGCCTCACACTCTGGAGTCATTAATTCCAACAGTGATCCAGATGTACGGCCAACCACGAAGACTGGTGGCTGTGGGTGAGATGTAAAACCATCCCCACCGCCGCCATATTTGTGCAGGTGGGGGTCACAAATTATGCATAGCTGGAATCATAGCTATTTTCTCTGTACTCGGGGGTGGAATGGCATGGGAGATGTCTGTCCCATCTGGTACATAAATGTGCACCTGGCACATAAATGGCATCTGGCACATAAATAGCTTGCAACGCCAGCTACAACAGTGCCATGAGAATGTCTTTTGTCACTTTCAGTCAATATTAAAATCATAGAACTGGAAGGGACCTCGAGAGGTCATCTAGTACAGTCCATTCCTGACAGGTGTTTGTCTAACCTGCACTTAAAAATCTCCAATGATGGAGATTCCACAACTTCCTTAGGCAATTTATTGCAGTGCTTAATCACCCTGACAGGAAGTTTTTCCAAATGTTCAACCTCAACCTCTCTTGCTGTAGTTTAAGCAATATTGTAAACAAGAAGCGGGCAGCATTATGTCCTGGAAATATAAACAAACTTGTTTGTCTGAGCAATTGGCTGAATAAGAAATAGGACTGACTGGGTATGCAGGCTCTAAGATTTTACATTGTTTTATTTTTGAATGTAGGGTTGTTGCCGTTTTGTGCATAATTCTATATTTGTAAATTCAAGTTTCATGATAAAGAGATTGCACTACAGTACCTGTATTAGGTGAATTGAAAAATACTATTTCTTTTATATTTTTTTAACAGAGCAAATATTTGTAACAAAAAATAAATATAAAGTAAGCGCTGTACCCTTTGTATTCTGTGTTGTAATTGAAATCAATATATTTGAAAATATAGAAAATGTCCAAAAATATTTAAATAAATGACATTCTATTATTAACAGTGCGCTTAATCATGATTAATTTTTTTTAATCACTTGACAGCCCTAATTTTCACCCTATGGCAGATGTGGGCAAACTTTTTGGCCTGAGGGCCACATCGAAATAAAAAATTGTATGGAGGGCCAGGAAGCCTGGTCCCACCCCATATCTGACCTCCTCAGAGCCCTCAACCCATCCAACCTCCCTGTCACATGACCGCCCCCTCCCAAGACCCCCGCTGCCCCTCGCCACCCCCTGGGACTGCATCCCCCATCTGCCCTGCTCCTTGTCCCCTGAGGGCCCCCGTCTGAGACCTCCAACCCTAAATGACCCCCCAGATCCCCACCCTCTATCCAAGCCCTCCTGCTTCCTGTTCCCTAACTGCCCTGATTCCTATTCACATCCCCATCCCCTGACAGATCCCCAGGATTCCTTGCCCCTTATCCAAGGCCCTGGCCTGGCCCTGACCCCCTTACCACGCTGCTCAGGCCCGCTGGAGTGAGACACACTGCCCCATGGCAGCCCGCCAGAATGCTGCCCATGTGGCAAGCTCAGGCTGCGGGGAAGGGGGCAGACTGGGGAGAGGGGCTGGAGCAGCCTCCCCAGCCAGGAGCTATGGGGCCGGTCAGGAAGGGCTCGCGGGCCGCAGTTTGCCCACCCCTGCCCTATGGGCTGGTCAGGGATAACTATTGCTCTGAGTACCCTCTAGCGCAGGCCTGCACAACATGCAGCCCGGGGGCCACATGTGGCCTGCACGGGCTCACTGTGCGGCCCACGGGGGGTAAGTAGGGGTGGGGCAAGCCAAGCTGTGGGGTGGGAGGAAGCTGATGGGGGTGGGGCGAGGGCAGGACTTTTCAGCCCGCAGCTGGGTTTTTTTGCAGTAATATGGCCCTCACTGCTTTCTGAGTTGTGCAGCCTGCTCTAGCTGTACTCAATTTTGTAAGATCTATGATGTTGCTTTTGCTCTCCCACATCCAAAAATGAGCTTTCAGGATGGTTATGCCAACACACTAGTTACAGCAAATACTTGTGCAAATACACAGGGTACTCATAAACATTCCCAACACTTTCTCTCTTCATTTGTTCACATAAATGTTTGTGGAATTCACATTGGGGGATGGGGGTGGGGAGAGTCATGAAAGCCTCAACTGTCTTATCCTCCCCCTTTGCTTGGTTTTTTCTCCTTCCCTTACTGAGCCTTCTCTTTTCTGTTCTTTTCAAAGGTCTTAGCATTCGTTTAATAAGGCTCTACAATGAGAACAAAAGAGAGACAGCAGAGAAGACAAGGGAGCTCAGCAGGGGAACACTTTCATTAAATAATTTCTATTGCTGTCCTTGAGTACCATGAAATATGTTGGGCAAATGATTCTAGGAAAACTGGGGTTTCTGATTATTTTTACATGCACAACTTCAGAAGGCAAAGAGCTATGTAACTTGCATAACCAGCACTGAACAAATAGCTCCGCAGAGGGTAAGGGGCAGATTAGCACTGGCCTATAAAAGTGTAACAAACAACTGAGTCAAGCAGTTGATAACATTAATATAGGCCTGTAGTCTTACACAACAGCTGGTCATCATTCAGGAACAAACTCCAGAAGTGACTCAGTACACAGGCAACAGACACATTCAGTATCTCTCGAGTCTGGCAGCTAAATAATAGCTCTTCTTCAGAAAGGGACTGAATCTAGCAAAACAGATTGTAATTTTTATCTCTTATTAAGAGATTTATTTTCTTAACTTCTTACATCCTTAGTTACAAATCCAGACAATGACAGAACTGTGAAACTTCTATAGGAAAGTGGTAAATCCAGACTGTTCATAAACTCAAAGAAGGAATAGTAAAGTCACATGCATAGGTGGTCACTCTTAATGTTTAGGCTGTGTGAGAACTGATCGACAAGAAAAGAGCAAGTGCAATGTCAGACTCAGAAACGAATCAAAACAATCTGTATTCATTTTTCCCACTTGTGGCTTTGACTGGCCTAAGAAGTTGTTTTCTGCACTACTATATGCACACCCTGTTTT
The DNA here is from genome assembly GCA_007922305.1 of Dermatemys mawii. Classification (NCBI taxonomy): domain Eukaryota; kingdom Metazoa; phylum Chordata; order Testudines; family Dermatemydidae; genus Dermatemys; species Dermatemys mawii. The sequence goes on from ML677330.1 coordinate 2,620,841, forward strand.
TGATTCCTAATCTCTTGCTCTTTAGGCTAGGAAACTGATTTGCAATCTTAGATCTCATCTGGGTTTACCTAAGAGCTTGTCTACATGGTGCATCAGTGCACAACCCTATAGTGTGGATTAGTATGTTTCACACTAACTGGCCCACATGGCCTCTGCTGGTGCACACAAGAATTCCCCAGTTAATTTAGTGTTATTTGAAATATGACTGATGAAAGTAAGGTGCCAAAATGCCTTTGAGAATTTGGGCAGAGCGGACAGTCTGGTAAGGACCGTTCCACTTGTTTAACTAAGAGGTGGTATTCCTTTTAGGCATTTGTATTTATTCAGTACTCCCTGACTCGTCTCTCCAATGACACTGTGCTTACATATATGCATTGGAATAGATCTGTGCTGAAGTGATTCCTGAGGAATGTTTGCCTCCTCAAAGGTTTGAAGTTTGGAACAACTTAACAGAGAGAGGAGCCCCTACCACCCGGGCAAAACCGTTGAGCTTCATAGTAGTTTCCATATGAAATAATAAATCTAATCCAATAAAATAACACAGGCCTTAAACTAGCTACAATGAGCCAGATGCTCAAAGCTGGTGTCAATCAGTATAGTTCAATTGACTTCAGTAGAAGTAAGTCAAGTTATACTAGCTGAAGCTCTAGGCCAATGACTAAAATACATCAGATTTGGTATCAGTACGAACAAAAATTAATCCAATTAGCACAGTGAGGGGGTGGAGGACTTGTATACAAACTACATCCTGCCCCACTTCATACCTAGCTTCAGTCTCTATCTATTTTAAGTGGTTGAGTTCTGCGATGGTGATGGGAGGGGTGGGTTCCATGTCCTGTAGGGTATAAAGCAGGAGTAGGTCTATTTTTTGTCAAGGTCCAGATTTCTCGGTCAAGGTCCAGACTCCAGAGAAAATAATAATAATAATAAAACACTGATAATAATAAGTAAATAACAAGATTTTTGGGTTGTTCAAAAGCATCTGGTGGTCCACCTATTGGCCACCCTTGATATAAAGGATTCTTTTTCCCCTGCAATTGATCCATGGTTCCTATTGCAGCTCTGAGGCTACACCAAATCATTGCTCCTATTCTCCCCCTCTGCTGGTGGCCACGGTTCATGGATCTTTATAGCAGCTGATCCATTCGATCTTCCCCAGTCTGCGTTAGCCCTCACCACAAGCCCTTTGTGCACAGCAGCATATTGGAAGGTCCAACAAGTGCTCCCCAAATCCTGCCTCCCCCATGGAACAGAGTCTGCCTGCCTCCACTGCATCCAGACACCTCTGCAACCCTGAATGAAATGGTTGGGAGCAATATTCATACCCGATAGTTGACTTCAGCTCGCTGCACTAACTGAGTGTTTAAAAAAAAAAAACAAAAACCCACACAAATGCTGCCTAGGTGAACTCATGACTGATTTTGCTCATGGCTATTTTATAATAACCACTTTGAAGCTTCTCTTCATATAACTCATCGCAATACAAGTCACACTCAGGTTCCATTGCAAAAACCAGATCTATCCAGCATGTACACATTACACATCATCTTCACTCTCTCCAGTAAGTGACTGAAACCTTTTATATGAACCTACATTTTCTCCTACCCCTGGAGGCCTCATGTCTGGGAAACACATACATATTTAAAGCATATGCTTAAATCCCAGTGACTTCAATAGGATTTAAGCACTGAGCCTGTGAGGTTGTCCACACGGTGACACTCAGGAAAGTTAAGACAATAACTAATGTGTTTCAGTGTCATATCTTTTTAAAGCGCATTAAACACCTGTGGGAATGCTCTCATTCAGGCTTTCATTCACCCTGCAAAGGGTGTTAAGCTAAATCAAAATAAGGACTCTTTACTTCTGAAGGATAGTATTCATTTGGGTTTTTAACTTCACTCCAGTAGATGATTTGTCTTAACTTTGCTGAAGGTATGTCTACTTCACTTCTCCCATCAGCAGCAGAGTAGGTAAACTATCTCCCTGAGCTAGGTTGTTAAAAGATTTTTTCCATCAGTCCAGTGTTGTCTACATTGTGACTTAGGTGGACTTAATGCCAGTCAGGGGTGTGGATTTTATACACCCCTAACCAACAGTTAGTGTAAAGTACTCGTTTGTAGCCTGGATCAAATGGGTAGGAGTGTCCACACTAGCCTTTACAAACGTGCCATGTATCTTTGGGTTAAATGATTGTCACCTAACTTAAGGTTCTTCAGTCTAGTGAAGGCAAGTCCCCTAAATAGGAAGAAATGGCATATTTGGTGATAACGGATCAAATACTGCTCACCTTAGCTATATGAGAAATCCCATGGTTTCAGTAAGACTTATGCCTGAATAAGGTGAGAAGGATTTCATCCAAAATATGTACTAATTATCTATGAGGCTGGAGCAGCTCTGACCCATTCCTGCTTCATCTGTTAAACTTAAAAAGATTTGACACTGCACTGAAGTAAAATTAAGTTGACAGAGGCAGTGGAAGGCTGTTTTTCATTGTTAGCGCTTTCCTGATCTTGTCCACAGTTCTGTAACTTCACAGAGATCCTGTCTGTTTCAGTGGGAATTCCCTGCAGGAGCAGTTGCAGACCTGGGCACTTTACACAGCAGTCTTGCTGTCAGAGTATGTTCAAAATGCTCATGTGACATTCTTACATAAGAACTCATGGCCTTGTGTGTTCTGAAGTCTATGGTTGTTTAACCAGACAAATGCCTGTTAACCACTGAAAGTTATACTTGGGGACATTTTAAGGAGAGAAACAGGCACAACTCCATAGAACTCCTTTAGACTAGAATAGTTTTTAGAGAGATGGAGCAGAGACAAGGAAAACAATTTGCTAGAGGAATTAGGGACTGTTTCTCTTGAATTGCATCCCTGCAGTTGGCAATCTGGAGCCTGTTTCTGGTCTCTCCTACACTAGGCTAAGTCAGGAGTAATTCCACTGAAGTCAATGGGCCAAACAGGTGTAAACAGCTACCAAATCAGAGTAGTAATGTTTTACACTCACTTCTACACAGGTGTAAGTGACTACACAAGGAACAAGGGAGAATCAGGAACAGAGCTACATTAAAGCATGGGCATATAGGCATTTGCCTAAGGCCTTCCCGACTCCTGAAGTCATGTTTGTTACAATCCCAGCTTTCATTTAAAAAATAAAAGATTTGTGAAGAAAACCTTGAAAATGTCAGATGAGTGTAACCAGTGCAGTGACATCTGCTTGAGTCTGCAGAGAGCCTGAACCAATAGCAACAGAGCAATGAAGTCCAAGCCTCTCCACTCCGGGAGGCCCCGCTGACAATATCCCAGCAGAGGATTGAGTGTGGCAGAAGGGTGCAGTGGGCTCCACCCACCCCACCTAAACATTCAGAAGAAGCAGAGGTGGAGCTAGAGAGATAGAGGTCCTGCTGCATCCCTCCCACTGTTTCTTGTGCGAAGAATCCCCCTTCCTCCCACCACACACACACACCTCTTGCCACCTGCCTTTAAAAAGGAGAGGGCTTTTTGCCATCACGTCCTCAAGTGGGTGATGGAGGCACGGAGCACCGTGTGATGGTGTGCCCTGTGCCCCAGAATGCCCTGTTGGCACCATTCCTGCAACACCAATTGAGCCCACTATCTAAAAAGCCTGTTCAACAGTCTCCAGAAACATTAGATCTGACTAGCTTCAGGAGACTTCTGCTGCTTCCCAACCCCTCAGCTCAGCAGCAAGGGGAGGGTGAAGTCTCGCTATCAATGTCACAACAGAGCGCCTTAGATGCAAGGAATACAGCTGATAGTAACCAAGGCAAACAAACAGCATGACTTAGGTTCTTCGCATAGCAGCAGCACACTTTCAAGTATGTACGTGTGTGTATGTGAGGCAGAATGGAGATCCCCTGAGGACATGAGCAAACTGCAGGAGCAGACCATAATGTTTCCTATTATCTCCAGAATATTCTGGAATAATGTTAGAAGCCAGGATGCCTCTGAAGCCCTATGATTGTCAGCTACAATGCTCGGCGTGACCATTCAGCTTTCAAACAGGCCCAAGTGACTTGGGAGCACAACTCTCAAAGACTTTCAATAGGGCTTGTGCGCCTAAGCCACTGGGGCACTACCGAAAATTCCACTTCCATATTTTGCTCAGAACCTAAAGCCATGTTTAGATCCCTAAATAAAATGACCAGATTTCCACAGATGCAGAACCACCACAGCTCCCATTGACTGCATGTGAGTTTGGGTCAGTGAGAGATGTGGATGCTCAGGACAAGGGCCAGCTCTAGTTGGCGAAAATACATTACAATGAAACACCTGAAATCAATCTGCTTAGCTTGTCAAAAAGAAGCCTGAGAGGTGACTTGATTACAATGCCTTCGTGGGGAGAAAATTCCAGGTAAACTGAACTCATACACCTTCACCTTAGAACTTAGTCCCATTTTTAACAGAAGGTTAACAACCACTGGAACAAACTGCCAAGGGAAGTGGTGGATTCTGCATCTGCAGATGTCTTCAGATCCAGACTGGATGCCTTTCTAGAAGATATGCTTTAGCCAAATACAAGTTATTGGACTCAATACAGAGGTAACTGGGTGAAATGTAATGGTCTGTGATATACAATAAGTCAGCCTACATGATCTAATGGTCCCTTCTGGTGTTAAACTCTATAATCTATGACTACTAGTTCATTTCTTTCATTCATATGAACCGCAGCCACTGAATTATTATTTGTAAAGGTAGAACAATTTATGGGTAAGTTCTGTTGTTCTGATTTAAGCAAATCTACTTACTACAATTGGAGACTTGCCTGGGGAAGGGTTAAGTACGTATTGCAGGATTTGACTCATTAGCCTGCATCCATCGTAATCAATGGACAGAGTCCTGTTAACTTCAGTCAGTGTTGTATCAGGTCCTATATGCAGAGCTCTGGGCTCTCTCTCCATTTATTTTTAAACAAGTGCACTATTTGTGAAAGAACCACAAAATGAATTTGAATGGTCCTGGCATTAAACGCTCCCACCTCCAAAAAGCAAGACTGCTCCTATCTGAATAATCTAGTTGGTTCCAGACTTGCCTAAGCGTATAGCAGGGCCAGAGTTATACATTCTACAAGGCTGCAGCAGCACTCTGCTGTCAAACAGTAAATTAACCCAGGCGCTGAGTGAGCCGGTGCTTTTTGGTCATTGATAACATTTGATATTTTAAGAACAGGAAACTCTAATTCAGGTAGCTACTCTTTTGCACAGCAGTTTTTCTTTCTGGGGTCTGATTCTCCTGGCATCTCGTGTTAGTAATCTACGCCTAGGCAAAGTGAGTACAAAACACTATGGTTCTGATCTGGCGGTGTTACATACTTCGCTCATGCTATGTAAGGTGCCAGGGAGTGGATCCCAGCCTTATTTTTTGCAACATGACCCATTTAGTGTTGCTCTGACCTTTACCCATCTTGATTACTTAAAGCAAGTGCAGAGACTTTAATACCATTACTGACTGGCATTATTAATACCTTGATGCTGTTTAGCATAGTCCCAGGCATTGATCATCACCACACTTTTTTTATCCCAATTTCAAATACAGTGATTTGATACCAAGAGACTGTCAATTACTGTCCAGCCTCTAACCATACTCCACCTGAAGAGCAATAGGTTCCGGTCAGACCTTCCTTTGTAGGTAAGACCACACTTGACTGATCTCCTGCTGGCCTCCAGCATGGTCATGTTGCTTCTGCCTGTGGGATTTTCATGCAAATACCTTAGGTTTCTGCATGGGCACTTAACAGGTTGCTGATGTTTTTGGAGGTGCCCTGCAGTGGCTGAAGTCATATATAGGAGACAGAAGTTAGGTGGGGTGCTGTTCATGTACAGGAGTCCTTGTCTTGGCAAGAATGCTTCTAAACACAGGCTAGAAGATGAAGGCTACGTAATTGTCTCTTTTCTAGTGAAACCTGTCAGATCAGTCTCTACCTTGTTGGTAGTGGGTCATTCAAGGATTCCTTCCAGATGCATCCTCAGAGCTCTTGCTTTGGTAGCTGGAAGTCTCCATTTAAGCTTTGTTTTGTGTCCTGGCTTACTAATGAGACTAGTGAACAATGTTAATCTTGGCTTGACTTTGGAGCACTCCTTTTCCATAGCAAACCATGAAGGGACATGTAATGAAGGTGTTCCCTCTCACCCCCATCACCACCATTTGCATAAGTTGTACTTTGATCTTATGATGGGCTTGCAAGAGTAACACAGGCCCTTGTGACCGTGAGGCTGATTATTGTGATGCCATGCTACCTGGGCTTCCAGCAGTATTTTTCCACTGCATCCCACTTAGATGTAACAGCATGTTTGCTCTCTGCTTTAATCCATCATAATCATCTGGGCTGTGTTCATTTCAGTGACTGCCGAGAGAGATGTTGACTGACTACACCAGCCCTTTTGATTTTCAAAAGCCAATAAATAGGTAGATCTTGACTAAATACAAAATCTCGTCCTAGCACCTTCCTTTGATAGGGATTTTCCCTCTGATATCACATTGTTTTAGGGAACCTATCACCATGGCAGGAAATTATACCTTTGCTGTGACTGATCTTAAGGTATAGAATTATCTCCTCCTTGATATCTGTCTCCTCTATTCAGTCCCCACTGGCAAATGACACTGAAAACATTTATTTGCCCAAAGTTATATTTAGTGCAACCATGCTTTGTCCTTTGTTTCCACTTGCAACCCATCCAAGCCCCTTTTATTTTCCAGAATCTGTCTCATTATATATATGAGATCAAACAGAAGCTATCGGCTTGATCCAGGAATTACTGGGTGAAATTCTACCTCCTGTGTTGTACAGGAGGTCGGATTAGAAGGTTATAGTGGTCTTTTCTGGGCTTAAAATCTCTTTAGCAGTATAATGTTTTTATTAGGTGACTGTAGTTGTTTTCTTTACTTAGACTGTAAACTCTTTGGGGCAGGGACTGCCTTTGTTCTGCGTTTGTACAGTACCCAGCTCTAGGAGGCCCTGGTTCATGACTGGGGCTCTTCATACAAATAATGGGAAGACTATCTGTGTGTTGGTTTAAGCTTGTAAAACACTCTGCTAGCCTTTGCGATGGAGGCTACAATGGAATTTTAAGAAGTCAATCATTAAGGTTGCCTATTGGCCTGCATGATGTAAAATCTTTCACGATTTACGGGGCATAATCAATTGTTTGGGGTAGGGTTGTCCTTGCACAGAAGCAAAAAATCTACAAACGCTCCACGACTTTGTATTGTGTTTGCACTTGTATTAAGCTAAATTGGAGCAGGGTTAGGAAGAGATGATCAAACTCCAAAGCATTACAGATAAAATTGTAATTTGGCTTAGGTAACTAAAATGAATACACAGTCCCTATTAAGTTAAAAACAGAGGTGCTTCAACAAGCCTTCTTAAAAAAAAAGGAACTAATAATTAAAATATTACTAGAAGCACTGTATGCGTTAGCATATTAATGTCACTTGCACAGCAGTCAGTCTGTTTCAGGGCACTCAGAATTTGTACAACTTATCAGTAGAGCTGAAGTTCCTGGCTAACCTCAAAATCAGCTTGTTTAAATCAGTTCAATATGGAACAGGGGAGGAGCACATCATTATAGTGGCAAAGGACCCAGTCCTTGGGGAGACAAAGTCACTGGCTAAACTGTTGTCCAGGTGTTTCTGCAGTGCACAGGAGGCTGGCCAGACATGTGCAACTGACTTCATAGCAATGGAGGTCTAAGCAGATGGTGAAGTGCTGAGGAGGGAAAATCTCTTCCATGCAAAAGGGAAGCAACTGAATGGCTGCAAAACCTGCCCTGAATGTGCAAGTCTGAGAATAAGACCCACATCCTTACTTTGGCCTAGTTAAGCTGAATTAGAGGGCTAGAGCATCACTTAGGGACTCTACACATGCTGGATCTGCCCAGGGGTGGAAGATAGCCAGAGGCAAAATAAGTTCACATGGCTGACGGATTGTCCTGATATCCAACTGCAGAGGACATAGAGACTGTGTGCGGAAGACAAGGACACAGCCTTATCCCTGCAGTGCTCCACAGGCAGGACTCCATAATCCAGAAAGGATTTTTTTAGTGGGGGAAGCTTGTTTGTACGATTGGCACTTTCTGCAGACGTGGCTCCCTGGGCACCAGAGTCCCGCCCAGCCCACTCGTCCTGTAGAACTGTCAGGACAGCATGGCGTTGACGTGTGTCAAAAGGCAGAATGGGGAGTGGAACTCAGCAGAGTTCCAGCCTCTCGATCCCTGCATTAATCCTGCTCATCTGTTATGCTGACTCAAAAACATAGCTGCAGTACACTAGTACTCTCGTTTGCAATGAATCAGACTACCGGTTTAATATCACACGGGTTTGCCAAGCAGAATGGTATTTCCTACCTAGCAGGAAAATGTAAACAGAGACTTCAGAGTCTTCAGAGAGTTCACTGCGGCATATCCCTACATTATTTCCACTTCAATTTCAACTCTAGGGCAATTCATAGCACTCTGACTTTTCTACTGCTGCCTGAAAAGCACTGGATGCAGCTGACCGTTTGGGTGATGACACAAAAAACATACTGGGTTTTCGATTTCCTTGCAAATTTAGCAGCTGCTGGTTTTCTAGCTCAATTTTTTCATTCAAAGTTTCACATGTTCCCTTTGGAGCTTGCCTTAGAAGTGTGAAGAGACAAATGTAGGGTCGGGGAGTCTCTCTGGTAGAAGTTATTTGTGGCATCCTAGGTACAAAGAAGCATGTGACAGTTTTACAAAAGGAGTACTTCAAATGGAGCTAGGAACAGATTATATCAGGAAGAGATATTTTTACCTCTTTTAGTTCTGTGAACAAAAAGGGTATAAAACCTGATTCCACAGTTCATACTAAACTAAGCTCCAGTTGAAGTCCCTGGAAGTTTTGCCTGAGTGAGGACTGCAGGACCACACATACAGACAACTAAGTATTTCTATAGAGCTTATGCCAATTCCAGCATCTCTCTCCCAGCCCAACAGTTCATTAAACTAATAAATGTAATTGATTTTAAATGAAGAGCAGAGAGATTTGGAGATAGTTGGTTTCTAACCTGATCTCCTGGCATTTGAGAATGATAATGGCAGGTGTATGTATCCAATATAGTATCTTCATATTTTCCCCCCAAATAGGATTAAAGTCACTTTCTATTTTTGAGCCAAGCTACTGCATCATTCTTCCCCTTCTCCTGTACTGTAACCTAAGCTGGTCCGGGGAGTATTGAGTTTTCAGTTCTTTGACCTTTTGGCTGGGTACTTGAAACTGACTGGTTTTATCCTGTTTGCAATAGCTCCAGGTTCAGTTACACTGATAGCATTTCATGGCAGAAGATACTACTTGAAGTTATGGTATCTTCTGAGTTTTCCAGCAGAAGCAGGGAAGGAAAATGCCTTACATTCAATTAAATGGCTACAGTTTGAGAATGGCTCAGAGTTAGTTTGGGACATTCCCCCATGTTGACAGAGCAGCACAAGGGCTAGTGATACTTATACCACTTAACATAAATCCTATTTTGAGAGCAACACAGATTCAGTGCTGGGCCTTTTTACACAAGAGCAAATTTTACCCACTGAGCCTAATTCTGCAGTCGTCACTTCAGGAAGATGCCTATTAAACTCACTGGAGATTTTGCTTTGGTAAAGGAGGGTGGAATCAGGCCATCTGTAAAGTCCAACTGCTGACCTTCTCTTTTAAATGTACAAATGGCTATGCAGTTATATTAAAAAATCCAAAAGAAAATTCACGGCACACACGGTTCTCATGCAGAAGAGAGAGAGAGAACAAGTCACATCATTTAGTGCAGTACCGGAAGGCCTTCAGATACTACACTGATGAGCTCCATTTAAAAACCTGTAGAGGACTAGAATAGAGGAAGTGAGATGAATGTTGGAGTGTTGATGCTAAATCAAGAGTTCTCAAACGGGGGGTCATGACCCCTCAGAGGGTTGCAAGGTTATTACATGGTGAGTTGCGAGCTGTCAGTCTCTACCCCAAAGCCCCACTTTGCCTCCAGCATTTATAATAATATGAAATATAAGTGTTTTTAATTTATAAGGCGGGTCACACTCAGAGGTCTGCTGTGTGAAGGGGTCACCAATACAAAAGTTTGAGAACCAATGAGCTGGATGTTGCGTTTTGGGTTGTTGATGCCATTCATCAGCTAGATGTTGCTTTTTGCCTCTCATGCTCTGCAAAGACTAGGGAAGAGAGGAGAGAGATTTTTGCCCTTTTTGCTTCTTTTGACTATGAAAAAGAATTGCAGGTTTCCACAAAAAAGAGGTTGTTCTTTTTGTTTAGCTTCAGGTATCAGGGATTTCAGCCTTTTGTTCCCTTTTTGTTGGGGAATCTCAGAACATAGGGCTTGAATCTTTCTTCCAACTGTTTTATATGGAGTTAGAGTTAAACAGATGTTAGCACCAAGCACCAGAAAGTTTTAATCAGTCTTAACCTTTTCCCAATTGTTGAGTTTTCTACCTTGTTACATCCACTGGTTTCCCAATTATAAATCGAGGCTTCCAGCAATGATAAAGTCTGAATTTCTTATGCAATCTTCTCTCTTCCCTACTCCTCTCTGTACAATAATTTAAAATTTAAACTTTGGGTTTTCTTCACACATTATTAAGAGGCAAAACAGGGCACAGAGCCAATTGTTTTTCCTTTTAGAACACCTTTAATAAAACTGATATTGGCACTCTCGTCAATAAACTTTCTTCAGTTTTACACATTTCCCATGATTGAATCAGCTAGTATTGGGGTGGAATTATATTCCTTTTTCAAAATCTTTTAAATACAGGACACAAGTGTTTTGTAAATTTGGCATGTTTCTTTAAGTAGATGTTAATGGAGTAGATCTCTGTCTTCTCCATGTGTGATGCTTCTGCTTAACAGTACATTGTTTAGTTTTAAAAATTCTCCTTTTTTTAAAAGCCAGCTGTGGAGCCCTTATTCACAGCAGGGCATATTTACTTATGTGATTAGACTCACTGGCTCCATGGAAATATCTGTGGGAGTAATGGCTCACCATTGTGACAGCCCTGGAGACAAAAATTTTCTGTTTATCCACAGTGGATGCACTGCTGCTGGCTACTTTGCGTCTCCCTGATGCCGTGGCAATTTATTTCAATGTTGAACTGAAGCAGCCACTCCTAGTCGCAAGAAGGTAATGCACCCTCCACAGCCCATTGAATCCATTGCCTGTCTGCTGAAACTGCCAACAAGATGGGTAACAGTTAATGCCATTCCAGACAGTGCTTTGTGAAAAACAAACTTGTCCATAGTTTAGGGTGACCAGACAGCAAGTGTGAAAAATCGGGATGGGTGTGGGAGGTAATAGGAGCCTATATAAGAAAAAGGCCCTAAAATCAGGACTGCCCCTATAAAATTGGGACATCTGGTTGCCCCACCATGGTTTCATAATATGTATGCTTGTTTGTAGGTGTTCTCCCCATCAACTAAAGTCTAACTTTCCCTTTTTAAGCAACTGTAAAGCTCTACCAATTTTTCATGCTCCAAAGAGAGGAAACAATGCTGGTGTAGAAGTCTGAAGCTTCTCACACTGCACGGAACTTAAATCTCAAGCTGTCATTCCATATAAAGGATGATAAATGGCAGCCTGACTATACAAGATTGATAACTTACTACCTATTCTCTACATGCTTAATAAACCAGCATTGCTACTTTAGAGCAAAGATCATGTGGTAATGCATGGGATTAGTGCACACATGCAGTACTCCCTAAAACATGCTACTCGATAATCATTTTAAGTTATGAGTTTACCATTCACATGTGGTCTTACATATATCCACAGAATAAGTACAGCATTTGCATCACTACTAGCATACCATCCAGTGTCCCATTAAATTTAATCTGGGTACCACCTCAAAGCCCTATATAACTCTACCCCTCTCTTATTTATTCTTGCTCACAGATATCCACATTTCCCCACTTCCTCTGCTCCACCAGTGCACCCAAACTCACCTGCCCATTTGTCAGCTTCTCACAGTCACTTTCATGCAATTCCTCCCCGTCCTCCATGAATGGTCTGAGCTCATTTGCAAAGTCTCTGCCCTTATCTTAAAGGCCCACTGTTGCCATGTTGCCTACATACAGTGACTCTAAACTGACTTGTGTTTAATAACCTCTTTTATCGTTTTCCTACCTCAGTCTTCCTCTTCATCCATCCTTACACTGTGAGCACCATAAGGCACAGTCTAACTTTCTTGAAGGTTTACAAACTCTCAGCATACTGGAGATGTTATCAAAAAAACAGAGTGATAATATCCACTACAAACTTCCCTACACTTTCTCATGGACCACTTCTCCGGGTGAGAGCATGGTTCAGTCTGCTTCCTGTCAGTCCTTGGACTCTGCTGAGACTGCCAGCTAGTGCCAAGTGTGGCAATGGATTTTGGTTTTGCCATGTCCATAGAGGGCACCAAATTCATTCCACATAAGCCTCTGAACAGCCATTAGACTGCTCTCAGACTACTCACAGACTCTCACTGGCAACCTAGAAGTGAAAAATGATACACCTTATTACCAATTTCTGAGTCATCCGCTTGCTCTTGGAGATATAATGAAAATAAAGTTAACACCACAGATCGCTGTCCTCCAATATACAACTAATCCTGTCCCTCATTTATCTACTACCTGCATCTCAGAGGGTGATCTCCATATAACCACAATTTTTTGTTCAGTCTAGAGTAGGGCTATTCTATTCAGGTGCTTATGCGACTCATCACAACTGCATCTGAATACCTTCCAGAAGTCCATTATGTGAGATGAGTAACATCTGTCACATTTTCTCTCTCTCTCTCCCCACATCTCCTCTGAGGAAAAATAGAGCTGAAGTGTATTGTTTCATTGGGTTTTGTAAAAAGTAAGTTATAGGTACAATATGCTGTATGTTTGTTAGGAAAGGCAATCAAAGAAGTGGAAGGTGGAAAAGTCTGTGGTGGTACTTAACTGCTGAAGAAATTTGCTACAGAGCTTTTCCTGTGCAGTGGACAGTTCCAGTGTGCCTGAGGAATGGAGTTATCTATTTATCTATGGCACCAGGGTTGTAAGAATCTTCTAGAACTCATAAGATAAGCAGGGCTTTTGAGGTCTAATCAGCAGTTGGACTGGAGATATTCAAGAAGTAAACCAGGCAAGATAGTCAGAGATTCAGTAAGCGGTGCTGAACTAAGCACTGGGACACTGTACTTCCCTATTTTATATAAAACATAAAAGCCATGGTCCTGATTACTTGTAACAAAATAAAAACAAAACAAAAAAAACCACACACACAGCACAAACATACACACAAGCTATGGACTTTCCATAAGTGTTGTGGTGCCTTATTTCCCTGACCAATTTCCAATTTACCAGAGGTAGGCACATTGAATCTCTAGTGGCAACTCAGGTAAGCACAATTGGACACAATATTCTTGTGGATAAAGTTTGTGTCCTAAACTTGTGCTAACAGCTGTTTTGTTCCACCCTAGAAACAGCTGCTTTCCAGTGGCAGAAGGGATTCCTTTTGTGTACAGGATGCAGTTTATAAAGCATTTAGGAACACTTTGGGAGAAAAGCTTAAATTCTATAGCACTTAATGACACCCTCATACTAGCTTACTGTATGTGTTTTTTAATCTTCCTGAAACTTTGTTTAATCCACTGGGAATCCACTAACAACTAGGAATGACTGTTTGAGCAAAGTCCAGGAATCTTGACCCTTGAGCAATCTCAACCCTTGAGCAATCTCATATGGCTTTGTTTGACCAAAATTTCCTCATTTGTAACGTATGAGTACTGGCAAAGTCAGGCAGAAGTGGTTAAATATTTTGTAGACGTGTGTGATTCCATGTCCCTGAAGTGTTCTACATCTTTCAACATTAAGAATGGGTGTTTCTTTTCATGAGATCATTGGACATTTTTTAGTTCACACTGAGTGCACATTTTCAGTGAAATCAAGCACAGAACAGTTGGGCTCCAGGAGAAAACCAGTGAACATAATACTAATTGGCATAAGGAAGACCCTCCCCCACTCCCCAAAAAAAACTATAATAAAGGCAATAAATGAAACTTTGTAACGTCTTCAAGGATGACAAGCTATTTCAAGTGTATGAGCCAAATAAATGGCTTAACAAACAGCAGAGATGAGGAAACTGAGTCTTCTATTTGGTCTTGCCCCAATTGTGTAACCACAAGGGTCAATACTATTATATTTGTATCTCCAGGAGCTTTTAACATGGGGTAAGACGAAGAGTCCTTAAAAAAAAAAAAAAGGAAATAAACCCCCACAAAGAAGAGACTACTGTAAGTTCTTTGGGGCCTCACTGTGCTGTGCACTGATGGGAAGACAGGCTGAGAGTGCCAAGCTGGACTGGTCCTTCTGTTACCACAATACAAATAATAAGTTCACATAATTAACACATCCTACACACATGGAATTTGCAATTGGTAAGTATAAGAGCATTTCATGTAAATAACACGAAAACAAAAATATCAAAACCTGACAGTGAGATTGTCAGAAGAACTCGGTATTGGCCCAATTCTGCTTCCACTGAAGCCACCAGACTTGGACAGGACAGAGTTAGCTCTTACTCCTAAATCCTACTTATAAATAAAATCAACAGCCATCTCAAGTGTCTGATATTTTAACTAACTACTTATTGCCTACCTCAAGAGTCTGGGTGCTTGATCTCTGATCTGTTCAGCTTTGTTGCCCTAAAAATATTAATAAAAAATTAGGATAATGTAAATGAATCCACTTGCTGCTAGGCACACCCTTTTGGCCAGGCATGGCATGGCAGCTCTCTCGCTTCTCTAGCATTCCCCTGCCAATGGTCACTACAGTGACAAGCTCAGAGTCACCATTTTAAGCCTACCCCTTTAAGGCCACAGTTGTCCAAACTAAGAGTCCCAAAATGTCTTTAACATAAAGTCCTTCCACTCTCTCTAGGGCTTAGCCTGAAGCCCTCCTTCTAGGCTCAATAACTCTTGCAATGGGAGAGGAATCCTGTCTCCCCTTCTACTCAGGGTTCCAGCCCAGGGCCCCATACTGAAGAACAAAGTCCGCTTCTTCACCTGCACTGCCATTCTCCTTAGGCCACTGCCTCCCTCACAAGACTGCTTAAATTTCCTTCTGGGTTTCCCTGTCTCTTCCTAGCTTAATCACAGTCTCTCCCAGGCCTCCCTGTCTGGAGAGCTTTTCCTGTGTGGAACTGCCTACCTAACTCACAGTCCAGCTCTTTGCCCAGCTTGGCTTTATTACCACTTAAGCCTAGCATTCTCTTCCATTAGGGCAGCCACCCACAAGCTGATTTGGTAATCAGGTTGGCTTAACCTCAGGCTCTCCAGCCTGAGGTGTAATTCACCCTGTTATAGATTGAATCCAGGCTAAAAGACAGAATCTATGTGCTGTTGCATAGTATATATGGGTCCTAAGTGTCATAGAAGAATGTCCCCACTACTAGCATAGGGGAAAATCTCTATAATCAGCCCTGTGATGGACTAATTGAAAACCTTGGTGAGAGGGACACATGAGGAAGGATGTTGGGAGTTGAGAGCCTAACCAACCACATAGTCAATGAACATGGCTTCTGATGTTTTAGCCAGCATCTTAACAAGTGTTAAAAGTATTCTTCAGTTATGTGAAGCTACACTTGAGCAAACAGGATTGAAAAACAGATCCTTTTTGTCTACCAAGACAGGATTCTAGTGCACAGCTCCAGTCCTTGTACACTGCTGCAGTTGGATAAGAGCATCTGGTTACGGGCCAGAATCTCTCCTTATATTTTTGGAGTCACATGTTAGGGCACCACAACAGCCCAGAATATTGACTGCCCAAAGGTGGCTTCATTCTGTGCTCCAGGAGGTACAGCCCCACATTTCAGTTATATAGAAGAGGGAAACCTAGATTCAAACCGCCAAACTTTGAGCAAATTTGATTAGTTTGGATCCAGATTCATTGCTGGCCATGACTGTTTTCTGTAATGAGCCAAACCAGAATCCTAGAGTCAAAGACAACACAGTAGGGGAGTTTGACGCTCAATCAGAATCATAGCTTGGTCGCTTGAATTTGTCTATATACAGCTTCCTTTGGTGAATCAAATATCAAAGAACTTGGGAACTGCCATTGGTCTTTCTAACCCAATGGGACACTGCAGCTTCTCTAGGATTTTTTTTCTCTGTGAGGGCGAGGAATCACCAGGACATCAACATACACATCTCTCTCGAGTCCAGAAGACAGTTTTCCCAGAAGATTGTCCTGGAAAGACTCCCCGGAAAGAGGCCTTCTTAACAGCTTCACACTATACAGATGCTAGAGTGAGCTCATGTGAGCCCCATATTAGCAGCTCCCGCCTTTTGACCCCATGAAGAATCTCAGTTTTCATTTAAAAAAACAAAAGTTAATCTCTAACCCTTTTCACTGTGCAAGAGCCTTGAAAATATAAAGCAATAAAAATGAATAGCAAAGGTGAATAGGAATATGCTGCTGGGATCTGCTTCTGCAGTAGGTGGTTGAGAGGGAATCTAAAGATCTCCCACCACTTACAGGCTTTGATTGAAAATGAATCAGATAAGTTTGGGGGTGTACTTCAACAAATAATATCACTGAACCTCCCCAAAATCCCTAAGCCAGGCCAGTGCACAGGACTGGGAACAGGAATAATTTCTGTTGGTTGCTAGACATCAGTGCAATGTTCTCCCTTGCACAAGATCTGCATTCAGGGCCTGATTCTGTACTTTTACACTGGTGAAATTCCATTGATTTCAGTAGTGTTACATCAAAATCAAGCCCTCAGTGATGCTGTTGTCTGGTGAGTGTACACTTTACTCAAAGACTTCCCCAGTCCATATTATTTGTAGAAGAGGGGGTTACTGAGACAGGACCAGATCCTAAAAGGTGTTCTTCGTGGGTGGACCTCTATGCCTGCACAGAGCTCAGTGAAGGATCAGGGTCTAAGTGTAAAGTGTGTAAATAAAAAGTGCGGCAACAATTTCTTACAATGGGGAACAGGTCAGCTCAGAAGAGAAAACAAAGGGCTAATGTAATGGAAACTTTTCTATCATTACAGCGTTTGTTACTAAGTGCCTTCCATAAGCGAATGTCAGTATCTCCTAGAAAAGGTGAACAGGAAAATTCTTTGACACCTAAAATCTCCTTTAACTTTCTTCCTGTACAACTCCTCCCCAATGCCAAACCTGATCTGTTATGTTTATCATTTCGAGTGGCAGCTAAATAAAGCACACTATGAGTTAATGTGCTCCGTCTCACAGATATCTGTCCATATTCTGTGTTCACAGAAGTACATCTGATCAACAACAACACAGACAGAGTGAGAGGTTAGCTTGGGACAAGCAGCATAGCACAAACACATAGCGTCAGCAGGAAAATGGATTGGGCAGCACTGGAGGGCGTGTCATGATTTGTTCCGAGGCAGAAAAAGGCTCAGAACCAAAACAGGGAGAAAGTTACTGCCCAGCAATTTGAACAAAGACCTGGGGGTTTAGAAAGCACAGACAATCTAATTAGTGTGTCAGCACTTTTCAGCAAATAGATCTCCAGGGAGGAGGGTGAGAGAAAGGGATAAAAACTAGAGTGTAAAGTGGGGTTAGAGGGGCCGGCATTGAGTTCCAAAAGGAACTTTTAAAACTAAATATGAAACCTCAGCCTATTTGATGTAGAGATTAGAACAGGTGAGGAGATGCAGGAAGGATTCAGAATGAAGAGAGATAAATAGTGGTGGTCCCCAGGGATTTGTACTGGTCCCAGTCCTCTTCATCATATTCATAAATTATCTGAAAAAAGGGGTAAACAGTGAGGTGGTAAAATTTGCAGATGATACCAAACTACTAAAGATAGTTAAGTCCCACGCAGCCTGTGAAGAGCAACAAAAGAATCTCTCAAAACTGGGTGACAAAATGGCAGATGAAATTCAGTGTTGATAAATGCAAAGTAATGCACATTGGAAAACATAATCCCAACTATACATACAAAATGGTGGGGTCTAAATTAGCAGTTACCACTCAAGAAAGATCTTGGAGTCATTGTGGATAGTTCTCTGAAAACATCCACTCAATGAACAGTGGCAGTCAAAAATTAAACAGAATGCTGGGAATCATTAAGAAAGGGGTAGATAAGACAGAAAATATCATATTAGCTCTATATAAATCCATGGTATGCCCACATCCTGAATACTGTGTGCAAATGTGGTCGCCCCATCTGAAAAAGCTATATTAGACTTGGAAAAGGTTCAGAAAATGGCAATAAAAATGATTAGGAGTATGGAACAGCTGCTAAATAAGGAGAGATTAATAAGACTGGGACTTCTGAGCTTGGAAAAGAGACGACTAAGGGTAGATATGATAGAGGTCTTTAAACTTCTGACTGGCGTGGAGAAAGTAAATAAGGAAATGATAGTTACTCCTTCTCATAACACAAGAACTAGGTGTCACCAAATGAAATTAATAGGCAGCAGGTTTAAAACAAACAAGAGGAAATATTTTTTCACACAACATGCAGTCAACCTGTGGAACTCCTTGCCAGAGGATGTTGTGAAGGCCAAGACTATAACAGGGTTCCAAAAAAAACACAAAATCACCTAGATAAATTCATGGAGGATAGGTCCATCAATAGTTACTAGTGTCTATTTGTCAGAAGCTGGGAATAGGTGACAGGGGATGGATCACTTGATCATTACCTGTTCTGTTCATTCCCTCTGGGGCACCTGCCATTGGCCATGGTCGGAAGATAGGATACTGGGCTAGATGGCCCTTTGGTCTGACCCAGTATGCCCATTCTTATTACAATTCCCCATTAAACAGTTCAAGAAATGTGAATATTTATTCATTTTCCCCAAAATTCTGCTACAATTTTTGTTAATATTCCAAAGGACAGGGAAAAAACAAACAAGCCCAACCAACCAAATTAAAAAAAAACAAAAAACC
This sequence comes from Dermatemys mawii, assembly GCA_007922305.1. Classification (NCBI taxonomy): domain Eukaryota; kingdom Metazoa; phylum Chordata; order Testudines; family Dermatemydidae; genus Dermatemys; species Dermatemys mawii. Next base: position 2,639,759 of record ML677330.1, read on the forward strand.
AACTGAACTATTTCACTTGTTTGAGCAAAAATGTTTGCCTTTCTGAAAACTTTCACATAACCAGCCAAATATTTTCAGTTTTTGGTTACCAAAAGAAATAATTTTTTTTGTTTTGTTTTTCAATTTTTTGTCACAAAGGACATTTCCCATAGAAAATTCTATTTTGACACAAAAGCCATTTTATGCTAAATAACATTTCAGCTATCAAACTATGAAAATTTTGACCAGATCTAGTAAATATTTACTGCTGACATTAATTCCTAGCCATAGCATATGACAGCCACTAGTTCTTTCATTAAAGCTAAGGAGTGGGAATTAGAAGGAGCTGTGTTTTATTCCTTACTCTGCCACTGAACTGTTACATGACTTTGGGCACGTCACTCTGTACTTCAGCTTTCCCATCTATAAAAGGGCCATAATATCAGTTGCTTACCTCACATGCAGAGTATTAGGAAGGAAGCTAGATCTATCTCACAGGCACAGTAGCACGTTTCAAAGTGTAGGATGCACACGTGTTTCTTCACAGACTGCCCCTTTCTCTCCCACTGTCTGTTTACTATATATTTATAAGACATACTCATCATACTCATACTGTCATTTAGTTCCCCATTCCACTCAGTGGAAAGGCTCCCCTTGACTTTGGTGGTAGTTGGATGAGGCCCTTAGTGTCTTGAACAAAGCACCTCAGAATTGGGCCTTTAGTGAGCTATCAAAAAGGAGGTTTTCATATTACTCCTAGAGAATGGTCTGAACTGCAAAGTGAGAGACTCAGGTCTTAGCATGAACTTTTCCAAAACCTGATTGTGTTCAGATCTACTGTTTTAATTTGGCAATAATAGAAACAAAGGTTGGCTATGATATTCAATACACAGGCCTGAATTTTCAAATAAGCCTTAAACTGCCTGATAATTTGTATTTGTTGTGTCCTAAAATCAAAGTCTGGGGGTCTTACATCTCAGATTTGCATATGCAAATTTGATAGCTACACAGACAAGTTTTTTGGAACTCGAAAACATGCAAGCACAGATTTAGAAAAGACTCTGACTCATTGTAAATGGAAAATTCATTAGTGATGTTCCTTTTTGGTAATTTCATTGCCTCTTAGTGGCAGGAGGGTGGTTACATGATTAAAATGCAGGACTAGACAATAGGGGATTCTATGCCCAGCTCATTCCCAGATGTTCTATGACCTTGAGCAAGCCAAATAACATCACTGCACTTCAGTTTTCTTGTCTACAAAATGTGTGTACTACTACTTACCTGCTCACTGATGTATTAAAGTTCTTTCCAAAGACTGATTAAATCAAGATTCTTGGATAGAAGGGTAAGGTGGTCAGTATGAACTGTCTGTCAGAAAGATCTCTACAGATCAATTATATTTGAAAACTCAGCCACAAGTTGTTTAAAGAGAACATTTGTTCTCATGTTTGTACTCTTTCAAAGCAAAAAGATAGTGTGTTAAATAACCAACAATCCTGATACTTTGTGTTTTAGAAAATCAGAAAAATATTTGGTGTTTCATTGCCCTTCAGTACTTTTCTATATCTGTTTAAGAGAGTTTCTTTTCTCCAGCATCTCTGTATTCTCAGAGGCAGGGGAATACCATTGTAGTGAGCACCATCCAGTGGTCAATGAGGATTTGGAATGACACTTCATATTACAGATACACACATTTATAAAAAGCTGAAAAGTTAAAGCTGGAAAAATAGTAGAGGTGAGGGTGCGAGAGTTACTGGAAGATAAAAAAAAATATGTTTTTTTATTTGGCCAACTGCCGACACTTTTATAATTTTGAAGTAAAACAAAAAAATGTCATTTTCAAATGGATGGTCTCTTTCAGTCTATACTTCTGCCAGTAGCTGAATAATGTCTTAATGTTTTTAGCAGTGGGTGTTTTGGGGTTCAGTCTCTTGCTAATTCCATCTACACAGAGCTTTCAATAAAATTTAACAACCATGCTTGAGCAGTTTGAGCTGTCATAGCCAGAGCCATGGTTAGCTGAGGTAATGTGGCCATTCTGATGTACCTAAGTGGGATACCTTATCTAGAGCATGAGTTTTAAGACAATTTCTGCAACTGGCTTTGTCTACACTGCTGATCCACAGTAAGTCAGATAAGGCTGTTTCAGCCACAGTCTAATTTAAATAATAATTAAGCATGGCTGTTAAATTTATTTGAAAAATTACAGGGCTTATTCTCCTCTTACTTATATTGGCACATCTCCTTTGATTTCAACAGTTTACTCTGGAACTACACCAGGGTTATGTGAGAGGAGAAATTATTTAGGGCCATCATTGATATGAGCTATGACTTCAGCAAGTACCAAAAGAAGAAAAGATCTAACTTGGGGGCAGATGATGTTTATTTAAATTTCTCCTGACTAGGTTACAAACGAAAATATTGATTTAATCTAGTTTACCATAATCATTCTGTTTTACTTGTGCAAGGAACAGTGATTTCAATGGCACCTTACACACAATTAATCTATGGAATTCATTGCCAGAAAATGTTGTGAAGGCCAAAAGAATAACTGGATGGAGCAGGAATCCTCCATGGACATCTCCGTGAAGCTCTCCTGGAGGTACTCTGAAAGCCTTTGCAGTAGGTTTCTAGGTAGGGCTGCCTTATTCTATCCTCCACGGTAGGCAAGTTTTAACATTCATTGGCTTGAATCTGAGATTTCTGTACAAGCTCAGAACTTTACACAGAATGCTGCTCCATAAATTTTGCCATGGTATTGTTGACCAGCGAGTTATTCATTTTTAAACAATACCTCACAAGGCATATTTTGTTCAAAGATTATTAGGTGTGTAGGGTGTGAAATATCTGGGTGCTTTGGGTCACACTCACAATGTTCCATTCACTTCCACCAGTGCTAGCATTTTACACCCACTTTATGCACTGTACAAAAGTGCACAGCAGTGGTGAATCAGGCCCAATGTGAGCAAGAGCAAATAATTATTAAATCATTTTTCTTGGATTAGGCATAACACCTACACAAGTGTTGCAATGGATATCATAGGTACTTTTTATGGCCTTAATTGCCACACTGAGTGCCTCTGTCTTTATTGTCACAATGTCCACGAGGCAGGGAAGGACTATTATCTCCATTTTATAGCTAGGAACTGAGGCAGAGAGAGACTAAATGACTTGCCTGAAGCAAACACGTAGTATTAGTATGTGGTAGAGCAGAGAATTGGACCCAAGTCTCCTGAGCTTGAGACTAGAACTCTAAAAACCATACTCTCTCAAGAGCGATAGTAATAGGCTCCCTCAATGGCAGCATAGAGCTAAGGAGTTTTTACTTCCACTTAATTTGAAAGGCACAGCTTCTTCCCATTGATACAATTTAAGCACAAAGACCATGTACCAAGATCTACTGCAATTCTTCTCCCTATTTCAACAGATGCCTGCTGTTGTCTTGGCAAAGTCACTTCCGCCTAAATTTTCCAATGTGCCTGTTTGTTGTGTCACAAGTTAGATACTCAAAACTGACATGATTTTTAGAGGTTCTAAGCACCCAGTGTTCTAAGTTCAGCTGGAGCTACAGGCACTCAGCATTTGAAAGTCAGGGACTGGCTTCCCCAATATGGGCACCCACAGATTCACTACATTAGTGGACACTTTTGAAATGGTAAATTGTTGCGTCGGTGTCAGTTTCTGCATTATAAAACAGGAAGGCCTGCTTCCTTCCTTGGGTGATGAAAAGATTGGATATTTGTCAACTGCTCTGCAGAAGAAGAGCACTAGTTAAGAATTTAAAAACAACTCTATAAATTTGCTTAAAGTTGGCATATGATCTATACAAGTTTTAACATTCATTGGCTTGAAGCTGAGATTTCTGTATAAGCTCATGCCACAATTAAAAACCTGTCATGGTTGGATATGAACATGAAACACTTAATATTTATTACTGCACTTGGAATGAGGATGCAGTAAAACGGGCTGATATAAACAGAGTAAGATACTTTAAAGTACTACAGTTAAGAGTTTATATTGCTGTAAAACTCGATCCATTAATCGGGAGATTACTTTATTTGCACTCCTCCCATGAGGCCAAATTTATTTCTGAATGTAGTCTACTCAATTATACCCTTCCCTGTACAGTAATGTGCATATCTGGGTATTTTACCAACCTTTGTAAAAAATTTATGCCACACATTTTAATTACTTATAATCCCAATGCAGTGGGACTAGCAAAGACGCCAGTGTATTTCATACAGTTAAATTTTATTCCAGATTAGCCATGGAAACTTACAAACTCTACACTAGTAAGTCTAAATGACTTACTGTAATGTCTTTATCAGCACATCTTTGAAACCACAAACTTGTTTTTCAGAGGGTTGAGTCAATGCCACAAATACCTGATGTCCTACTATAATGATCTATAATTCTCAGCAGGCTGTGGTAGTAGAGAAAAGGAAGTCAGAAAGACCGGGCACGGTCCTAACCACATTTCTAGGAAATGTATCCATGTTTAATTCTCAGCACTATTACCAGTGTAATACCTTTCACCTTGCTTGCAAGAGTTCCAAATTCAAATCTATTTCTAGCACACCAGCCTAGGAGGGAGAGTCTTTTTTTTAAAAAAAGAAATTTGAACACAGGAGTTCTTAATTTGACAGCCACTAAGTTTCTATCACAACGCAGATTGAAAGTTCTGTGTTTACCAAGCTAGTAAATAGCCGTATCTTTATTTCCCACTACGGAGAGCTGTTTTCCTTTCACCAATATCTTTACCTTAATACAGCTTTTCAGTCCCCTTTTGGATGAACTATGACAAGTACTCTCCCATCATATGCTTTAGGATGGTATAGTCTAGACAAAAGGAAAAGCCAAATTTTTTTTGTATAAATTTTCTTGAACTCATTTGTATATTTTCTTGAATAACCCAAAACCAGGCACATGAAGCCATCTGCTGGTGCGTACAGTAAACAGCATACAATTTCACAACATCCACTCATTTACATAAATGAAGAATCAGATGAGATACAGCAATGCTTCTTCAGTTTGTTTGGTACCCCACCTCACAAGACCATGCCAGAATTGAACCAGGTTCAGTCCAGCACTGATGCTTTACCAATCAAACTACTCCCATTTCTGCACGGTATTTTATTAGCCCTCTCATCTGTTTCTTTCTGCTCTCTCCTTACAGCAGAGGATAACAGCTGTTCTGTACCAGTTCTGAAAATAGTACTTTCCCCACTAAGATGGTCAGTACCAGAGGGATACAAACAACACACTTGGAAAAATGCAGGATTCCTGTGATCATAAGCATCCATCAGAACTCACACAGCTTTAAGAAAACATTGTAACTGCACCAACGCTCGTTATAGACAAAGGTGTAGCAAAATAAATGAATCTAGTGATGATTACATAAACATAAGAGAAGGAACAAGTGGAAAGTTTGCTTTTCATGATGGCATGCCAGGTAGTAGAGGTTAAACAGCAAGATCTCAAAAACTGTAGGCATACTGAGGTCCTAAACAAAACTATAGCTCCCAGCGACAGAATTAATTTCTGAATCCAGAGGATAACATAGTACTTTGAAAACCTGTGACTAGGTAAAGGACCTTGCTGTGATTTTAGACAAAGATTCTTCCTTCCCACAGAGAAGCAATGCATGATCTGCACAAATATTAACAAATTACAGCAATGAGATTCTTTCCTCTCACTGTGTATACACTAATCAAAGAAAAGTAAATTGAGGTCTGTCCTTTAGCCAATATAAAACAAAAGCAGAAGCCTCCAAAGTAATTTAATAACTCACCTTGTTATTGGTTAATGGTGTACCATTTTGATACAAAACATGCCTGAGAAGAACTGCAAGCTCTCGTGAACTTATGAGATACAGCTACAGTTGTCCCCAACAGTTTACAATATCACTATCCAACAAAAGATACATTAAAACTACAGTAGACTCTCGATTATCCAGGATTGGGTTACCCAGGTTGTGGATTAACCAGCATGTCAAAAAAATAAATAAAAAAAAAAAATATGCACAACTCACAGGGCTGGCTCTGGTTTTTTGCAGCCCCAAGCACAAAACACAAAATAAAACAACCACCTCCCCCCCACCACCAGGGCACAGGGCAGCCAGTGAACCAACAGCCCTTCCCCTTGGCGCAGGGTGGCTGGTGAACCAACCCCTTGCCCCCCTCCTCCCCCCACTCCATATTTCCTATGGATGGTGATTATCCGGGATTTTATTAACCAGGATTAATTTTTCCCCTATCATCCCAGATAATCAAGAGTCTACTGTATTGTGTAGTAGCATTGTTACTGCAGAACCTAGAGAATAGATTGTGTATGATCTGCAAAAATTACTGTTTTAGAAATCACACAAAATGCAAGTGGTTTGGTAGAAAACGTGTTTAATTTGGCTCCTTTCATACACTGTTCCAAAAAGAAATGCACTCACACAATGTTGTATCCACTGTACATCTGTATTTGTTAATGCGTTGCCATGAATATCAAGGCAACAGGTGCCTTAGAAATAACTTCACTAGACACAGTATGTTTGATAGTGAAGCATCACCAAAAGACGACTTTCCAGGTATAAATTTGGTACGGGGCAGGCCACATTAAAAAGGCCATAATGCTGCACACTTTAAAGTCAAGAATTGTAAAACACTTGCCCAATACCTCAGTCAGGTTAAGGGAAAAAATGAAGAGGGGGGAAAATACCAGTTTGACATTTTATAGTGAATTGTTTCAAGATACAAATTCATACCTAAAGCTAGGTAACAGTTCAGTAACTTTTTTCTTTTTTAAAGATAGAATTAGACACGTGATAAAATGCTGTTTTAAAAATACACCAACCACTGGTAATGACGATTTTTATTTATGAAAGTTGACAGTTGGAAGCACTTCTTGCACTTGCTGGTTCGCGTAATTAGACCTTTCTTGTGTCTTCTTGTGGGGGACAGTATAATTTTTATAGATGGCTTGTTTTTAAGCTCTTCATGAAGAGAAGCAGATCCATTTTGTGCTTGCATATATCACACAAGGCACTAACCCATCAAGTATCCCCTACAGGAGAAAATAAAAGTTAACAGAGAGAAGTCAGGAGCCTAAACTGAACAGATTACAATTTTCAAAATGAAGCTAGACCAGGTTACTAGTGTATCCATTCGTCAGACTTACACAACTGAAAAAAAGTTATAAAAAAATCTTAATGGGCAAACAATAAGGAACAACAGCTAAAATGACAGCTCAAGCTTTAAATAATGTTATGGTATAAATCTTCACTAGAAACATGGTCAATGGATACTTATGAAACTTTCCACTCAGTTAAAACTTAATAAGACTATTCTATATTCAAATTTTCACCAGAATACATAACCTATTCCCCTGCAGGGAATATGCAATGTATCAATTCAAGTTTAGTTCCACAATTCCAGAGCCTCTTTTAAGAATATAATTTTCAAAAAAGAATAACCATAGAATCCCTGGATCCATACTTAACTGTTTCTGTTCTCCCTGTTCTAGATCAATTAACTGGAGTTTAGTTATAATTAGGTGTCAGGTCCAAAAATCTGGTTTTACTAGCTGTCAACCAGATTATTCTCCAAAGTGAACTCCAAAGATTGGCTTGTGGTTGAAACTAGTTGCAGTTGCTCCTAAATCAACTTCTCTAAATACAAGTTTCAAGTTGGTCTGTATAAAATTAAGATATCTACTCTCTGTAACTATCTGAAATTTAAAGAAATGGAAATTCAGTTTACAGTTCTAACATTTTATAGTAAAGCTCAAACTGGCATCTTTGTTGTGTTGTTCTCGTAACACATACAAATAAGCTCTATAATGGTGGGAAACACTTTTGGCACTGTTGGAACATTTTAAAAAAAACCTACTCTATACCTTAAAAAAAAAAAAAAAAAAAGCTGTATCTTTGGTCATTTGAAACAGGTCTTAAAATCCTGTCTTCCTTCTGACCTTTCATCATATTCACGTCCAAGGAGGGTTCTACTCTGTTTATCAAGGAAAATAAAAACAAAAACCCAAAACCCTCTCAAACCCAAAAGGAAATTTTCACTGGATGAATATTAAAGATCAAAAACTTTCAGAAATGTAACCTGGGGAGTCTATAGGCCTCTCAAGTCCATCCAATAACCATCACATTGGGTTAATGTTTTTTAGTAAGGATTTTATAAAGAATCCTGTAAAACGTTCTTTGGAAAAATTTCTTCCCAGACTATTACAAGTTGGTAAAAAGGAATGGAAGTTTCTCCTTTACTGGCATACTATTACCTACTGTAGATAGGGATCTAAATGAAGAGAATCACAGCAGCAGTGCGTGGGTATAGGTAGTTATAACCAGGCAGCCCTGAGAACATATCCCAACAGGCTGACAAGGGACTTCTGTATTAGCAAATCTAATGGGCGCCTTCAAATATCAGCATTTCCTGGCCTTTGTGTTTGTGCCATTAACTGCAGAGAAATTTGCTGAGAGATTCCAGGGTGGGACTGGTTCAAACAGGAGCTTTGATATAATCACTGGAACAGATTTAGTCTATTATTCTCAACCTAGCCTTCATCATTATGAATTCTGGAAGCTTTATTACATTTTGTGAAAGGTTCTGCATTTGTGCTGCTCACATAGACCAATTTCAAGATCCTACATCACTCAGCCTAAACAGGTACAATTCAGCCCCAACTCTTCTCCTTTCCTGTCTCCTCTAACTTCTACATCTTCAATGAACTAAGGTAAAGTAATGGCCAAGATACATATAGCTTACAGAATAGCTGTATATTATTGCAACCCTTGTCCCTCTTTTCTCCCCATTTCCCCTTGTTGGTCTATGGCGGGGTAGGCAACCTATAACACGGGTGCGAAAGGCTGATTTTTAGTGGCACTCACACCGCCCGAGTCCTGGCCACTGGTCTTGGGGGCTCTGCATTGTAATTTAATTTTAAATGAAGCTTCTTAAACATTTTAAAAACTGCATTTACTTTACATACAACAATTCTATATTATAGACTTATAGAAAGAGACCTTCTAAAAACACTGAAATGTATTACTGGCACGCGAAACCTTAAATTAGAGCGAATAAATGAAGACTTGGCGCACTGCTTGTGAAAGGTTGCGATCCCTGGTCTATGCCATGGCTCTCACTTCTTGAATCATGTCTGAATCATAACATTTCAGAGCAAGGACTGTCTTTACTTGTTTCTTTGAGCCATCTAGCACAATTTTGGGTGTTTGAAAATCAGAGCAAAAACAGAAGGGACAGCATAAATCTATCGTTGCAAGTACACCTACAATAACAATGGGAATCACATTTTAATCAGGCTGTATTAGTTTTTAGATTTTAAACCTCTGGTTCTCAGATGCAAAACAAGAAAAATGTCCAAATTAACCCAAAACAACCTTCTGAATACCACCAGAAAACAAAGGCTTTTCTGTGCCTTGAGTAACTTAGGAAGTGCCTGCTTTCCAATAAACGTAAAATTCAGTGTCAGGTCCTATATCAGATAAGTCTTGTATTTTTATTAATGAGGATTTAGCAATTTATTTGGCACTCATATGACACAAAATTTTTCATAGGCAAGATATTCCTGAATATTAAATAATCAGTGAACAAAAGCCTGTTGGGAAATTAACTGAAATGATACAAAGTCAGTACACCAGGTAAAACCTTGTTATTGTTAGAACATATGTCCAAGCCAAATCTTATAAGATTTTCTTCCTATTCTTTAGAGTTTCTCTAACATGACCACGAACTCTTGAGACAAGCCACATTTGATTAAAAAAAATAAATCTATTGTATGCTGATGCTTTATGCTGCATTGCTACACACTGCCAGGAAACCCAATACTTGCACTTTATGGGCCAGTAATTATATTGCAGAGGAGATTTAGTGACTCTCCAAGAAATGGAAAATGACCATATCATTATTTTAAAACAAAACAAAACAAAAAAAAAACCCCAACCAACCAAAAGCATTCCCTGCCAGTTATTTCATGGAGTGGTTTTAGCAGTGGCCCTCAAAGAAATTGCTGCTGTTGGCAGCTCTAGAGGTCATAGTGGGATTGAGAAGTGGGAAAGGAAGGAGAAAAGGAAGGCAGGCAACAAAAATAAAATAAATTCATTATAAGCTACAGAATAGACTGGAAAACATAGAATCAAGAAGCTCGAAAGCCCTGTCAGTACATGCACGAACAAAGACTACTCTACCTTCCTTGGAAGATTTTTCACAGGCTGCAGAACAATTTCCCAATTAGCGTCAGTGTTCCTTCTTCTTAATTTGCACTGTTATATCCCTAATTCATCTCCCATCCTACCAATGCCTACCTATTTATGCTTCTCTCTAAAACTTGTGCTGGCTTTTAGCCAAGCTGTATAGATTAAATCTTTTAATCTTTCCTCAAAATCCAACCCATACAACTGTACTGTAGCTATGATTTCTGATCGGGAACTTGTCACCTCCCTGCACAACAACTTGATGTCTCAGAATGGGCAGACACAAAAACGTCACACCTTACTAAAGAGGGCATATTCCAATTTTAACTAAAACACCTTAAAGCAAGGCTGTGAATGTTTAATGTGAACTGTTTAATCTACACCAATTTCTTTAAAATATAAAGATGCATTATCCTTGCGTCAGATGTAGTGCTTTGTAAACTTAGCTGGGATCCTAGAAATCCATTTGCTACAAAAAAAACGTGGAATTGCATTTTTACAGAGAACCTTTAGTTTTTACATTTTGTGAAAAAATAAAAACTTATTGTACTGATGAACGTACCAGTGCCACTTATTCAATGGGCACAAACTCCTCCCCTTGTGGCTTGTGGTTCAGTTAGTAGAGAGAGATAGATAATGGAGGCTCAGTTCTACTGTACATAGCTAAACACACTCCGATACACTGTTCTGGCATATAGAGGTTACTCAATGACTTATAGGGGTTGTATTTTAATGCAGTTCAAATTTCACTTCAGCCTCCAGGACTAACTCTGAAAGTGAGTAATGTTAATATAAAAGCAATTTTTGCTTTTTATTTTGTGTATTAACAAAATAATTTTCTGGAAATATACCAAATATTTCTGTCTGCTTTCTATATATACAAAATACAAACTGCAATTTTATTTTATTCTAATGCTTGATGACACTGGAAGGCTTCAAACTCGCTTAAAAAATATTTATACCAATAAAACATTGTGTTCAACTGATACCTACATTTATAGTGGCTAAGGAAACTGAAGTTCAGCATTCCACTTTAATCATGGGAAAAAAACCCATGCAAGTCTGTGATTTATCACAGAAAACTAGGATCCCTGCTTATTAGCAACAGAAAGGGAGGGTAGAACAGCATGAAATGTACTAAACAACTTACGGCAATTTCATCCGCATGAAAACTCTTGCCATGAAGAAACTCAACAGGACGCTGACAAATCCAATAAAAAGCAACAGAAATCTATTGAGCTTTGGGATATTTGGTGCATTGGATCGGTCCAGAATTATGAAGCCTAAGCCTCCCATTGTGAAGAGGAAGCTGGATGCGAGTCCTTCCATAATATACTGTCCATTTACTCTGGGGGAGAAAAAAAAAACAGGAATAAAAGATGTTTAGTGGAACACCATTTCCTCAAGGTATTACTTCCATTTCAAGAGCCAGCTATTTAGTGTAATATTTTGATCTGCTTCCGTTTTTAGAAAAATCCAGGACAGTTCATTTTGATGTTTACACACACAGCTCCAGCAACGTGTGTTATGTACCACTGTCCCCTGATACAAAGTCAATCATGATAATGGATTCATATAAAATTTAGCTCCTGGATCAGTACTTTGCAAGGTGACAGAAACCTACTAATGTTTTTAATCATGAGTATTCATAAAAGGGTAATGTGACTGTACGCAAAACCACCACATTTTATACTTTACTTTATTTAGAATTTTAGATGCGAGTGGTAATTTCAAGTGTGTCTTGGTTGAAAGCAAAAATAAGTTAACAAATGAATGTAAGTAGGGATCCAAGACTTCTAACTGTTAAGCTTTCAAGTTTGTTTCCCAACCCAATGCTTAGAAGACAAACCCCGAATTCCAGTCACTGCAAGAAGAGAAGCGTTATTCAAGTCCATATCAATGGAGGAACTGTGTCTTCCTGTTCTAGCACAGCATTAGGAGTAAGGTGCGCTAGACCGGTGGTTCTCAGCCAAAGCTCTGGGTTCACCTGGAGGCTCACAAGCAGATTTCAGGGAGTCCGCCAAGCAGAATCAGCATTAGACTTGCTGGGGCCCATGGCAGAAAGCCAAAATCCCACCTAATGGGATGGAATCACCAGGCTCCAAGCCTCACCAGCAAGGGCTAAAACCAAAGCCTGAGCAACTCAGCTTCACAGGGCCCCCTGCAGCATGGTGACCCAGACTACTGCCCTGCTGGATACCTCCTAATACTGGCCCTGGCTTTTATATGCAGAAAAACAGTTGTGGCACAGATGGGCCATGGAGTTTTTACAGCATGTGGGGAATGAGGGACTCCAAAAAAAAAAAAAAGGTTGAGAACCCTGGCACTAGACTGCATTCTTATTTCTGTCACTGCATGATTTTGGGCAAGTCCCTTAACACATCCATGCGTCAGTTTTCCAATTTGCAATACAGGTATACACCACTACCTTTGTAAAGCACTTTGCTGGAAGGATCTACAAGGGTGCAGAGCATTTCATATTAGTATCTGATTTTGGTAAATAGTAGTCTAATCTTTTACACTATTCTTCCCCATTACTTTCACTAAAGTGCTCCCACTTTCCTAGAGCAATGTTATTCATGTATATTGAGTGACCCAAATAAATCTGAAGTATATATTGGAACGCGTTAATTTTGACCACACACTCTACATAAAAAATTCCCATAGTCAAGAGTAACAATGAGAAACTATTATGTATTTTATGATCAATTTTTTTTTAAACACTTATTTTTTGCATTCATCTCTTTGCAGGTCAGGGAGAGACCATTCAGTTATGACAAAGGATAATTTCTACCTGTATGCCAAGAACGCCACTGGTCTCTGATGTCCATGTTCATCTGTCATAGACCCAACACTGGGAGGTTCTACAATCACATCATAGATTATACCTATTTAAAAAAGGACATTAGTTTTGAATGTTGAGCCAGCATTATCCACCTCTAAATATTAAGAATTATTTCCTTCTACAGACAGTAGAAATAGGAAGGGAACAGGTTAGTAAATTAGATATCTTTTTACATCTCCTGTTCAAATGCTAAGAAACACATATTTAAAGGTGTAACTTTAATTACAGTGGGATGACTATCAGACATTTCAGAATGCCATTTTTTAACATTAGGATACAGCAGCTGGGAGGCTCATTCCCAGCTTGGGTAGATATATACGCACGCTAGTTCTGCTCAAGCTAGAATGCGAAAAGTAGCAGCATGGTCACAGTGACTCAGGCTAGTTACTAGAGTACAATCCTGTCAAACCCCCTGGGTAGGTAATCAGGCAGCCAAGCTGCCACATCACCACTGCTATTTTTAGCACATTAATTCAACCAATCTTAGCATGTAGTTCTACCAGAGCTGAATCACTCAGCTGCTGTGTAGACATACCCTTAATGGTAAGTGGCTTATACATGGTTAGTGCTTCAATGACTTTACACATTCACAATCGTAAGTATTCATCATTCCAGAGCCTAGGACACTAGACCTTGTATTTGTATTTAATCAAGTTTAATCTGTGATGGTTAACTTGATCAATTCTATTTACCTATTTACAGGGATAACAAAAATAAAACACACTTTTGATTGAAAAGACCCAAAATGTACAGTAGTGTTCTATTTAGGGAGCATTCTTTCTTACTCTACAGGTACAGACGCTAGAGAATATCATGGAAAGACTCATGTTGTAATGTCATTGAGCCTAACAGAGATCCTGTAAACTTTAGCAGTAATTTTGAATTTAATCTAGAATTTTAGGAATTACTTATATAAAACTCTAAATTTATTCCAGCAAATTTACTGAAACTACTGTCTCTTACAGTTGGACTTCACATTCTTTATTTGCTTTTGGGGTGACTGCAGCATATGAGGCACTGTTCAAACTCACAGAGGGCACATTCTCAGCCCAGAAAGAGAAGTAGCAGGAAAGAGAGGGAGCAGAAAATACAATATACAAGGAAAGTGGTCAGAAGGACAAATTAGCTATGTCTTGATATGGTATTTTTAATTAATATAAATCAGGGCTGTCAACAGATTACAAATATTAATCGTGATTAATTGGGCAATTAAAGAACAGAATATGTTTATTTAAATATTTTAGATGTTTTCTACATTTTCAAATATATTGATTTCAATTAAACCACAGAATACAAAGTGTACAGTGCTCGCATTTTTTATTACTAATATTTTCACAGTAAAAGAAAACCCAGTATTTTTCAATTCTTCTAACAAAGAGATTGCACTGCAGCACTTGTATCATGAAAGTTGAACTTACAAATGTAGAATTATGCACAAAAAAACCTGCATTCAAAAATAAAACGGAAAGCTTTAGAGCCCTCAAGTCCACTCAGTCCTACTTCAGCCAATCGCTTAGACAAACAAATTTGATTACAATTTGCAGGAGATAATGTTGCCCCCTTCTTGTTTACAAAATCACCTGAAAGGGAGAACAGGAGATCACATGGCACTGTTGTAGCCGGCATCACAAGGTATTTATATGCCAGATGCGCTAAAGATTCATATGTCCATTCATGCTTCAACCACCGTTCCAGAGGCCACGCATCCATGCTGACTGGTTGTGCTCGATAATGATCCAAAGCAGAGCAGACCGACATATGTTCATTTTCATCATTACCAAATCAGTTGCCATCAGCAGGTTGATTTTCTTTGGTAGTTTGGATTCTGTAGCTTCTGCATTGGAGAGTTGCTCTTTTAAGACTTCTAAAAGAATGCTCCACAACCCATCCCAATCAGATTTTGATGGCACTTCAGACTCTTAAACCTTGGGTCGAGTGCTGTAGCTATTTTCAGAAATCTCACATTGGTACCTTCTTTGTGTTTTGTGAAATCTACCATGAAAGTGTTCTTAAAATGAACAACATGTGTTGGGTCATCATCCGAGACTGCTATAATATGAAATACAGTATATGACAGAATGCGGATAAAACAGGAGAGTATAACACGGTCCACGCAGGCTTCCACGCTCTTAAGCCTGCACCCTGTGTTTCACTGGCTTAATAAAGAGTCCCACCACCTTCTTCAGTGGTTTCACCTTTGTGTCTTTATTTACAGCGTTCTTGTGCAGTTCCAATTCCCCCAACAGCAATCACCCTGCAGACCCTTCCCAGGGTCCTCTGCCCTTGAAGCCCCCTGCAGCGGATAAGGAGACAGAGAAACAGTCCTCCTGTCTCCCTGCAAGCCAGCCTCCCCACTAAGGTCTTCCCAGGGCTATTATAGCCCTCTCAGTCCAGTTGATCCCACTTGGCTCTGCTTGTTGTTCTGAGCTAATGCTGAGCTACCCCTGGTTAAGGCTTACAGATGGGCTCCCTGTTAAGTGCCTGTGCCTCTCTACCTGGCCTTTTAGAAGGGCCTTAAAGGGGTTTACCCTGGCCCTGTCACAGAGACAGACATTTCTCCCTCAAGGACTTCAATCACAAATTTAATTAATGCACTCTTTTTTTTTTTACAAGCATCATCAGAATGGAAGCATGTCCTCTGGAATGGTGGCCAAAGCATGAAGGGGCATACGGATATTTAGCATATCTGGCATGTAAATACCTTGCAATGCTGGCTACAAAAGTGCCAGGTGAATGCCTGTTCTCACTTTCAGGTGATATTGTAAATAAGAAGCAGGCAGCATTTTATCTCCCATTAATGTAAACAAACCTATTTGTGTTAGCGAGTGGCTGAACAAGAAGTAGGACTCAGTGGACTTGTAGGCTCTAAAGCTTTATATTGTTTAGTTTTTGAGTGAAATTATGTAACAAAAAAAAGTCAGCATTTGTAAGTTACACTTTCACATTAAAGATATTGCAGTACAGTACTTGTAAGAGGTGAACTGAAAAATACTATTTCTTTTGTTTATAATTTTTACAGTATATTTTTGATTACAAATATTTGGAAAGTAAGCTCTGTACACTTAGCATTCTGTGTTGTAATAGAAATCAATACACTTGAAAGTGTAGAAAAACATCTAAAAATATTTAATAAATTTCAATTGGTATTCTATTGTTTAAGTGTGATTAACTTTTTGTTGAGTTAATTGCATGAGTTAATCGTGACTAATTGACAACCCTAATATAAACTATTCCACATGCCCCTCTATCTATATTTCTTGTAGGTGACAAAGATGGGATCTTCATGAAGGATCTGAATGGAGAGGGTAGCAGCTCTGCAGATTAGCGCAAAAAACTTTTTGAACCATTTAGGGATAATTGTAATAAATGCAGAATTGTGTTTCTTTGGTGCATCAACCCAAACTACATTGTGTAACTTGACTGGTGTTTGCTTTGATAAACAGAGAGATTGGAATCCACATACCATCGCATATTAAACAACAGTAGTGTTGAATAAGCCAAAAACTGCTACGGGGTGGGCATAGGAAAGCAAAACAGTCACCTTCCAAGTCACTACTCAACAGTAACATCCACATTCCTTAATCAACACTCCCAGAAACACAGGTAATCAAAGCTAAAATAAGGTTTTCTGATATGTACCGAAATCTCTAATTGATCACTGATTAAATTCTACATACCACACACTAGAAAATCACATTCCAGTATCAGGGTTAAGGCAAAATTTCCAGTGGACAGAGAAGGGTGGGTGTTTTGTGGGTTGGGAGGAGTATGTAATACTCCTCACTGACATAACGGATAAAGGAGTCATAGGTAGCCATATCTCAGCATTACAGGAGTTTAGGGGCTGCTCTTCTCAGGCTGCATATCAGTTTAAAGAAGGGAAATTTTGAATGTCTTTGAAACACACAGAGATAAATCCTTCACCAATAGAGGAAGATGTTGTAAAAGCTGTTTTAAAATTATCCCTTCCGAAAACCAAGACTGGAAACTAGGTCTCTTGACAGGAACCGATGGCACATTCATCTCCGGACACAGACTCAAAAAAAAAAAAAAAAAAAAATCATACAGTATCTTTTTTAGCAGTTTTTCCTCTCTGGATTGTCACACCTCGAGATCAGCTGCTGGAAGTGGGCCTCACCCTCCCTGACTGAATTTACCTTGCTATCTTGCCTGCATATTTATACCTGCCTTTGGAGATGTCCACAACATTCATCTGATGAAATGGGTCTTAGCCCACGAAAGCTCATGATCCCAAACATCTCTGTTATGCTACAACACCCTTGGTCGCTTTTGCAGTATCTTTTTGATATGCGACATTGCCCATACTGAGCAACTGTATCCTGATCTGGAGATGGATTTGGTCCCACAGATCTCTTCGGTTACTGCACTTGAACTAAGATCCTCGCCAAGGCCTATCGCTGAACCTCGCACCCCAAACCGTGCCCGCTGTTTACAGAGCTGCGGCCATCGCCCCAGGGGACGGGGAGCTGCGTGCCCCCATCAGCGAGGAACCGGGGGGTTTACACCACGGGCAAAGCAGATCCCCCCCTCTCTGCGAGAACCCGACTGGGGCGTGATGACATAAATTGCTCACGGGCGGGGAAATGGGCTGTTTACGCCCTGACAGGGGCCCTCTCCCGACAGGCCCGGGCAGGGCTTCGCTTCCCAGAGCCGCAGGCGGAATCCGAGCAACCGCGATGCCCCAGGAGGGTGCAGAGCAGGATGCGCCCCCCACCCCCGTGCGGCTGTGACGGGATCCCCTGTATCGGGGCGGGGGCGGGGGGTCTCACACCTCCACTCCCCTCACCCAGCGTCCTCCTCGTCCACCGCCACAGGGAGCCCCGGCAGCAGGCTCCAGCCCCGGGAGTGTGGGGAGGGGAGAGGCGCCCACCCGCAGCCGGTTCCCACCGGGGGAGATAAGGGTCCCCCAGTGCTCCGAGCCGGCCCGGGCCCGTTACCTCCGGTGATGAGGAAGTAGGACACCACCACCAGCGCGTAGACGGTCATAGCCGAGGGCGTGTGCACCCAGCTCGGCCGCTTCAGCTTGATGTTGGGGCACTGGAGCACCGCGAACGGCACCCGGTAGAGCGTCTCCATAATAGCAACCCAGCCACCCCCACGGCAGGCGGATCAAACCCAGCACCGCCGCTGCAGACCGCCTGCCCCGGCTTGACCCGCCGCGGCCACCGTCTCCCGCGCACTACACGAATGCGGAAGCGGAAGCCAGCTAGAGAGGAAACGCAGGGCAGCGGCGGGGTCCTGGAAGGTGATAAGAATAGGGAGAAAAAGTGAAGCATTGAGCATGATAAAGGTCGCCTGGAGAAAAACGCGAGATATAAAATCTAATGTTTCTAAACACCCCCAAACTCTGGAGTTTCAAGCGGATCATACGTGTCTGGGCAATTTCAATACTACACACCTGTCAGATCCTGGCAGCCCCTGACGTGGCCAAGACACGGCAGCTGAGAGAGTCTCCGCCCACAGAGCAGGAGGCCCCGCCCCACACCGCACAGGCTGGGCAGCACGTGGGGGGCGGTGCAGAGCGCAGGGACACGCATCTGTGTTGGGCCAATCCCGCAACAAGTGTAACCACTCCAGCCGCCGGGCGTGTGTCCCTAGTACCCGCCAGCCCAGGGCCGGGGGTAGCTGGTCGCCTCTGTCGAGGAGCGTGTGAACCTTCCAAGTTGCAAAATGTTTGGGTTTTCCTTTAGGTCACCAAAAGCTGGATGCCGCCTGCCCAGTTTGGGTGAAGGGGGCTTTTTTTAGGTGGGGTAGCCAGAGGTCCCGTTTTTAAAATAACAGCCCTGCATTTAAGCCCTGCAGGTGTGTGGGAGGGGACAGGGGTGTGTGTCACCTCTTCCCATGTGAGCCTTAAAGATAAGACCCTAAATAAAAAGAATCCAGCTAGGCAGCATTTCTTTTTAACAGGGGTTCAATCAACTTGATGTTAATTTGAATGTTTGTGTTACATTGTTCTGACTGATTGCCAATGAACTGGCTTGAATACGAATAATGTTAGGGGCCTGGAGCCCTCTCCCACACCCTGAACTCATTTTTGGTCCCACCCCAGAGCCTGCATCCCCACCCCTCCTAAGCCTCAACCTCAATTTCACAAGCATTCATGGCCTGCCATACAATTTCTAGACCCAGATATGGCCTTTGGGCCAAAAAGTTTGCCCACCCCTGCTATAGGTTGTAATTGACTGCAGACTTATTTGGTTTGCATTTGCCATGGTCAGTACTGTCTCTGGACATGTGTGATCATAAGTGCTATGTGATTTTGGGCAGAGGATCTGTGATTGGTCAGGATATCAGAGGGGAATAGTGCAAAGGAACTTGGGAATTAGGATGCATCTATTGTTAACCTCCAGCAAAGACAAGTTTTGCATTGCCTAGAAGAGAGAGTTTGAGTAGCTGAAAGCTGGTGCTATTAGGGAATTGATATCCAGCCAGGCATAAGCAAGATTCCCTCAGCTGAAGGCAGGAGGTAACAAGGTGACTCAGACTCTTGGGTACCCCAAGAACCATCACACAAAGTCACAAAATTAAAAATAATATAAGCTACTTTTGTGTGTTGCAGATCAAAGCCATATATAAAACTATTAAATAAAGATATTCTAGGAAAAGTTGCTCCCAATTGTGGAGTTTAGAAAGAAATCACTGAACCATCACACTCACCTACATAATTTACATTTAAGATTGTGGTTCCCAACATTTTATGGTTGGATCAGTGGAACCGTGCCTGGTCCTTCTAGTGTACCTGAAGTCACATTTGTTTTTGTTCTCCTGTCCTCTCATATTTTCCTTCTTGTGGTGTCCTCCGTCCTCGACACACACATTCTTCTGTGTTTTTCTTTCTTATTGCCCTTTATCTTACAGCTTTATTCATCCCTCTCCTCCCTACTCAACTTCTACTATTTCTCACTTCTTTTTCTCAGTTCTCAGTCTTCTCTGCAGTTCTCCCCACATATCTTTCCCTTTGTTTTTCTCCCCATTCCTGACTGCTGTGGTCTCTCTCTTCCCCATGTTTGACACTATACTATGTTATGGATGGTACGCAAAGGTGTGCACTGTTCAGTGCTACTGTGGGGCTGGGAAGAAAGCAAAGACCTGTGGACTTGTGGTGCCCAGCAGTTTCTCATAACAGGTAAGGACAGCTACACATCCAGAGCAGTAAATTCCATACAATGGAAATTCCAGTCTTAATGAGCTGAATTTTTTGCCGTCTCTGAACAGATTTAAATAATAGAACATAACTGAGATGAAACTAGTCCTGATCTGCATAGTTGAAAGTCTTTGTTTTATCACCGACTACTTTGATATATTATTATTTTATTTTAAACTGTAGTTAACTGAGGTGGCCACAGCGTGGTAGGAGTACTCTTTTAAAGCAGGGGTTCTCAATCTTCTTCAGCTTAAGACCCCTTTCTGCTCTGCCATGTCCGCTGGCGCCCCGGGTATGTCTGCCGAAATGCCGCTGAATTGAACGCTTCCGGCAGCATTTCAGGGGACACACAGCATTTCTCTCTGTCCGCTGAAATGCCACCAAAAGTGGAAGACTTCCACTCAGGGGCTTTTCAGTGGGGACACTCCAAAATGCCGCTGAATGCAACGGGAGCTCGCGACCCTCCTGGAATTGCCCCGCAACTCCCAGGGGGGGGTCACGACCCCCAGTTTGAGAACCGCTGTTTTAAAGTAATTGTGTCCACAGTAATTTAATCTTGAAAAACATGTAACAACATACTCTGGATGTTCCCAGGAGAGATTGTTGTAGCATTTGCTCAGAAAAATAAGATGCAGATCCTAAGACAAGCAAAATATTGGGATCTATCACAATAAAAGACTATTTGGGCCAATAAAGGAAAGAGGACTCCCTTGAGTATTGGAGGAAGATAGCAATATACTGAAAGACATTTTTGGGAACAGGACTGGAGGTTAGTTTTAAAGCCTTTCACCTCTAGGTCGTTCATTCAAGTCTGGTCCAGGTCGGATGAGATCAAAAGTTATTACCCTCTCTTTTCTCTGTATAGCTCCCAGTATAAAGTAGCCTCAATCAGGAGTATGTGTTACCATCAGGACTTAAATTCTCAAAGATTATTTTGCAGAGCCCTGGCACCTCCCGAGGGAGTGAAGGCCCAAGCCCCAGTGTGTGCTGTGAAGGATCTTGAGATTGAACAGCTTGAATTTGAGACTGTGAAAGGAGAGCCAATGGACAATTCAAAGAGTGAGCTGAAGTGATTGGGGCTACAGGCAAGGAAGACGATCTTAGTAACTATGTTTCATAAGGACTAGATGGGAACAAGGTGGGCCAGAGAGATGTTTGCAGTAGTCAGAATATGAGATGAGGAGGGCTTGGACAAGTGTTTTAGCTCTCTGAAGAGAAAAAAAAAGGTGTCCCGGCTTGGAAATGTTTTGAAGGAAACATCAGCGGATTTGAACGTTGGCTGGATACATAGACCAAGATGGAGGAAGTAGTCAAAAATGTTTGAGAGGAAGGATGATGGCACCGTCAGCAGTGCCAGAGACTAAGAGATGGGGGTGGGAAAATATACATTTTATCAAAAAAAATTCTCAGATTTGGATGAAAGGAAATATCTAGTGCATTAAGCCTATCTGAATATTTATACCATGCTGACATGCTTCTGTCCACAATTAATCAAATGCAGTTTGGCATGTGCAGGTGATCTTATTTTTTAAATTTTGGGGAAAACAAGAACAGGTAATATTTAAGGTGAAATAAAGGGTACAAATTTCAGTACTGCAATTGAAACTAATTCTGATTTTGATTAATTTCCAATATTATCACTGTCCTTTAATCATCAACATGAAGAGAAAAAAAAAATAATCTGTACTTCCTTGAGATGTATTTGCAGCCCCATTAAATTGAGGAAGACCCTGTGTTTTTCTAGGGGAAACGGATACGGTGACAAATCCCTTAAAGGACCTACAATTTGGACTTTAAGCAGGAATTCCACACACAGAAAAGCAATTTCTACCATCACCATGGGCATTCCACATCTCTTCCCAAAGCAGCACTATCTGTCCAACCCCCCCACTGATGTCATTATCCAATGATATGTAAATTACAATCTGCTCCAACTCATACTGAAGTTAGTGTCAAAACTCTAATTGAGAGCAGTATAATGGTAAGGATCAGGGTAAGGATCATGTCATCTTATACATCTGTAAAGAGTCCTGTGAAAAGGAATATTGCTACCATTCAATAGCCATAATTTGACTCCACAGGCGAAGCAATAAAACTTGTACATGAAACCTAAACCTCACTGTCAACCACTTATTTTTGGTTCTTTGTCAGTGTTTAGCCGGCTTGCTCTACAAGAAAACATATCTTGTCTCTCTGAATAATTTAATCTAGTGACTACCTTGAAGACATTGCTAGTTAAGTAGCACATCACAGCTATAAAAACTGCCTTGATATCTAAATTGCAGCTGTCTGCTTTGAGTCTGTCATCAGTAAAAAAAAAAAAATCCACACATACATAGATCTAACAGTCTTATCATTTCTCTGATACTTTGTCTAATGACTGCATTTTTATTTTTGCTGCTAGCCAGTCTATTGCACATGGAAATTAAGATTTTTTGTTGCCCTTGTTGTTCACTCAAATTTCATTTTTATAATTGGTTTTTCTTTCCTTCCAACTTCCCTCCTCCCATCCCAGTTCAGAGCAAATTGCCTAATTCCACTGCTTTCTACCTGTTCATTATTTAGCAATAATTAAATTGAAGATGTTATACAAACCAAAATGGAAGCTCACCAGGAATATCAATTCCTTTCCCACCATTCTTCCCCACCCCCAAGAGCCCTAAAGGAAATCTGATCTAACAGACATTAATGTAAATCATGCATGTTGAATCACATCTAATTGAAAAACCACTTATGGGGCAGATTAAACCCATGTTCATTTCCCTTTCTGTCTGAAATAGATTCTTTTCAGCATATTGTAGAGCCAATGCAACTGTATTACAGTAAGACAGAGGTAGGCAATCTATGGCAACCAAAGGCAGCAAGCGAGCTGATTTTCAGTGGCACTCACACTACCTTGGCCCTGGCCACTGGTCCAGGGGGCTCTGCATTTTAATTTAAGTGAGGCATCTTAAACATTTTAAAAACCTTATTTACTTTACATACGATAATTTAGTTATATATTATAGACTTATAGAAAGAGACCTTCTAAAAACACTGAAATGTATTACTGGCATGTGAAACCTTAAATTAGAGTGAATAAATGAAGACACAGCACACTACTTCTGAAAGGTTGCCAACCCCTGCAGTAAGACAATGAATACGAATGTCAACTTCGAAAACTTAACATTAATATATTAATACTCTGCTGCTCAGACTATTTAGTTAATGTTACAAATCTAGAGCAAGATCTTTCTAGTACTTTATAGACTTTAAAAACACATTCCAAGCTGGTTTGGAGATGGTGGAGGTATTGCTGTTTTAAATGGTCTTTGATTCTCAGTCATTGCTAGATACTGTACTAACACATAATAAAGCGTCCAGCCTTAAGAGCTTACAGTCTAAATAGCTGTTCTGTTCATTCAATTTGACATTAACAAAACTGTCTTCATTGCCCTGGCAGACTGGAAAGGCAGTTCTCTTGGGGGGACAAGAGACTGTTTCATCTCTTCTGTTAATACCCCACTATGCTATTCAGGAGTTTTAAATGGAGACCTACCTTTGTTTCTCCATGAAGTGACCATGGCTCAGGTCCATAACATTGGGAGAAAAATGAGCAATGAATGATACTGAGGACAACTCCTCTTGGTCAATTTTTTAATATTAAATTACTTCTTCCCCTTCCATATTTGAATACTGGCTGGTTACAATACAGGCAGAATTAAGGGTTCTTTGCCCTTAGGGAAGAGCTGTTAAAGGCAGCTTGCAGCTGAATAAAATTGGGTTTGTGCCACTTTGCCTTTTATTTTTTTGTAAATCTTTGTCTTCAAGCATAGATAGAACTAGAATTATTACAGTAAAAGTTAGAAGGGGGGAAAAAAAGCTAGAAAATAAGGATAATGCTGCTCACCCTCCTTTGCAATCTACTGCTGAACACCACTGTATAAGAGGTAGGTATTAAGGCTATTTTAACAAGAGGGAAAAGCAAAGATGCACAAGCCCATTTTTCCTTTAAAGATCACCTTTAAAGGTAAAGTGGTATACTACTAGATAAACTGCAGCTAGTGAGAAAGCTACTCCTAGCTGATGGCTATGCATTGGCTTGTGACCACGTGCAGGAGTTTCTCGAGTTTGTTTTGATAATGTGGAAACCATTTCTCTACCCTTCCCACTGTGTTGCATTATGGCAACTACAAGTCTCACTGCAAAAATCAGTATTAGCAGCATATTTAGTATAGTTTATTTAACAGAATATTGCATTCCTTTGGAGACTACTCACTCAAGTCTAGATTTTTAAAGGTATTCAGGCATTGCTCGGCTCGGCGTTTCAAGGCCTAAATAAGTATTAAATGTCCAAGTCCCATTTTAAAAAATGACGAACTGGACTGTGCAAGGAATAAGTGATTTATATGACCAAGTCCTATGTTCCATTTACAGGCACTTAGGTACGTAAGAGTACATCTATACTGCAAAAAACCCTGTAGCAATGACTCTCAGAAACCCAGGCCAACTGACTCAGGCTCACACTACAGGGCTAAAAATAGGAGTATAGACATTCTTTCTTGGGCTGGAGCCTGGGCTCTGTGACTCTTCTCCCTCACTGGGTTTCGGAATCCCAGCTCAAGCCCAGGCAGGAACGTCTAGACTGCTCTGTTTAGCCCTGCAGCATGAGTCGGTTGAGCTGGGATCTGAGACTCGCTGCCAGTTTTGTTTAGAGTTTTCTGAAACATAGGTACCTCAAGTCACTTTTGAAAATGAGACTTGGGCATGTTACTTGGGCTTTGCAACACTGAGCAGAGCAATACTTAAAAACCTTTAAAAATCAGGGCTTCACTGTTTTGCTTTTCAATCAAGCCTGGTTTACACTTAAAACATAAGTATACATAGCTACAACACTCAGCTGTGGAAATCTCACACCCCTGAGCACCATAAGTGTGCTGACCTAACCCCCAGGACAGGTGAAGCTGTGCTGATGGAAGACTGCTTCCAGCAACCTACCGTCACTTAGGGAGGTGGAGCTACTACAGTAATAGAAAAACTCCTTCCATCACTATAGTGCAATCTACACAATGTGTTTCATGGCAATAGCTACACACTATGGCATGCTACTATAGTGCTCATATGTCCTTAATCTCTCATACTTCTGTTGCCTGCTCCTAGGTAGGTTTTTGTATTGCACTGCGTGGTATCTGAACTGCCGCTGCTTCTCTGACACTTGTTTGCTTCCCTGGACATACTATCCAGTCAGCTGGTCAACAGCTCCCATCTTACTGGCTCAGAGTAAGTCTTGATTTCCCTCTGTAGAAGTCAGTACAAGAAAATTAGGCTTCACCCTCCTTTTTTCTTTACCTTGAGGCTGGCTGTAGAATCAGTTACAAACAGATAGAACCAGCATCCTGTAACCAGTCATCTCTCCAGACACACCACTTTGGGAGATGTTAGTAGTTACCTGAATTTAACTGTAGCAGTAACATCACATTTTAGTCAGAGTGGAGGATCAATGACACGTTCCAACTTACTGAGTGAAGAGATGCGTAACAAGATACATTTGAGGATACCCCAGCCACTTAAACAGCTCCCTCACCAGTGCTACAAAACTTTTCTCCCCACTGGCTGGTCTAGTGGAACAAAGGGGAGATCCCTGTTCAGCAAAACTCCTTCCCATCTCAACTACATTCAGATTGCAGAGGAGTTCTGAAGCTCACTAACCCTTTTGTACTGTGGCAGGCCAGGGACATGAAGGGGAAGCTGAGTGGGGGCAAAGTGAAAGCTCATTCTTCCTGTATGCACAGGGATTTGAGTGATTAAGTTGTTGCATAACTGGTCTGTGCAGTGACTTTAAAGCTCTTCAAAGAGTAGTTATAGTGGCTGTGAAAACTACAACAAAGAACATCTTGACTTGTGAGTGAAGACTTCCCTAGAACACTGAACTAAAAGGTTATTTTTGCATTTAGCAAATCTTGTGGTGAAGATGTTTTCTAGCTTTGACCATCCTTATGGAGAAGATGTGTAGAATGGTAGAGGACACAAGAAAAGTTGAATTTTCATTTATTAGGCTGACAATACAAAGAGATTCACTTAGATTTCTGACTCTGTGCTTGTGCCTTCAACACTTTCACAACAATCTTCTGCTCCTCGATAAGGAAAGCTCGTTTGATTCTAGGGAGGAGAAAAAGCCTTCATTAGCTCTTTAATATATAAACTGTGCTTTGATACTACACACATTTCTCCAAACCCAGCTATTAAGCACAAAATGATACCAAATACCTAGTTTTAAACTTTTCTACTCGCACTCTCCACCACTCCCAGCACTACTGAAATATGACATGCATGCCATCTGAATTTAAAAATGCTTTTGGCCTCACAGTTCTTTCTTGGCAGAAAGGGCACCAAAAACAGTCAGAAAACTGCAAATGCCTAGGTATTTCAGGATTAAAACTGTTCCCCCATATGATTACATTTCCCAGCCTCCATGCACAGAGATCATAGACATATTTAAACATTGTTATTTTTGTGGGCTATACATCATTATGTACAGGATCTCAAGCCTAAAAAGACTGAACACTTAAGTCATCAGACAACTTGCTTGATGATTTGCTGTACCCAAACACCAATATACCATATGAACATTTCTAGTTACTATTTAATACAAAGGTGGTTAAGTGATATGGAAGAGTAGTTTAACAATCTCATTTAAAAAGCTGCTGTTAGCCTAAGCAAGTTCAAATACTAGTGATGGAATTAATCTGATTCTCAAATGATCCATGTCTGTACAAATACTCCTCCCATCCCTAATTATATAGCTATAAAACCCACCCGAAAAATAAAGAATACTAGAAGTGTGCCTTGCTACATGGCTGCCCAGAACCCTTGCTCTCCTCCTGCATGATAGTCAGGATCTTTTCTCACTCCACTAGCAGCAACAGCTCCCTCCAGCGCCATATGCAGATTTATTTGCATGATAGAGAGAATCATTTTGTAACCCAGCCGCAAAACAACCCTGGAACTGTCACCTCCTTAGTTAATCAATATAAAAACAGTTTAACTGAACCCTAGATTGCCTTTTCTGTAGGACATAACACAGTAGTCCTCAAATCTCCTGCAGTTAGAAACTTCCTTCACCTCCTGGGGTTGTATCCAAACACCCAATTTCCCTTCAAGCTGTCATAAATATCAGTGTATCACACTTAATTAAAAAAACTTTTTGAACTGTGTAGTACTATCTCAAACTACCTTTATTCTTAAAGATACACATTTCACAGGATACAGCTACTTTTCACAGCATTCATGTGTGTAGTAAACTGGCTTAGTCACAAAACAACACTTTTAGATAGCTGAATTAAAACAGGTGTACAGGCTAGCATCCTCAACAAGCTGGGGGAGGAGGGGCATTTAGCATGGAAAAATTTGAACTACGCATTATGTCCATCACACACCTGATGTCTTTCACATATCTGTGCAATTCAGTTTTTAAAGTACTTAAAAGTAAAAAATAGCTAGCAATGGTTATAGTACAGATAATGCAGGGAATAGTAAGTTAACCTTTTATCTCTGGAGATCTGAACTCAAATTGGTCTAACATGCAGAGACGAAGCTCATTCAACCAGGGACCTTTTTGTTATATCTGGCTCTGATATGGCTAATACACATTGGCCTTTTGCTATAGAATTAATTAAGATGGCCTTAGTCTCTTGTGCAGTGTAAAATTTATCCATACAGCAAAGCCATTACATCAACACTGAGATGCTCAGAGTGCAGGTAACAGGGACAGTAATTATCAGGACTTGGGTTGAGTGAACAGCATGAAAAAGCTAAAATTTCAACTTATATCTATTCTTAGTCACTGTTCACACACAAGATAGGCAGAACTATTTAAAAATACTTGAGTTGTAAGAATATTTGCTAAGTATGCAGAGTAAGGGCTTGTCTTCACTAAGGTGCTAAGTCCATCTAAGTTACATAGCTTCTGCCTCTCCTTTGGGTGGATTACACAAGTGTATAGGAGAGTGCTCTCCCATCAAGTTAGCATGTCTTAACCAGACTCACTAAATCTACGCTACTGTACTGATCACAGCAGTGCCAATTTAGCCCAAAGAAAGACAGTGAACTGTAGACAGTTTAACTACAGTATTGTCATACTTTTAAACAGGGTCAGCTTCGGAATTGATGCTTTCCTTAAATAACTATACCTCTCTCCTGTATCAATTAGTATTCAAAACATAACTCAAAGTTCAGGTTTATACAAAAAGGACGTCATGATGTTTGATGGTGAATTACAATGAAGAATCTAAAACCTTTATTAAAAAAGATGCAGGAACCACTTGGAATCCAAGAGACAAAATTTTGTACAAATAAATCCATCTAAATTATTACATCACTGCTGAGTTTCACAGCCCCATGTTTACCCATTTCAAGTCAGTCAAGGGAAATATACTGTTAAAAAAAGAATATTAAGCACCTAGGTTTGAAAAATGTGGCCTACAAGAAGAAAAATATGTTACTGCTAATATGATGCGAACAGTAATTTTCCCTGAACACCCCCCAATATTTCTGACAAAGTTGCTTTTTAAAAAAAATTACCTGTCACGGACACATTTAGCACACATGGAACCACCGTAGGCTCTGCTAACATGCTTCTTTGTTTTTGACAACCTCATAAGGACTTTAGGGCGCACAGCACGAACCTACATGAAGTAAAAATTGAAGTGTCATATAGACTAATTAATAATAATGCATACTTTTTGGATACTAGCCTAAAAGAAAATCAAGCAGACCATTTAAGCGTGTCACTTCAGACTAAGCACAAGCATGTTGAGTGGTTTCTCTTGAAAAAAGTCAACTGTTGCTGAATGTGCAAGATATGCTTTTACAAGACACAGCTGTTTGCAATATCTCTTTACTACACATAACCTACTAAAAAGTCCCGACTTCGATAATTTATTGGTCCAATCATACAGGCATTGTGGGAAATTGGCAGTTAAATCTCAGTAGAAATTGGGCTCATGTGTATATATTACAGCAAAGAGTTTACAACCAAAATACTGCATGATAGCCTGGAAGTGAAGCAGAGGGCTGGTGTTCACTGGGGGAAGGGGAGGAGGGGGGCCGGGATCGACTGCAGATACACAACTTCTGCATATCTGCAGCTGATTTACCTGCCGTCCTCACGGCAGCGGCAGTCGGCGGCATGCTCCCCCATTGACTCCAGCTTACGCCTCCGGTCAAGCTGGAGTTACAGAGTTGACGGGGGCAGCACTGGCGATCGATTTCTCACGTCTTTACATGACGTGAGAAGTCGATCGCTAAAAGACTGATGGCTACCCTCGGTAGTGAAGACATACCCTGAGACTAGACTATAAAAATAAATTCTAAGACTATATCAGTTTTTAAATAACCCAACGGTTATTTAACGGGAGGTGGTGTTAGTAACATAGCTAAGGAAATTAGCGCTATGTGCATGTAACCTGACAGTGTCTCCTCAAGTCATCTTACATATTCTACACCAAACTTAATCATACCGTAGACATCATCATAATAGTATTATTATTGGATCACTTTCCTTCCTTCCTTATTTGGAATAATTTGTCATACAGTAGAAAGCACTGCAATTGCTTTTACTGAAAAGTGACATTTGGACATTATGTACTAGTTATCTTTTATAAGACATTTAGTGCTAGAAACAAGGAGAGGCAGTATCATGTGGTCAAACAAGCTCTTTGGCAACTATCAGCAAACAGTCCATGGACTACAAGTAAGAATCTCTTTAAAAAAAAAATTAAAATAAGCCCCAAATATTCAGTTTACAAATGTATCAGTCTTATCAAATACAATGGACACACTAGCCAGATCAAGTTAAGCTGGTGGTAATTACTCAGAAATGGTAGGGTCAGGAAGGATGACAACACAAATTTTAGAATAAACATTGTCCTTTGAAATATCACTTTTCACATTGCTACAACTGAACCTGTGAGTATTAAGTATTTTGGATAGTAGTGATATATTGGAAGCCTCTCTAGCAAAGATTAAATCAATGTTTCTGTAAAAGCAAAATGATACCTTTGCAAAATGAACAGGTATTTTAAAGTACTGTGGTTACTATAACTCACTTCTGATTACACAATCTGCACACAGAAATACTTAGAAGCTTCCTATTACAGTGTCCCTTTGATAGTTATCTATGTCTAGACTAGCAAGGATTAGACCAGGGGTTGGCAACCTTTCCGAAGTAGTGTGCTGAGTCTTCATTTATTCGCTCTAATTTAAGATTTCGCGTGCTAGTAATACATTTTAATGTTTTTAGAGACAGTCTCTTTCTATAAGTCTACAATAGAAAACTAAACTATTGTTGTATGTAAAGTTAATAAGGTTTTTAATTTTAAATGAAGATTCTTAAATATTTTAAATTAAAATGCAGAGCCCCCAGACCAGCGGCCAGGACTCAGCCAGTGCACATGCCCCTGAAAATCAGCTTGTGTGCCACCTTTGGCACGCATACCATAGGTTGCCTACCCCTAGATTAGGCTTTTATGGCTAAAATGTCAGTAAACTGCAATTTCATCCCCCAACGTGAACCAATGAAAAAAAATATTTCCACCAATATCTGAAATTTACAGATAAAGAAAGAAAAATGCTGCATAAGAACTTGGTGTTATTAAATAATGGTCTGACACCCCCATAATTTAGTGCAACTGAAAATTTAAATCAATTAAAAAAACCACTTAAAATAAACATCCATCAAAGTTATAAAAAAAGCTGAATTCTGCTAAGCCCATTCATGCCCAATTTTATTGCATGGGCATTTGCTAGGTATCCCCCAAGCTAAAGAGGCTCACACGCTGTGGATTATGAGCACGAAAATTAAGGGAAAAAATAGCATCACTATCATTAAATGCTTTAAGTTTTCAGAGTTTTAACAATTAATCCTCACAACACACACACGAAGTAAGTATCTCCAATTAAAGACTGAAAAGCACCAGGCAAGAAACTTAACTAAAAAAAAAAAATCGCACAGCAAGTCAGCAACAGTGGGAGTATATGATCACAGTACCAAAAATGACCAAGTAAAGGAGTGCATTACGTACACCACGAAGTCTTCCTGGACACACACCACATGCAGACTTTGGTGCCTTGCCAACTTTCTTGGTGTAAAGGTAAACAATCCTGTTACCTGGTGTCCGGGACCTGTGTGCATCAGAGAAACATGCAATTAGTGTAAAAAACTACATTTGAACAGATAAACTCTCAGAAACTCCGATCTTACTTACAGCCTGGTTTTGTTAGAGGCTGTGTTGTAGGACAACCTACGACGGTATGTCAGACGCTGAACCATTTTTTATATCTACATAAAGGAATGAGAGAAGAGCATTAGACTCAACGATCTTTCACCACCACATTTAAAAAATTTTTGGGAGGAGGAGTAATTTGGACAACAAAAAGTAGGTGACATCATCAGTCAATCATATTTATTTTAGTGGCCTAGCAACAGCAATACACTGAAGTTTGACATGGACCGTAGAATGCTTCAGGTATTCACTTCAGGTGTTCTGACACAAGCCGCACGAGTCACTAGAAGGCAGCAGGTCCCCGTCTCCCTCACTGGCCCTCCCTCCGCGAGGGAAGCAGGAGGGGCGCTCCTAACCCCGCGGATCGGGCCCTCCCCGGCTCATCCCCATAACCCCGGGGCTTGTCAATGGCCCAGCAGAGAGTGCGGGGCATGCGCTGCAACCGGCAGGCACGATCTCCAACCGCGGCCCCTCCCGGGACACCCCGGTCCCGAGGCACCATCCCGGCTGCAACCCAACCCCCGCTCCCCAATACCGCCCTCCCGTGGCTCCCCACAGTCCGGTGCCCGCCTGGAACTCAGCCCCAGGCCGCCCGGTCCCGCCAATCCGCGGATGGAAGCGGATCGGACCAGGCCCCCAACACAAGCCAGAAGACGGAAGCCACCATACCTGATCTCGCCGGGACCGGAAGAGGAAGGGCAAGGGCGCGGGTCAAAGTTCAAATAGTGACCGAGAAAACCCGGAAGTAGTATCGTGTTTACTCGGTCAAGCTTCCTTACGGCGTCCCCAAACAGTAGAGCGGGACATGGGCGCCGCCATGTTGTACGGACGACAAGGGGCTAATGGGCGGGGCGCGTCTCTCTCTCCGCGGGGGCGTTGAAGAAGATCGGGCAGGAGCGCGCAGTTCGCCACCGTTGGGCCGCCTCTCCCCTTCCGTTCACTCACAGGCCCCGAGCGCGGCTGGGGAAGGGGTTCGGGGTGTGTGTTCTGGGGTGCCACCAGAAAAGAGGGGTTCAGGGTGCAGGAGGGGGTTGGGGTGTGGGCTCTGGCTGGGCAGCTCTTACCTCGGGTGGCTTCTGGAAGCGACTGGCAGGTCCCACTCCTAGGCTCAAAGGTGGCTGGGTGGCTCTGTGCTCTGCCCCTTCTTGTAGGTGCTGCCCCGCAGCTCTCATTGGCTGTGCTTCCTGGCCAATGGGAGTGGCGGAGTCGGGGCAGGGCATGGGGGCAGCGTGTGGAGTCTCTGGCTGCCCCTGTGCCTGAGAGCTGGACATGCCGGTCACTTCTGGGAGCCACATGGAGCCAGGCGACGTAGGGAGCCTGCGTTAGCCCTGCCGTGCAGCCAACTGGTTTTTGAGTCTATTAAAATATCCCAGATTGCTTTTAATAGTCACCGGGAGATCGAGGCCGATTTCCGTAGACTCTTGGCCAATCCGGGAGGATTGACAACCTTAAATTGGACCCATAAACCCTGGCTGCAGCCACCCCTCGCTTTAACGAACACAGCAGTGCATGTACCTTACAAACCCAATCCCTGCCAGAGCCAAGCACTGGGTTTAACACCTTTTTCCCCTGGGAGTGAAGGGGAGAAGAAATGAATCACAGGTGGCAGATCTTGGTTGCCTTGCTTGATGCACTGCTAGAAGATTCTCTGGAGACACCTTAGGCTTAAATGCTAGCTGCTGTATAGACACTACTTCTGCCCACAGGAAGGAATTACAATCAATTGAAACTTTCTTCTTGGTTGCTCCCTGAGTTGCCGAGATTAATTCTCACTTTCAGGGGAAAAAAATTTATATATAAAATTTATATAATTTTAAATCAGGAAAATAGTGTACTCCAGACTTCACATGTTTTCTGACAATAGTGGGACGTATGAGTTATCTTTTTAGCAGCCTGCCTTTGCAGGACCAATCTCATTTTCTCCTGTAATCTAGTGGATGCCATTGGTGTGGTTGCTGCAGGCATGGTATCTGTTGCATTGACAGCATTTACGACTCCCATAATCCTGAGATTTTGGAAGCAGTCCTGAGGATTTGAGACATCTCTTAGGATCTTGAGTCTTAAGCCAAAAGCCTGAAAAATATGCAGAGCTGGAGGTATATACCACCTATTAACTGTTTCCTCAGAAACCTGGAAACACTGATCTGGTAGCAACTCAAGACATCACAAGTGATAATTTTTTTGGACAGCCAATAAAGAAAAGTACTGCGAGCCCTAATCAGGCAGTTCCCTTTTAACCCCGAGTGATTACTTCCATTTCCTTTGTTGTTTTTTATTTCTTTGCTGCAATAAAATTATATAATAGAAAATAAAAAACACATGCCTATCCCAACAAGTGATCCATTCAAGGTAAAGAACTGCACTGTGGGTGCCCATTTCTTTTCATTCTTTTCTGACTGGTTCTAATCAAGTGATCCAGAAGTGAAGCAGGATAGTCTACACAGATGCTAATTCTTGCAGTTTGATAAATTACAATTTTCAGTTCATGAGCTGTTTTCAG
This sequence comes from Dermatemys mawii, assembly GCA_007922305.1. Taxonomy (NCBI): domain Eukaryota; kingdom Metazoa; phylum Chordata; order Testudines; family Dermatemydidae; genus Dermatemys; species Dermatemys mawii. The sequence goes on from ML677330.1 coordinate 2,673,716, forward strand.
AATGATACTTGACACCATTGCTAAACACAGGAGTTTGTCTAAAAAGTAGTATTGCAGTAGCTGGTTATCTGAGATCAGAGAAGATGGAACCCGTGAACCACTGACATCAAGTAAATCATTTAAAATGTATATCTGGGTAGACCTTTCAGTTTTTTCCAGGGTTCCACTAATCCTGATTTTTAATGCAAGCCTATTTTCTAAACATCAGATTATTTCCTGAAAGCCTTATTCTGCACTGTGGCAGTTATGGTTCATGACCACAAGAGAAAAGTTTTAAATCTACTACTCAAAAATCTAAACCCTAAATACCTGATAGGTTTTGTTTTTGTTAATGGAACAAGAACAAACAGAGCATCTTGGACACACCCCATTTTTTTATACAAGGAATCCATGGGGGAAATCTTGGTCTTAAAAGCCCTTTCTGAGGAGTCCCCATGTGGTGCAGTTAAAAAAGGACAGACACCATGGTTTAAAAAGGATGACTTTTGTTTGCACATAGATGCTGTGATGAATGAAGGGGCAGGAGGTCTCGTATGGATACCTATCCAGCTAGTTAGCTATAAAGTTCCTTGTGGTGGCTGTTCTCCACTTGCTTTACCTGTAAAGGGTTAACAAAGTCCCCCAAGTAAAGGAAAAGGAGTGGGCACCTAACCAAAAGAGGCAGTGGGAGGACTAGAAATTTTTTAAATTGGGATTAAACTTCCCTTTGTGAGTTCTTTGGGAGAAAGCGGAGACAGAGCAGCAATTCTGTAAGCAGCTTTAAGCGAGGTATGATCATAGATCATCAATTCATACTTCAAATCTACTTATCTGTAGCCTCAGATATGTAAGTAGATTAGGGAATGTCTAGAACAGGGGTTGGCAACCTTTCAGAAGTGGTGTGCCAAGTCTTCATTTATTCACTCTAATTTAAGGTTTCACGTGCCAGTAATACATTTTAACGTTTTTAGAAGGTCTCTTTCTATAAGTCTATAATATGTAACTAAACTATTGTTGTATGTAAAGTAAATAAGTTTTTAAAATGTTTAAGAAGCTTCATTTAAAATTAAATTAAAATGCAGAGCCCCCCGATTGGTGGCCAGGACCTTGGCAGTGAGAGTGCCACTGAAAATCAACTCGCATGCCACCTTCGGCACGCATGCCATAGGTTGCCTACCCCAGTCTAAAAAGAGGCAATTAGGGTTATTTCTTTTATTTCTTATTGGCTTGTGGACTCCTCTGTTCTAACCCCAGATGCTTTTGTTTTGCTTGTAACTTTTAAGCTGAAGCTCGAGAGCTATCTTGATGCTTAATTTTTGTAATTGTTTCTTTTAAGATCTAGCCAAAGCCTAAGTTCCAAATGTATTTCTTTCTGGGTTTAATACATTTACTTTTGTTAAGAACAGGATTGGATTTTTCTGTCCCTAAGAGGTTTGTACATATGTTGTTTAATGTAGCTGGTGGCAACAGCTGATTTCCTTTGTTTTTTTCTCAGCTCTTCCTGAGAAAGGGGGTGAAAGGGTTTGAGGGTACTCCCTAGGAAGGAATCCCCAAGTGCTCCTTCCTTGGTTCTCAAAAGAAGCTTTTTTTTTTTTTTCCAGTTGGGTGGTGGCAGCATCTACCCATCCATGGTTAGAGAGAAGCTGTGACTTTGGAAATTTAATAGTCTGAAGTGGCCAATATTAATATTTTTAGACTCCTTGTGAGCCCCCATCTTTTGCACTCGAAGTGCCGGAATGGGGAATCAGCACTGACAGATGCATTCCCTTTTTCTATAATAAGAACAAGATGTGAAGGTCACAGCTAGTTACACTGGTCAAGCGAAAATGCAACCGAAAAATTGTCCCCAAGTACAAATGTTTCTTGAACCTGTGGCTGTACCAGATTGTTGTGCATGTCCAGTCCCCTTCCATATTTTTTTTTACTCCTGTCTTTCTCAATCCTCAACATGCAATCCCTTTGCCCTCCAAAACTCAGCAGTGACATGAGTTGTGTTCACGTAGGTTACAGCTGTCTGGAATATTTCTTGTTCTACTTGCAGCTGAACTGGGAGTTCTGGATGGGGACTCCTCTATTCCCTGGTGTATGGCAGCAGGGGTTCTTCAGTAGTCTCTTTTAACACCCACCCATATAATCTTGCTAGCCCATAAATATAATAGTGGAGGGTTCTTATAGGGGATAATCTGGTGCATCTGAGCCTGGATAGTTCACTAATAAACTGTGCCCTTATCTGAACTTGTACTACCTCCCACTTGCACTGGACAACATGGGACAGATGATAAGGCTGGAAACAGTAAGAGATGAGCACAGAGGAAGTCAAATGGTCTCCCAGCAACCAATCAGAGTACTCCAGATGTGCCAACTCCACCCGTGGAAATCTGATATCTCTTTATTTATTTTGGAAAATTATTTCTCTCAATAATTTTCAATTACTTTTAGGCAACGGAATGTGTTACCTATACTGAAGAAGGGAATGCTAGCTTTAAAGATTCCCATTGTATTAGATTTCTCGAGTCTCTTCAGTTGGATCTTTGTCTGAGATCACATCACACACATTGAGGTCTTGACAGGTTGACGAATATGTTGACAAGCATGACTGGTCTTTTCACTTTGAAATTAGTGGCTAGCTGGCAATAGGAAGGCCTGTGTTTTTCATTTTGTTCTTTACCTCATGGATCCTGCTCCCATCCCGCTGTGGGGCACCAAGGCATCAAAGAACAAAATATTCTAAAACATATGTTTCAATTACTTCTGCTCATGAGCTGTGGTTGCTCTTGGTGGTTCTATTCTTTACTTCACACAGCACATTAGAACGCATTGTGGGTGATGTGGTAATTGACACAGTTTATTTGCGTTTGATTTATAAGGCCAAATTCTGCCGAGGGTTGAAAACAAAGCCTTAACATTGGCGTCAGTGCAAGTCCTCACCCCCCATACATTCGGAGCAGAATTTCACCCCATGAGTGTAAGCCATGAAGTGTTCTGTACTATTTTTGTTTAAACAATATTACAAAAAATAAAATCTATTGTATACATTTTCAAAGGACCTGTACACACATCTCAAGGTTCTGATGCAATCATTAGCCACTTGAGCTTTGCTCGTGGAAGTAGCATATATAGAAATCTTTGATGTGTGTTCATAGCCTTATTTATAGATTTTTAGCTCAGTTTGTTGTGCAGCATTCTCTCATATCTATAATTATTATTTTGGTTAATTATTGGCTCATTTTAAATGCAAATTATGGGCACCAGCATTTTTCTGCTTCGTGAAAGAAAGAGAAAATATGTCTGAACTAGATACAAGAGTACATTTGAAAAAGAAGCACATTTTAGACAAGTAAATTTCAGAGCAATTAGAGTATTTAATTTGAACTTTCTAGGTCCAGAATCCTAAGGGGAGTAAGGAAACCAATTAAATTAAATTAAATAATCATGCTCTAAATATACAAATGTAACATAACCCAATTGTTAAAGAACAACACTATTAAATTACTGATGAAGTAGTCTGGAAATGCAACAGTTTGCCATCTTATTAGCAAGAAATAGTTACTGATACTATCTAGACTTTGCAAGTTTGGGCCACAATCTCAACTAGTGTAAATAAAAGTAGCGACATGGAAGTAAACATATAATAAGTATCACAAAAACTCGGTGGAATGAGGAAAACCAATGGGACACAGTAATACTAGGGTACAAAATATATCGAAGGAACAGATCCGGTCGTGCTGGTGTGGGAGTGGCACTTTATGTGAAAGAAAGTGTAGAATCAAATGAAGTAAAAATCTTAAATGAACTAAATTGTACCATAGAATCTGTATGGATAGTAATTCCATGCTTGAATAATAAGAATATAGCAGTAGGGATATATTACCGACCACCTGACCAGGATGGTGATAGTGACTGTGAAATGCTCAGAGAGATTAGAAAGGCTATTAAAATAAAAAACTCAATAATAACTATCCCCATATTTACTAGGTACATGTCACCTCAGGACAAGATCTAAATTAGCTGTTACCACTCAAGAAATAGATCTTGGAGTCATTGTGGATAGATCTCCGAAAACATCCACTCAATGAACAGCAGCAGTCAAAAAAGCAAACAGAATGTTGGGAATCATTAAGAAAGGAATAGATAACAAGACAGAAAATATCATATTGCCTCTATATAAATCCATGGTATGCCTACATCTTGAGTACTGTGTGCAGATGTGGTCACTCCATCTGAAAAAAGATATATTGGACTTGGAAAAGGTTCAGAAAAGGGCAATAAAAATGATTAGGGGTATCAGAGAGGTAGCCATGTTAGTCTGGATCTGCAGAAGCAACAGAGAGTCCTGTGGCACTTTAAAGACTAACAAAAGTATTGAAGCATAAGCTTTTGTGGTCTAATACCCACTTCGTCAGATGGAACAGCTGCTGTACGAGGAGAGATTAATAAGACGGGGACTTTCTAGTTTGGAAAAGAGAAAACTAAGGGGGAGTTATGATAGAGGTCTATAAAATCATGACTGATGTGGAGAAAGTAAATAAGGAAGTGTTAGTCACACTTTCTCATAACACAAGGACTAGGGGTCACCTAAATTAATGGGCAGCAGATTTTAAACAAACAAAAGGCAGTATTTTTTCACACAATGCACAGTCACCTGCAAACACAATCCAGTACATCATCCAGCAGACATATTTCTGGATGTTCTTGGTTTTCGCTGCCTTGTAGGAGGTATAGGCCAGATAGAGCATCCTGAAGACCAGCACTACCATGCAGTAGATTATTCAGGAGATGATGTCACATCATCAAGGGACCCCTGGGCTTGCGAGCGGAGAGTAGCTGGCCCCTGGGGGAACAGAAGGCTGAGTTCAGGGCGGGTGGGTGGCCAAGGAGCTCTGGAGAGGAGCGAGATCTTGGTAGCTGAGCCTGGCAGCCTGGGAGATTCTGTTCGGCTGGGCTCTGGATTAGCTAATGCCACAGGAATGCCTAGTGCTGAGTGTCTGTCGGGCAGAGCAGGGCCCTGCTTGTCTGGTTCTCGCTGCTGCTGCCAGTTTCCCTCAGGGTGGTGCAACGCAGGGCTTGCCGCTGACTTGTTCCTCCTGGCCCTTGTGGTCCTAGCCTGGCTTGCTCTGAACCGGGCCTGGCATCTCCTGCTCTGTGCACTTCTTGCCAGAGGATGTTATGAAGGCCAACACTATAACAGGCTTCAAAAAATAACTAGATAAGTTCACGGAGGACAGACCCATCAATGGCTATTAGCCAGGATAGGCAAGGATGGTGTCCCTAGCTTCTGTTTGCCAGAAGCTGAAAATGGGCGACAGGGGATGGATCACTTGATGATTACCTGTTGTGTTCATTCTCTCTGGGCCACCTGGCATTGGCCACTCTTGGAAGACAGGATACTGGGCTAGATGGACCTTTGGTCTAAGCCAGTATGGCCATTCTTATTTTCTTACAGTAGAATGTAGCTAATGTTATACAGATGAGTGATGGTCAAGTGATTTGACTCTCCCTTTATTGCTCCCATTACTTCATAGGACTGAACTGACTTTCTGGAGGCACTGTGGTTGACATGTGGCATTAATTTCTTCTGCTCCCTTTAGATGAAGCTAAGTCAAATGCAGCACAGCTGCTCAACAGGGAAAGGGAGGCATCACTGAAGAATCATTTCCTTTGGTGATGACCCTGGGTGCATAGGTCTGGGAGGAGTGAACCTTATTTCCCTAGAGAACCTTTGCTTCACAGGGTGTCCACACCTTTCTTTTGTCCTGATTGCAAAATTGAACACCCATCCCTCTTCAAAGGTGGATAGGGACGATACCCTGCACAAGGAACCTCACAGAGGTTCCAGTGGACTTTTTACTCTCCTTCAAATATGAGACAATCTGGCTCCATATACAGAGATACCATCTTGATGAGGATAGAGACAGATGTACAGATAGGCAAAAATCATGACAGCTTTTTCATAAAGATATTTTATTTATTTGAGTACATGAGGGTCTTGTCCAATAGAATCTGCTCAGTACTCTGTTTTGTGTTAGGTAACAGTTAGGTGAAGGTGAGATGCACTTTATGTTGCAACAAATTTGTTCCCAAGCTTCATCCCCAGAGAAATTCCAAGTTCCTCATTCATTTGTCCTGGATATGAAAAAAGAGGAATAACAACATTTAGCATTGGCCAGCAAAGTATAACCAAACTTCTCTACTGAACCAGGCCTCTAAGTGCTTTGTAAATATTTTAAGATCATCTCATGACATCTTGAATCATACAGTTTAATGCCAAAAGGGACCACCACATCATCTGGTCTGACCTTCTGTATATCACATCCCACTAATGTCATCCAGCACCTGTACACTAAACCCAACATCTGAAATTAGGCCAAAGTATTACAGCTCACAGGAGACTAGACTATAATGTGTCACAGGCAAAGAACAAAAGGGACTGAGATCACACAATGGCAGGGAAATAATTAATCCTGGCAAGTGACCCACACCCACATGATGCGAAAAGGCAAAAATCCCCCAGGTCACTGCCAATCTGACCTGGGGGAAATTCCTTCCCAACCTTACAAACCGCGATCAGTTAGATCCTGAGCATGTGAGCAAGAACCAACCAGCCAAGCACCAAAAAGAGAATGTTCAGTGTCACCTCAGGGTCCTGGTCCACCTTCCCAGTGTTTCATGTCCAGCTGTGGTCATACCTAATGCTTTGAAGAAGATCAAAACTACCCCCACCTCCAGAATATATTGGAGGGAATTCCCTTCCTGATCCCTACAGAAGGCCAGCTGAAACCCTTTTCGGAACACCATCATAAACCAGAAGTAAGTCCAAGGGCTGTTGAACCCTGCCGTCATACTTAGCTACCTCTCTTTTCTTCCTTACACAGTCCCCCTCCTCCTTGACCATCTCTCTTTCCAGGATCCTCAGTTGCGCAACCCCATACTCCATACTCACACTGGAGACCATTCACTCACACTAACAGCTCCCTTGAAGTCACAAGGTAAGAGCTCTAAGGCTTGGATAATTGGCTTTTCAGAAGGTATCCTCTCACCACCTCCTTTCCTTTACTTGGCTGTTCTGTCTCATTCCAGTAGTCTAGTACTTACAGGCTTCCATTGTGAATCCACTGTGCTGGTCCTCTGCCCCTGTTGTGATGTTGCTGATCCCTTGCTCTCTAGTCGACTTCTGCAGTCCTATGGGTTCTTCTAGTTCATAAAATTCGCTTCAAGATCGAACTACTGTTTAATCTCTTATTCATTCATTCACTTACTCACCTAGTCTGCCAACATTCTAGAAGACATGGGGGGAAGCAAGCACTGTATGTGTATGCAAATAAGCATGGCAGAGAAAAAAAGCAAAGCTGCAACTGGGGAATATGTTGAACCTGATGAGCCCCAGCTACAGAAGCTGTTCTCCACTGACAGAGCCTGGAGAAAGATGGCTGTGCAAACACTGCCTGCTCTGTCCCAGAGTGAATCCCCACTCAATGATGTGAGCTCTCACTGGTAGTGTGGCTACACATTGCACCCACTGCATCAGCGGAGGTGAATATATGCACACAGGTAGAGGGTACAACAGACTAGACAGGAGGGGATGAAAATGCATGGGGAGGAAAACCTGTAAGATGATGTACTATATATCATGGATGGGCGGCATTTATTGAGTTTACTGGTCTATACAGTTTTTGTGGCTGGTATAACTGTGTCATTTAGGGGTATGAGTTTTTACTTACTGGAACAACCCCTCGTGTAGATGCAGCTATACCACTTTAAAACTATCTTGTATCATATAGGTTATAGACGTATAATACCAATATAATTAAAGCAGTACAACCCACACATAAGTTATATTGGTCTAAGACAACTTTGTACTAGTATAACTGTCCAAGTTCTAGCTACAGCAGTATAATTAAAGCAGTACAATTTGTGTGTGTAGGGGAGCTCTTTGACTTCATGATACCATACTGAAAAGCGAGACATTTAAGCATCTTTTTCAACAGATTCTAAACTTCTTCCTCTGGTTTTTTAAAAAACACCCCACAAGATACCTTTACTATTAACAGTTAAAAAGTCCTTGAGTTATGTGTTTGGGGATGAAAAAATGCTTTATGTACTGCACAGTCATCCTGTGATTTATTCATATGCATGTTCTGTAAAGTCACTAATTTCTCATTAAGGGCTGACTTGTAGTCCTCATTCAGTCCATATTTTCACTGACTGCAATGGAAATCCTTACTTTCATTTACATGAAAACCCCTTAGTATATATGAAAACCTGACCCAGATTATTGGTTGAATAAAATCTGAAGGATTGGACATTAGGAAAGAAAGCAAGAAACCTTTATGGATATGTGCTATGAATTGACTAAAAGGGCAGAGAGATGGAAAAAGTCATAAAATCCGGTGCCTCTTTGAAACTTTTTCATCTAAAAAAAATCACTTAATTTTTTCTTGTTAACTGTGTGATGTGTATCATGATTCAATTGTATTCATCTAAACCAATGTAACCTTTCATGACATGAAGTTGTAGAAATTACATTACAGGTAACAGGATTCATTTCCATTTCAGTGGAGCTTGTGAAACAAGCAAAATTATTTTGTAGCAATGAGGAAAACAATTTAGCATAATGCACGCCTAGCAGAGGAAGTACATAAATGTAGTATTTGGGTTGAAACTTTTTCTGTCAAAAATGTCATAACCTCATAAGAAAGAGAATTAAAATCCCGTTATTTTAATTTACATCTAGCCACAAGATAAGTAAAGTTATCATTGAAATTCTAATTAAATAGGATGATTGACTAAGGTAGGACATCAAAGAAGAGAAGCGAATATGATAAGTCAAAGTCTTATTAATTAGTCCGCGTGGAAGAAATTCCAGGGACGTCAAGCTGAGGCTGCTGCAAGGAGAAAAAAAGCAGACAAGAAAATGTGTATTTCTTTGAAGTTAGGAACTGAGATGGTGATGGAGGTAATTGTGTCTGACTGGATCCAGTAATGAAGAGCCGTAAATCAGACCTAGGAATCGGAGCAAAGATTCTAGTAACGAATGTGGCTGCCTCCCTGCTGCGAAGAAACAGAATGCAGAGCCGACTAATTGACCCAGTCTATCTCCCAGTAGCTCTCTGTTATTATTTATTAATTTTTAATTTCTGAATTATTTACGTTCTGGGAAATTATTTTTGACAGCCTGTTAGGCGCGCCAAAGTTAATGGAGGATGAAAGGACTGGTACCAGAATTAGCAGGGATGTAGTCACAGGCTACTGAATTTAATGATTTTGGAAGGGAAAATTGATTTCACACAGTGTGTCACTTTATACTACTTTAGGGATACACCAGCTATTTGATTAATTGAGGAATAACCAACTCAAAAGTATATTTGAAGTGTAAATGAATTACAGTGCTCAGCTGTTTATTTTTCTCTTTTGCTGATTAGAGCACCGAGTTTGCTTAAAGATGCTGAATAAAACCAACATAGGTAGGTCCCATTTATGTACCTGCTTAGTCCGTCCTTTACCCTGAAAAAAATGTCTCACTGTCTGGAGGAGACCTGCAATCCTCCTATTCTCTAGAGATGAAATTTAACCTGCCTTGCACTAAACCCAATTAGATGGGCTCTGTGTGATCTCCACACAGGAGTTGTATGAGATGGAATACAACACCCAACATGTGGGCAGAGCACGGGGTTGAAGCATAGATCCTCGTTGGATGCTAGCCACAGCCTCTTCCACCTTCTGAACTGTTCTAGTAGCCACTGGCCTAACACATCACATATGCAGGGATTCAGTCCACCGAAGGTACGTAATTTGTTGATACAATGGCATCAACCTTGGTCCAGCCCCCATGCTCCTATCTACACCAGACTATGTAAGTCACTGCAGATGCCTTCACTTCAGCACACAGTAGGTGCAGGATTCGCTCCACTCTGTCCTGAGAGTCCTACTCTAAAGCTGCAGTGGGGCATTCATAATTGTGCAGGACCTTTGCATTAGCTACATATTATCCTTCATGTGAGATGCAAACTAATTGTGTTTGTAGCGCATGTCCCTCTGTATAAAACCCCTCTTGCAACAATGTGCAGAAGATGCTGAAAGGTGCTGCAGGCTATTTATTTGCCACATTACTATGTAGTACGCTCACAGTTTTCAGAGCGGTTCTTGCTGGAAACCTCTTCACAGTTCTTCAGGATCTCCTGTTTTGTCTCATTTATGGAGGTGTCTTAAAGTGAGGAACATACTTATCTTTATCCTAGATTATAGAGCAAATGTGTGCTTCAGTGTCCTAAACACAGGACCAGGAGGGCAAGATCTACAGAACTCTAATCCTCATTCTGACACAGTTTCCTTCGGTGGGCTTGGATAAGTCACTTAGGCCCACATGTTCAAAAGTGGCTACTGATTCTAGATGCTCTGATTTTTGAATGCCCAACATAAGACACATTAAGCTGTGTCAACATGGGCACTCAAAACCCGAGGCTATACACTTGATTACACTTTCACCCTTAACATCTCTGCTTCCTATTTCTCCAGTTGCAAAACAGAGTAAAGAATCAGAGGGGTAGCCGTGTTAGTCTGGAATTGCAGAAGTGACAAAGAGTCCTGTGGCACCTTAAAGACTAACTAAAATTTTAGAGCATAAGCTTTCGTGGGTTAATACCCACTTCGTCGGCATCCGACGAAGTGGGT